>CM035806.1:115488973-115861981 GCA_020466095.1 Chlorops oryzae
GAAATGATCAGTATCAAAAACTGAATCAATTTGGCACACATGTAAATCGGGGTCCGAGTATGATCCTAAGTAAAAATAGGAGACATCCGCCCACTGCCACGCCCACAAATGAAGTTATTGTGTTTTCAGTAAAATGCTTGTAACTTGTGAACCACTCAACACATTCCATTGATATTTGGTGAACTGGTAAACTACAAAAAGGGACATATCCTGGAAAAAATTGACGCCGTCCTCCTCTAGCCACGCCCACAAATAAGGGCTTATCGTAACTTGTGAAGTAAAAGGCGTAGAAGCTCCAAATTCGCCACATAGGTTCACCAAGGCGAATGAAAGGTGAAGGAAAAAATTTTATGTTGCCCGCCCACTGCCACGCCCACAAATGAAGATTTTTCGTAACTTCCGAAGTAAAAGGCGTAGAAGCTTCAAATTCGCAACAAAGGTTCACCAAGGCGAATGAAAGGTGTAGGGAAATAATTTATGTGGCACTCCCACTGCCACGCCCACAAATAGAGAAGCAAAAGATAGTGCGCTCATAATTTCGGGACGCTGGGTATTTCAAAGTCGGGCGTGACCGACTTTAGCTTTCTTACTTGTTTTTTTTTAGTTCTCCTAGCCATTGGAAGCAGTATTTTGTCACCATTTAGAAGAACAAATAAAAGTATAAAACTTACTGTCGCATTGAAATTTAATCAAATAAAGGTGAGATAACACTACGTGTGCAATTCACATATAATTGCTCAAAAAAAATGTGTGACACATCTGAAACAAATAAAATTTGAAGCACATTTATTTGCTCAGGGTATTACACTATGTGTGCAATGCACACATAATTGCTCAAAAAATGTGTAACAAATCTGAAAAACAATTGCACACATAACATTTTCTTGCAAAAAAAAGGACTAATCACACATGTTGATTACGCAATGTTACTAGGTTTTGTTTTTAAAAGATTGCAATGAAAATAGTGTCAAACTTTAGAGATTTCAGAGACAGTTAAGATAATTAGTAATTGGTAATAAATGAAAATGGATTCAAATAACTTCAGAGATGACGATGATGAAACAACAGCTGCTGCATTTGTTTTATTTGCATCACATATTTGTACAAAATATTTGTGCAGTTGAAATTTGGATTGATTTTATTTGTAAAATAATGCAAGAATTATTTTGAGCAAACAAATTATTCGTCGATTTCATTACGTGTGCAATGTTTATGACGTTAGTGAGCAAATATTCGTGCATTGCACACGTAGTGTCATCTCACCTTTTGTATGTAAAACTAAAGACGTTTTCCTTATCCAGGCAGTTTTCAATGTAGTTGTGATGGATTTCAAAATCGATTTCGATCGAAATCGTTTTCTGGAGCGTGCCTGATTATCTCACAACTTTGAAATTGTTAGATACCGCTTTTTTACTTATGATGACAGAATAGGGTAGATAATTTTTAAAGAATTATAATTTTGACAAGCAAGAATCGATTTATACTTTAACAAAAGCTTTGATATTTGATATGCAGAGTTCCCGAGTTCTTAAATAAGACCAAGACCAGTTATAAGCAAGGAAAACATTTTTTTTATTATTCATCATCTTATTAGACAATCTTAAAAATATTATTCGAAAACTAATAGAAAAAATCCGAATCATAACTATTATTAATAACTATAACTAATGTACTAACGTAAAAATGTTCTTCGTTTTATGGCCAACTTTATTTTTTATTCATTTTCATTTTTCATTCACTTTTTGAAAGTGCCACAGCTCGATAGGTGGTGTGAATGCATAAATCACTCCTGTTGAATCGAGCTATAAAGGGTTTAATTTTGTACACTTTTTTATGGGACACAATGCGGGTACTCACAAGGTATAAAATTACGCTGTTTATGAGAGAACTGAATCATCGCCTCGAATAACGTTGTAAACGACAAATTTTTTGAGCCAATTTTTCGGACTTTCACTGTCAATCATACTCTAGCCCCTTGAGCTATCAAATAAGTGTTTTTATTTGTTCAACTCTTGGAGATTTCTCAACACTTTAGAACCATAGCGAAGTGAAATTACCTTGTTCGTACTGTCTGGCATGACAAATTTCCAAAAATGTTAAATTTGTCGCTTACAACGTTATTCGAGGCGATGATTCAACTGTCGCGCAAAAACTTAAGAAACGAGCAGTTAAAAAGGCTACGCAATTTATGGAAAGCCCCTTATGACAATACGACGATATAGCACACCTTGTGAATACCCCTAATGTATATATTTGATAATAATTGTTAAAAAACCTCGGTGGGCCGTTTGCTATGTCGTCGTCCCGGAGTTATCTCCTCGTATGCAGTGTTGTAATGTACCTAGGTACAAGTACCTAGGTACCGTACCTAGGTACAACTTTCAGTACCTTGTACCTGTACCTAGTTACTTTTTAAAATTGTACCTAGTACCTGTACCTTTGTACCTTTTTCATCGAAAAAGGTACTTAAAAAAGGTACTTTTCTAAGTCGCGATTTCCACGAATAAATATTTATTAGTAAAATTTTTTTGATATTTTGTTTAGAAATTTGTTTAAAAAATTTCAGAATCGGTGTTTTTCGCTCACAATACGATTTGATGTTTATTTTTGCTTTGAGACGTCGAAAAAAACGTCCGTGGAAGAATTTGCCTAATAAATATTTTTACGTGGAAACGCGTTCGCAAAGAGTAAATGAATGATTTCTTAAGCTTTTAATATGTAGAGTTTTTGATTTCCGAACAAACTGAAGAGAGACCCAAAAAGCCTAGTTTCAAGTTCACATGTGAAAAAAAAATCGAAATCTTTAAAACGGACTTTCGCCATTATTATTCAATGCTTAATACATTTTGCAACACAAAAACGATTGTCGTAGCGTAAGGAACGCACACAATAACAAATTCTCAGCTCCTACCTTGGCCAATATTGACCGTCAATTCTCACTTTATAGGAGAGAGGAAGTGCGGGGAGGTAGAGAAAAATTGAGCGCTCAATTGAACAACATCGCGGTTAAACACTTAATGGAAAAAGGGAATTTTAAATTATATTAATTTAAATATGGCTCTTAACCAGGGGTCGGCACGCTAGGAACAATTTTTGCGACAGCCACTCACACGTATTGCTTACGCTCTTGTCTCAGTTTGACGGGAGCAGCCGAGCATGCCACATCGAGAGCGAGTATGCGGAAATTTATAGCTTTTTCCGTCAGTTTCAACTCTTTTATGCTACTTCTAGCTTTTATTTTTAGCTAGTTTCAGCATTTTTTTGTTTATTTTCGGCTACTTTTAGTAGCCGCTCTGCTCTCACTCACACAATTACATACCCATTTTGCCGACCCCTGCTCTTAACTAATGATTATATATACTTTTATAATAATAATATTGCCTTCTTCGGCTCCTGTGGAAAGGCTTTTCAGCACAGCGGGTCAAATTTGTACGCCAAGGCGAAACAGGCTTAGCGACGATTTATTCGAAACATTAGTGGTATTCAAGCAACAGTGCAAATCGCAGTGTGCAATATTTGCACTGCTTTTTTTGTACGCAATTTGACAAGTGCAAATATTGCACACTGCGTTTGCACTGTTGCTTGAATACCACTATTGTTGATGTTACGAGAAACCGAAAAATAGTTCGATGCACTCAAAAATGACTTTAAAATATGTAAAATAAAATAAAATTGTTGTTCATACTTTTTATTCATATATTCTATATATTAAATAAAAGAATAAAAAAAATGTTCAATTAAAACTTTAAATCAAAGATTTAAAAAAAAAAAACAGGAACTGCATTTAAACTCTTCTGAAATTGCCTTATATGCTTTCCAAGCGTACAACGAAATGAAAACGTTAAAACTAAAATTGTTTCTTAACAAAAAAAGCTTATTTAAATTTTATTTTAACAGCTTTATGCGTGCGACACACGTAGATCGAAATAGCACAATTTCAGAAAATATCAGAACAAATTTGACATATGAAATTGAGGCAATTTGAATTTTGTTCTGAAATTGCGTAACTTAGATTACGTTTGTCTGGCGCATATCGAATTCGGCACAAAATTCTGCAGTTTAATTATACTAAGTGAATTTTGAAAAGTACCTTTTTTGTACCTGTACCTTGTACCTAGTTACTTTTAATTTTGTGTACCTGTACCTGGAACTAGTTCCTTTTTTTTGGAAGGAACTGTACCTGTACCTAGGTACAAAAAAAAAGGAACTGTTACAACACTGCTCGTATGTCACAAAATCAAAAAATTTGAGATAAGCACGTTTTCCCGTGTACTTTTTCAAGACCTATCCATCTGTCGAGTCTCCAGGTTGCTATACCTTATAGTTTACGAGATATTTGTGAGCTAAATAATTGTATATCCTTTAAAATGATAATTTCTACGCGTTATAACATCGTATATCCATATTTTGTGGATATACTATGATTTATATATGAAATTTGCGCAGTAAAAAGTTGTAACGTTATCTCATCGTATGTGCAAACAAATTTTGTTTTTTTAAGAAACATTTTTTAATGTTAATTTTAAATAAAAAAAGATTTATTCGTGTGAAACAAAAAACAATTCTCATAGTAACACTCCTACAAAAATTTTCATTCTGCAAATAATGTGGAATGCTTATTATACTTAGAATATAACAAATTCCATTTCATTAAATTTATAATATCAAAAGTTATATTAAATTTTTACTTTGTTGATATTGTTTTAAAACCATAGCCGAGCGCATTGTGTTTAACGTCATCTTGTAACACTACAGATCACGCCGTTCGATCAAGCGCTGTAAATACGTCCGCACGCTCACTGTTCCTTTTAATAGAATACTATAGGATGCTTTTGATTTATTTTTCTTCGTTTGTGTTATTGTCGGGCTAGACCGATTACACTAGTTTACAGCAAATCTGACCTGGGTCAACTGATGGTCGTTTCTAAAGTAAAATTTTGTGCTGAATCCGAATATATCATTTAAAAAATTGTAAGTAGAATAGTTTTTGAGAAATAGGCTATTTTCCGTTTTTTGAGTTTTGAAAAAAAGTATGGTTAGTAAATTGCAATTATCTCCGAATATATTTAACCGATTCAAAATTTTAAGCTACGAATTTAAAGGCAGTTAAATTGTCTACCAACAATGCCCAGAACATTTTTTTATCCAAATATACACGTAGAAGCTATTGATGAAAATTTCCAGAAATTTGTTTAATTTTTAACAAAATTTCAATAAAAAAATCACTTTCAATCTAATTTACACCATGAAAAATTTTTTAAAAATTTTCTTCATTCTTTGGCTTCGAAGAACGATCTTTTAGGAAGAGAGGAAGCTTATTTTGATCAAATTCACATTAAAAATGTGAAAGTTATAAGTAATTAAGCAAAAATACACAAAAATTCATTTTGTTTAAATTCCATTTTATTCGAAATGGCTCAAGTCCCCTTTTTATACCCAACACACTCTGTGTCGAGGGTATATTGCGTTTGTGTGGTTGTGTGTAACACCCAGAACCAGTCGAGATAGACCATACAAAATATATATAGAAATGATCAGCGTCACCAGGAGATTCGATTTAGCCATGTCCGTCTGTCTGTCTGTCCGCCTGTTTGTATACAGTTTTCTTATCGAAGGAGTTGAGCTATCGGGACAAAATTTGGTATGCGTGCTCACGGGGACATGAGTAAGAACAAGAACAAGAATGGACCCGATCGGACCATTTTTAGGGGTACCTCCAGTACTAGGGTCTGTTACGAAAATCACAAAAACTGCTCTAAAATCGAAATTTTTCAAGATATTTTGATGAAATTTGATATTTGATCATATTTAAAGGCCAGTAGTATTATTTCCAAAAATTGAAAAAGTGGGCGTGGCAGAAGGGCGGTTTTCGAAAATTGTCTCGTACAACCGAAATTCAAATGGGACTTGAACGAAATTTGGCACTTATGCTTCCTTTGTAGCCATAAACATCCTCCAAAAAAATTTCCTTGGTCGGTCCTTTATTAAGGGTACCTCCAGTACTAGGGTCTGTCACAAAAATTCCAAAACTGCCTCAAAATCGGACTTTTTCGAAATATTTCAATAAAGCTTAGAATTCGAGTGTATATTTTAGCCTCCGATTAGAATTGCAAAAAAAGTGGGCGTGGAAAAGCGGCGGTTTTAATAAAGAAATTTAACAAAAGTTGGTACATGGGGCTCCCTGATGGCCTTAAAAACCTCTTGAATTAAACCCCTTACTTGTTTTTTCTACTATGGAGGGTTTCCAGGATAAGAAACCAGCAGTACTCTCCCATCATTGCCTCATCCCAAAAACCTTGATAGCGGCGTTCTATGGCTTTTAATTGCTGGTGGAAGCGTTCGCCGTGTTCATCGCTTTCATCACCAAGATTTTCCAGAAAGAAATCCAAATGGTAGTGCAGGAAATGAATTTTCAAAGACATGTTTACTCCTGTTTCGATTAAATGTGATCAATATATATAAGGGGACTTGAGCCATTTCTAATAAAATGGATTTTAAACAAAATGAATTTTTGTGTGTTTTTGCTTAATTACTTATATTTTTCACATTTTTAATGCGAATTTGATCAAAATAAGCTTCCTCTCTTCCTAAAAGATCGTTCTTCGAAGCCAAAGAATGAAGAAAATTTTAAAAAAATTTTTCATGGTGTAAATTAGATTGAAAGTGATTTTTTTATTGAAATTTTGTTAAAAATTAAACAAATTTCTGGAAATTTTCATCAATAGCTTCTACGTGTATATTTGGATAAAAAAATGTTCTGGGCATTGTTGGTAGACAATTTAACTGCCTTTAAATTCGTAGCTTAAAATTTTGAATCGGTTAAATATATTCGGAGATAATTGCAATTTACTAACCATATTTTTTTTCAAAACTCAAAAAACGGAAAATACCCTATTTCTTAAAAACTATTCTACTTACAATATTTTTGATGACATATTCAGATTCGGCACAAAATTTTACTTTAGAAAAGACCATCAGATGGCCCAGGTCGCAAAATTTTTTATTTTTTGTAAACTAGTGTTATAGACTGACTTGCTTATTTCAAAGACAAACGGGAATGAATATAAAACAGCACAACAAAGCTAATGCAGGTACAGTTTCGTTCTACCAACAACAATGCCCATATCAATCCCTTATTTGTAGCTTAGTTGCTTACATTACATCTAATAATTTAATTTCCCTAACAAAAATACGAAATCTAATTTTTTTTTAGAAGTCTGTGGCTGAGAAGAAGAACGACTTAACTCCACTTTTCTGTTTTTTGAGAAAAATCTATTTGAAAGGTGTAAATGTTTAGTTCACGGGAAAAGAATAAGAAGAGAAATGTGTATCATTAAATAGGCACATTTTTAAGGTATCATGTATGAATGGTTTTTTTGAAAAAACAATAATTTTTTGGCCTAGGGGAACCAGAACAATAATTTCAACCCCCTTTTATGTATACCAAAATAAAGTTCAACTAATAAGCTTTCGATATGATTGCAGTCCCACATTAAATTGTATACATATGTTTCCATTTGAGAAACAAATAGCAATCATTCCCTCAAAAGAGCTTTTTTCCCCATAAAACCCTTTTGGGCGACCTCTAAACCCCTTTCAAAAAATCTGAAAATCTGTGTGGTGAAAGTCCATGTTCCATAAAATTTTTTCCCTCCATAGCCAAGTGTCACTTGTAGTTTTGTATGCCCTCGAGACAGAGTGTGTCGGGTATGGTGTGTAAATCAGACCAAAGAGGTTCACTTTTGAGAGAACATATATGGAGTGAGAAATCGATGCACTAAAATTAAAAAATCTCCCGAACAGCCTTTAATCGCATACAACACTTTTCGCTGGATTAAAATATTAGCTTGTCATACCTCTAAATGCAACCATGGGGTAAGTTGTCGAAAGCGACATCAACAGATGACGATTGAGCTTCCATAATACGGGGAAAGCTTTGTATATAAAAAAGCTTTTCTGTTATTTTCAAAGTAATAGGGGTCGAAAAATTAAAAAAGGATTCTACAAAAGTAATGTAAGGATTTATTGGTTACTATCCATGTTTTTCAGAAGCACCTAATTAGCACCTTATTATAATATAGTTTTAAAGACGGAGTTTCAGCGACTGGACCATCATACAGCTGACTAGATATCAATACAGCAGTGCACGCTTCTTTTTTGAACGAAAACTAAGCGAGCACCAAACTTTTTGATTGAGGACCTAAATAGCACCTAATGAGCACCTAATTACTAAAAACAAAAATTTTTATTTTTCGATAAATATACTGCCAGCTTGATTGACCTACTGTAGGATGTTGTTCACATATAGTATCAATTATTTATTATATATCGTATGCTAGATATTTATCAGGTATTTTAAGCCCGCTGAAATTTTAACAAAAATTTTTCACGCAACTGAAGTCACAGTTGTAATAAATTCAGACAGTGAGGAAGATAAAATAATTCTGTTATTTTTTTAAATGCAGGGGGAATTCTTCAACAGTTCCAGGTAGACAGGTAGATCGATTTGGTTCACTTTCGGGTTTTATTGCTTTGCTTAGATATATCATAGATAAGTTGTTCTGCAATTTTTATTTGGGTTAGATGTTTCAGTGGAATTAGAGAATATTTGGACTTTGGCTAGATTTTTCTGTAGGACTAAGAACTTTTTTATTCTTCTTTGTTGTTTGTTACACAAATTCACATGATATGACTAAACGGAAAAATCATATTGATGCCTAGTAGGCATTTCCTACCAATCACAAGTATACGCGAGAAGTACGCAAAATGTTTTTACCCAGCGTAAGCAGTGTATATTAAGGCATTTTTAAGGATGTTGTAGGCGCCTGAGCGTATTGAAACCCAGCATACTGAATCCTGGTATAAAACCCTATTTTCAAGAATTTTAATTAAGCTAATAGCATACTTCGAACAACAAAAAAATTGTCATGGAAAAATACCATTCCACGGGAGCATGTATTGGTTTTAGCAAAATACCTGAAAAATATTTTTGCAATATTTTCTGAGTAATTTTCTATATATCGCACCCTTCCTACAAAATCGGCACAATTCAAAATTTCGCATTTCTCGAAAATCATGCAATCTCTCTTGAAACTAATAAGAAATTAAATTTTTTCTACACATTTATTACTCTCAATCGAATGCTGCATCAGTCAATATAAGCCTCGATTCTCAAGGTCTGGGGCTTCATACAGAAAAAATCAATCGAACATAAAAATATGTATGAAAAACTTTTTGAATTGTGCCGATTTATTAGCAAGGGTGCGATATATGCTTTTGAATGAACATTCTATCTTTATGGTTGTCTTAGATATGATTTTTTGAAAATTTTCTTTTAAAAACCCCCTTTTTTAAGGATATTCAAGGACTAAAAGAGATCGAGAGCGAAAACTTCCCGAAAATTTAATTTGCCGAAACAAGAACATCAAGAACATATAGCAATGCTGACATTTTTAAAAGAATGCTTTTAATTTCTGATCCTTTGATAAATAGCAATATGTTAGAGAACTAACCACCAAAAAAATAGCCCTTTCTGATGATATTTTGCCTCTTTTATTACCATCCGAAACTATACTTATTGATAAGGAATTTGATATTTCACATAACAAACAAAGCGGCTAATGCAATTCTTAAGCATAGAAATTGTATTTTCGGCTGTTGGGTCAAATTTTCTCAAGTGGGCCACTTTTGAATCGACAGTTATAATTTCAGTAAAAAAAATTCTTGCAAACTTATTTCTTGAAAAAAACCAAAAAAAATTCCGTTAGTTATAAGCCGTCATGTTAGGGGCACACTACATTATAACCCAGTTGGAAAATTTCAAGTGCTTTCGAGAAAAGTTGGAAAAAAGCGCATTGTTTTCATACAGTTTTGTGCTTAAAGAGCTTTTAGGAAGCACTCTTAAAAAGGATTACAAAGCAAAAATTAAAAAAGTGAAACAAAAACCAATCTTAAATATTTTTTTTGTTTTTGTTTCAAATAGAAGAGCTCCTAAGCCAGCAGTTTTCGTAGCAAGTAACAAACAGAATGTTTAACGTGCATAGCAGCAAGCAGGTTTTACTGCGAGTGCTAAGCACAGAACGAATGATGTTCAAGTTCGGCAGAAAAGGTTCGTATTTTCCAGGGCGTGCAAACGAAAAAAAGTAACGTTCGGGTTATGGTTTTGGTTATGAAATAGTTATGGTTTCGATTACGGTTTCGTTCTGAAAAAAAATTTTTCGGTTCGGTATCGTTTCGTTCCGGTAACGGTTTTTCAAAGATTTGAAGAATCGCGGAGAAAATTCAAGAGATTAATCTCTTGTAAAGAAAACCCTAAATGTGTTGAATTTCCTACTGTCGTTAAAGTACATAAAAAATCTGGACTACGAAATATTAACTTCAAATGCACCTTAACCATTCAGAATTCAGTAAGCAATTCAGTACCGTGTCGGGTTCGCTTTATAGAACATTGATATTCACAGCACAAAAATAAAGGCGTTGTCAATACGCATTTACACGGTAGGACATTTCAATATTCTAGAGTCAGACTCACGAACAAATGGTTTGAGAAAAATAAGTAAGTAGAGAAAGACGTAAGAAGAAAAGCGACGGTGTTTGTTAACTCTTCCGAAACAATATTCTTCATTCTTCAATCAATGCTTCTCTTCCTTTCCCATGTATTCAAATTAGATAATTTCGAAACATGTTTCACAAATCTGACCCGGCATACAGTGAAAACAATTTTCGCCAGCAAGGGACGCACGGGGAGGGAGAAAAGCACTTGCATGACACATCCCCTCGAGCCTGGCCTACAAAAAATGTGTTTCATTATCGATATGTCTTGACGTGTAAATGCGTTCAAATTTATTATGTTTGTGCCGAAAATCTAAAAACTTCCAAAAGGTGCATCTTTGGCTGAAGTTAGGACATGGTGTAAGATATGGCTATTTTTTTATCGTCATTTGCCATGTTTACACGACCCGCTAGATACGTGTTCACTCGACACACTTAAGTCTATCTGTCTCTGTTTGCCAACAAGATTTTTACTGGTGGCAAAAAAAGACAGATAGTGTCAAACATAAACATTGTCTGAATGAGTCAGTTAATTGTTTAGTGAAAAAAGCACATGTGGGGCAAAACACGTCAAGTGTACCACCGGCAAAATTTTTTCTCCCCGATTTGGATGAAACTTGGTAGAGTTGTTAAGATGTAAGAGTACGTTAAATGTGCAAAAAAAGAGTAAATTTTAATCACAGGTTGCCGAGATACAGGGTGTCAAAGTTTAGATTTTATCTTCGAAGAACATATTTCATTGAATTACAATGGGGCTCAGTGGTTATTGAGGGAAATATGCTAGGTAAGCATCTTCAAAGGTGTATTTGGAGCACTAATCATGGTCCGCCCATTCTGATTTATGCATCATTTTAAAGGGGAAGAACTAAGCTTTATTTCAAAATTAAAAAATAAAAATAAAAATATGACGTCTCTCCTAGAAAATCAAGAAATAAAACTAAAATGCCAAATTTTCCTCATTTACCGTTATCGAAAATTTTTTTAAGTATTGGTTTCGAAAAGTTCAGAAAATTTTTTGTACGAAACATTCGAAAAATTTTTGAAGCGAGGCGATTTTAGCCCCATTGTAATTCAATGAAATATGTTCTTCGAAGCAAAAATCTAAACTTTGACACCCTGTATCTAGGCAACCTGTGATTAAAATTTACTGTTTTTTTGCACATTTAACGCACTCTTACATCTTAACAACTGTACCAAGTTTCATCCAAATCGGGGAGAAAAAATTTTGCCGGTGGTACACTTGACGTGTTTTGCCCCATGTGCGGCATACCGACACATTACGGGAAATGTAAAGGCAAGAGTACATAAACACGCACACGGGTGAATGATCAGTCAGACTGAATGTTTATGTGGCGCATTAATGACCCACCATGAAATAAATGAAATTTTGGGGAAGATGGAAATTGTTTCAGAAACCGTTTCGAACCGGTTTCGGTGTGTCGGTTTCGGTTCGGGAATCGGTTTCCAAAAAAACAATATATCGATTCCGGTTTTATTTCTGTTAGGAAAATAAACCGGTTAAAATCGGTTACGGTTACGGTTTCGGTTAGTTTTATTAAATTTTGAAAAATGTCAATTCGAATGCTTTCACCTTTACAGCACGTGTAAAAAAATTCCAAAAACGTTTCTCATTAAAACAATAAAGCATACAATACTACAAGCGTCACTCTCTAAATTTTTTGAATTTGCTTGTAGGTATGATAAGAATATGCGGGTGCGATAAAGACAGAGAACAGTTTACATGAGTGCGACTGAAAAAGATAGAGTTTTGTCAACGACTGCTGTGGTGAACAGTTCAACAGCCCTGCAGGAAGTATGAGTACTTAAGTTCTAGCGTTTTACTAGTTCTAATTCCACCAGCACTGGTTCTTCTTTATACCCCTGGTTATGTATTACTCTGTACAAAATTAACATTGCGAGTGGGCTAAAAATCACTAATTGTACACTTGAACTAACGCTTTTTTAGTAATTTAGGAACCAATTGGGTAAATTGGGTATATAAAACACTAGTTCCTTTGAAAGATTATTGACCATATTTTGTGGTTTTTTGGTTATTTTTGTTCTAAAATTTTTTAGCCTCCAATACGCAATATTTAAAAGACACCGAATTATTTTTCGTGTTTGTTTTATTTACAAAAATATTTGTAATATATAAAGATAGATTTTATTTTTGATTTCGAAGCACCAACGCTCTTTGCAACAACTATATAATGGCAACTCTTATTACTGACACGAAAAACCATTTTTCCATGCAATACTAGTCGGAGCTTTATACGAAGCTCTACCCCCCTTTGCACTAGTTCTTTAGTTTTGGTGAAAGTACTAGTTGCATCCGGGAAATATACCTCACGCTTCCTAGAGGGTAATAAGCATTGAGCTCTGCTGTGTTGAAAGTCAGATTGTAATGTCGATGTGTGAGTTCATATGTACACAAATCGTGGTGAAAGTCAGTTTATTTTATGTGAATGTGTTAACTGTGGGCAAAGTCAGATTGTGAATGGGCAAAGTCGGTTTATACAAGCTCCCCTCACCCGTCTTAGTGATTTTGGGAAGTGTCGCTTGTAGTATTGTATGCATTAAAGTTTTTTAACACAACCGTGTTCGGTAAGTTAACCATAACATATATACTTTTTTTGCGTATAAGAATTTGAAAGTATCTTATCTTATTTCAGACGCTGTAAAATCCACCGAATATTCGTACACATATTAAAAAAAGGACATAAAAATGTGATTTAGGAAATAAAAATATAAAATGTATTCTAGAATATAAGATAAGTCTCTTAGTGTGAAGAGACCCAAAAATTAAAACGAATTCACCTTTTTGAGCTTATCGAAAGCTTCAAAAGTCAAAACGAATTTAAATGTTTTTTTCCACTGCTTTTCAAAAGCACGAAACGATTTATTTAACTGCTTGTTAAAAGTACGAAACGATTTATTTAGTGGTCAAAAACAGAGTGTGCGCTTTTACAATTTTGACTTAAAACGAGACTTAAAACTAAAAGTACTTATCTGGCGATTTACACTGCAAGTAGCGGAAGCGCCAAGTCAGCGCTTTCGCGTTTCAAGCCAAACGCTGCAGGTTTTGTTAAATTTTGAAATTTAAAAGAGAATTGCGAAATTCATATTCGCAAATATTTCATTTAATTGGAAATTGAAAATTGTAAAAAAGTGTCGATTAAGTTGTTTGCACTTTTTGAGCCAAAGAGTTGCGAAAGACAAGTTATCAAATTGCTTATTAATGTGTTTGCATTTTCCAATGCAAGCACCAATTGATTTTTGGGTTAACGAATTTATTTCGCGTTAACTCCTCCCCCTTTAAAAACGATTGTCCTCAATCGTTAAAAATAGGGTAGGTCGTCAATTTTCTGTGGCCTTGGTTCTTGCAATTTTGTTTGGATAACCGCTTCTTGCATTGTCTTTATGCTCGGATTTATTGTACGGATAATAAATTTCTCTTTTTCCTTCGTGAAAAACTTTATTACTGACACGAAAATGAGCAATAGAATAAACAAAGAGAAACTTGTGTACTTCGTAATCGCAGAGTCTGACTTGAGTTCATGGATACTTTTAGTGTTGTTAATGTGCAAATGGTTCAACATTTCCAAAGATAAAAGATTTACGAATTCATCATCGACTGGCGTTTGCTGAATTATCGGTGGTGAAACTTCCATAAGGGGAGCTTCCAAATTTCTGTATAGTTTGTTCTTTGTTTTGAGAGTCGTGTTATAAAATTTGATCAAAAATGTTCCGTTAGCTGTTGCATTGTTTTTTTTTTCGTAAAAATCGTTAAGTAGAATAACTCCAGTAAAGATTTGTTCTATTTCTGGTATATGATACCCTTGAGAAATTGGGCAAGATGAATTCATTCCGCTAAGAAGCGGTGGGATGCAAGTATCGTTCGATACGTCGACCAGCTGATTGATTTTTACCAATTTTCACCTGATTTATTTTAGAACATTTGGCTGAAATACCTAATATTTTTTGATTATTTTTTATTACATCCTTAAATTTAATGCTTATAATTTTGTTATTTCTTTTAACCGGTTTAATAATTATGCTAGAGTAGTTTTCATTGCTAGTAAGAGGTATTACGATAATATAGAAAAGTTTTCCTTGATTGTACAAAATTTTAATATTTGAGAATTCGAGGGCTTCTTCTATTGATGCAAATAAAAATTTATCGTCTGCCAATTTATTCAATGCTTCTTTTATCTCTTCTTTGTTCAAAAGGACTGAATTTATAACATATTATTTTGCCCATTATATTGCATATCTTATATTAGTAAGCTCTTCTTTCATAAACCTAAGCTTTATTTGCATACTGATTGCAGCTTCGCTTACAAAGTCATTGTTTTTCTTTATGGCATTATTTATTTGATTTGTTATTTGTGTAAGATTTTCAAGCCTCTCGGTAAAAATTTCATTTATGACTACTTGCTGATTATTATTCTCAATGATTTTATCTAATAGCCCTGTGATTAACTCGAAATCGTCGTGATCCGGAGATCCGGCGATATACTTCCAGGCAGTTCCTATTATGTTAATAGCTCTTTTATCTCTAAGCTGTTCCTTTGGTTCTATCAGCTCAAGAATATTGTGGATTTGGGATAACTCGTGGTTTAGAAGTGGGAAAAATGGGTTGTATTTGGGGATGATGCGCTTGATTTCTGATTCGACGTTGTCTATGAGGTTTCTATATTTGTCTAGTTCCACAATGTGTATTATTTTGAACGTACCATTCTGAATTTTGCCAGGACCATCGTTGAATAACACGAGATGAGACAAAGTATAATTAAGGATTTGCAGCTCGCTTGTGGCAAAGGGGTAGAGAGTTAAGAATATTCTGTAAGAGGCGAAATAAAAAGGAAAGGTCATGTTTTTATATTGCTTTTGTGGACGATTTTTCCTGATTCCGTAGTGACTGTAGTGGACCCATTTTCCTTGACAACTTCCTTCCTAAATTTCGATGATAATTTTGATCCCAAACGTTTATTGATTCTTACATAAATGACGTTTCCCGGCTCATATTCCTTAATTGGCTCTCGATTTTTGTTATGATTTCTAAGATCGATTGCCTGCTTATCTTTTAGTCTCTGTATGTTATCCTGTCTGGCCTTTTCATACATTTCAGGATCCGTGCTGACCTTTCGTCCAAACAAAACTTCAAGTGGTCTTTGTCCTGTAGTGGTGTGTATCGAGTAGTTATATTCATAAATTGCCCTGTCCAACACAGTGCTCGTGTATTGCGGGGCTTTATAAACTTCTATTCCAAGCTGATCGCGTAACATATAATTTATTGTTGCCGAATTGAAGGACTTTTCATTGTCAAATACTACCACTTTTGGGACCCCATATGAGAAAAGCAGTTTTCTTAAGGGTTCTTTTACGTCCTCTATAGCTCTTGATTTAATGACCTTGCACAGAGCGTATTTGGAAAACTTGTCTAGAGCCGTAAGGACAAGATGTTTTTCGGTGCTATAAATGTCAATATGGAGAATTTCTCCGGGGTATGATGGTATCGGAGTTTCTTTTAATTCAGGTTTCGGTGGATGCCTGTCATACTTATTTTCCTTACATACCGCGCATTGTTTTACAATTCGATTGATCTTATTGTTCATGCCGGGAAAATAGAATCTTTCAAGGATTTGCGCCCTATTCTATTTGCCCTTCCTGTGGGCTCTGTTATGGGTGCTGATAATTATTTCCTCTTGTTGAAGCTCAGTTTTGATGTCTTCCACTTGGATGTTTGTGAATCTGATGCGATATTTCGCAAAGTGGTGTGGGTAAATTTCTTGGATTTTTCCCATTAATGACTCCGGAGCTTTAACACCATTTATTACTGAAGGGTAAAGGTATTTCTTGAGGATTGAGGCTAATTTTTCGAGGGAATATTTTATTTCTGCTATTGAGTGCCTATGGATGGATGGAAAAACGATTTCGAATTTGTATGAGGATGTTAGATTCGGGTCGAAAATAATTTGGTTTTTGAAGACATTTATTGGGGTTTCGACACTGTAAATGAGGTTTTGTGAAGAACTATCGTCACTATGTGTCATTTCGGACATTGAATTAATTGGCGATAGCGCTGGTAATCTGTAAAGGGCACCAGCTACTACATTGCTTTTGCCTGGTTTGTAGAATAGCTCATAATCGTATTCTTCCAGTATAGCTTTCCATCGCTTCATCTTGCTGTTATTGTTTTTGTTGCTAAGTGCGTAGGTGAGGGGCTGATGGTCGGTAAAAATTTTCACCTTTGCTGCGCCATATAGGAAATTTCTGAGAGAATTAAGGGCCCAGATAATGGCGAGCATTTCTTTTTCATTCGCTGCGTAGTGCTCCTCAGCCTTACTTAATGTTGTTGAAATGAAAGTGATTGGTTTATCCCTCTGTGAGAGGACTGCTCCAAGAGCAAAGTTTGATGCATCGGTTGTTAACTCGAAATATTCTTCATAGTTTGGATAAGATAACAGCAAATCTTTCGATAAAAGAGCAATTTTTATTTTAAAAAAAGCTTCCATTGCCTCCTCATTGAGTTCTATAGTGACTTTTGATGAATGTCTTTTGGACACGTGACCTTCTTCTCCTCTCAGGAGCGTAGTAAGGGGTTTTGCCAATTTAGCGTAATCTTTTTTAAAGCGTCGATAATAGCCAGATAGTCCTAAGAAGGATCGAAGCTCCTTAAGAGTTCGGGGCTGTGGAAAATTTGCTATAGCTTCAACTTTTTTAGGATTTGTCTTAATACCCGATTCAGATATTATGAACCCCAGAAACTCCACCTCGTGTTTAAAGAAATGACACTTGTCTAATTGGACTTTCATATTGGCATCTTCTAAGGTTTTGAACACATTTTCAATTTCTCTGATATGCTCTTCTTCGGATTTGCTATAAATGACTATGTCGTCGATATAAACGTAGCATATCCTGCCTATTAAGTCGCGAAGAATGTCGTCTAGCGCACGCTGAAATATCGATGGTGCATTTTTTAAGCCAAAAGGTAAGCGAATAAACTCGTACTTACCATTATTAATAGAAAATGCTGTGTTTTCTATATCTGAGCTTTTGAGTGGGATTTGGTGAAATCCACTTTTAAGGTCTAAGACTGAGAAATATTTACTGTTTCCTAGTTTTCCAAAAACGTCTGATATTTGCGGAATAGGATATCTGTCCGAGATTGTTACAGAATTCACTTTTCTATAATCTATCACCATTCGAAATTGTTTATTCTGTTGTGATCATGTCACAAGTATCGTGAGGCCACTGTGCTGAGCGAAAGCAGAAAAAAGAAGACAATAAGCACCAACGGCCTAAAAACTCTAAATTGGGGCAGTTGAGTGCAAGACAAAAATGCATTCCAGCAAAATATGGAAGACCTAGAATGCGAGCCCAAAGTGAGCGAAAGAAAAGTTGCGCAAGAAGAAGACGTCAGCAGAAAAGACGGCAGCGGGGGAGTATGACTGCAGCAGAGTTCGCGTCAGCGAACCTAGTTTTAAGTAATTTTAAGAATATTTTTAAGTTAATTTTAATTTTGAATTGTAATAAATTTTCAGTTGGAATAAAACCAACGAATCAGAATAATTAAAACGGAATAATTGAAATCGTTTTCGAATTCTTATTTTGAACATTTTTATACTACAACTATTAAGGTACAACCTTAACATTTGGCGCCCAACGTAAAAAGTTTTTCGCGGAAGTGAAAAGAGAATTTTTGTAACAAAAAAAAAAATTCAGAAAATTAAAAAGAAAAGATAAAAATAATTAGGAAAATAGAAAGTGAAAGTGAAAAAAAAAAAAAGGATTCATATAAAAAAAAATAAGCAGCAAAATCGCAAGCAATCTACAAGCGTCCAAAAGTTACCTGGAGAAGAAACAAGGAGTATGGAGACCCTGAAGAAAATGGTGAGTGGTCTCTGCCAATCATATTGTAAATAATTTCTTAAACCGAATTATAAATGATAAATAATAATGAATAAAAAAAAAAAATTAAGCGCTATGCGCTGAATTAATTGGCGTATCTCCGCCGTATAAATATAGAGAAATTGGGCGCTTGCGCCGAACAGATTTGCGAGTCCTGCCGCTCAGCAATAGCGGGACATAATTCAATAAAATCTCTAGGATATAACCTAAACAAAGATAAAATTAAAAATATAAATCCTTCCAAGAGAAGGATATCCATGAAAAAAAAAAAAAAACATTTAAAAAATTCGAAATTTTCACATTTCTGTACAAATTATAAAAAGTGTACATTATTAAATTTTGTTTTAATTCCTATAATCATATATCGTGCAGCTGGCTAGTTGATAAGTTTTCTTCGTTCTTAGAACGTACGTTGAAGCTTACGCGAGTGATAAATATATTTGATAAATTTCCTACGTTCTTAGAACGTTCAATAAAATTGCGCGATTAAGATTAAGGAGAACGACCCTCTCAGTTGGATGCGAAACAAGGCTCAAAGCTTTTATAAAAGAAATTTTTGAAGTACGACGTGCGAAAAAATAAAAGAGTTCAGTTGAAGCGGAACCTTGCAGGTTTTAAAAAATTGGTAAACAAAAACCGAAAAAGCCGAACTCAAAAATTCGCAATTCATACCGCAAAAACAATTAAGAAAACTCAAACAAAGTCAAATTTGCCCGAAGACGTTGTTAACGTGTTCGGCCGATTTTTCTTTGATAAAGTTTTAATCCTTGCAGTAAAAATATTTTTTTTTTGAGCGCTTTGTGAAGACAGTTCCAGTTGGATCGAACTCAGTTCTCTAAAAGTTTTTTTTTTTAATTATTGATCGTTGTGCGGTTTGATTTATGACGCTAATCAGCTAAATTGGGACTGTGACAGTCTTAAACAGTAATTAGTTATTACCAAACTTGCAGAAAAGCTCGTCGAATTGAACTGCATTAGCGATTATAATTTTTAAGCAAAGTTTATATAGACAAGGTTCGCTTGCCAATATAACTGAGAAAAAAGATTGAAACAAAATTGAAATTTTATATCACGTGCGTGCGGTTAAAATTTTTGTGTTCAAAATATTGTTTTTGTAAAAACACATCTTTCTTGAAGAAAAAATAAAACGCAAAAATAAGATTTCAAACTAGATTTTAACCTAAATTTAAGAAAACGTTTTCTTTGTGAAGAAAATTTTTATTTTTATTTGACAGATTCATAGTTTGAAATTCTTTATTATGCAACTTCGTAGTATGATCTGCTTATTTTTGCCTTGTATTTTTGAAATGCGTGCATTTTGAAATTTATTATTGCACACCTTGCCTTGTATTTTTTGAAATGCGTGCGTTTTGAAATTTATTATTGCACGTTTTGAAATTCATTGCAAACCCTGGTGGTATGCCATGCTTTTTGTTTGTTTTAAAATTTTTTTTTTGTACTTCCTCAGGTCTAGTGTCATAATATGCTTTATTATGATGTCGGATTGCATAAGTTATAATTTTTTTTCTTATATATGTATTTTGAACTCGTTCTTAAAACATGGACCAATTTTTGGACCTTTCACTGGGCAAAGCATTTGCACTAACACAGTGAAAGTTTTTCATTTCTTCGCTGCCATACTCGTGGAGAAATACCATTAGTAAAGGGGGCGTGAAATGAAAGACGCAAAGCAAAGTATGAATGCATGCTTGGTACGCCGTGTGAAAGCCGACCAAAACCACAAATGAAGTTTATATGAAGCTCTTAATTTTTGTTTCTCACGTAAAATGGATCTTGGATAAAAGCGATAGAGAAATTTTGTTGTTTTCATTCCATTATATGTCGTATCGTTTTTTTTTTTTTTTTTCATTTCGATTGAATGAATATACAAAGATATAAAATGTGTGGATTTTTGTTTAAAAAGAAAATAAAAAATGTAAGAATAATGACAACCCAAGGTACTCGTTATAGATTATTAATTTAATTATGAATAAAAAAAAAAATTTTTTTGTTTAACCTGAATCGGTTCGAGCAAGCTGTTTGATTATAATGAATATGGAAGAGATAAATTTTTATTAAAACTTAGGAAATATTATTTCCCAGGAAAATCGTACATTCAGGAAGCCGTTTATGTTCGATATAATTGCGATGGGTCCATTGGTATCATATAATCGAAAATATGGGTTTTTGACGTTGGCTGTTTAATACAACTGCCTTTGATATTGCTACAAATACATGAAAACTTCGTTCTTAGAACACGAATAAATAAGTTTAATAATTTGAAATAACGATTATAGACGTACTTTTGGCCATCGGATTTCTCCAAGTATTGGCGAACGACAGAGATAGGGAGAAGATAGCGTTTAGCATCGGCAAAAGACAGTAAGAATTCAAACGTATGCGGTCTAAGCGAACATGCCAGTACCAAGCAACGTAAAGTAATACAAGGAGATTGTAGGTCTTATTCACTGTTATCGTAAATTCATTCATGCTGCTCATGAGTTTAAATTGTTAGGAAAAGGTGCGCACTATAAGTAGACTATGAAGTTCCACACCCCTCTGGATTGCCCGAGAGAGGCCGTACAAATCCATCGGTGTTGCGCTATGTCGACTTTCGCAACCAATTTTTTTTAACGACAGACGCCAGTGGTGGCGCTGTAGGAAACGTCTTGCCCCAGTAAGGAGGGGAAGATGGGTTTTATTATATTGTATGTTATCAATGAAGGATTAGCGAGACCGAGTTCCGCTAGTCCACAAAAGAAAGAGAATTCCTAGCTATTGCATGGGCAACTAGGGTATTCAGATTATATTTGTTGGGCAGGAAATTTATCGAAATTACGTACAAAACTGGCAAGGACAATGCCAATGCAGATGCATTGAGTAAGATTCGGCAGGGTCAAGGCAACGCAAATACAAACATAGTAACCGGGGCTCAGACCCAAGCCAAAAATTCAAATAAGGGTGAACCCGGAGGCAAGAATACCTCCGAAAAACCCCCAAGTTGACCTGAGAAGGTCCAAGTCCTGAACGACCAGGACCAGATCAGGGAAATCCTTTACCAGTTCCACGACTCGCAGACGCATCTGTCTCCAAGAAGCAACCACCAATTGTGTAAAAACAAAAAATCTTAATTATATCTCATTCTGTTTAACAAATATGCCAGACTGCACGGTTAGGCCAATACATGGGTTAGCACAACCCATTCTTTATATAAATAAGAAGTAGCTGTAAAAGGTAAATGTAGCAACTTAGATAAAAGAATCGAGTCGAAATAAATGGATAAACCAACCACTAATAGCCGGCCAAGTGCCGAGGAAAATTTATAAATGGGGCAAGAAAAGCCATTCATAAGCGAGTTAAAGATTAAAATTTTATTTATTTGTCGCGTGAGTATACTGACTCACTACCTTTGTCGAAATATAAGGAGCCAAAAAAAAAGTGGGCAAAACAAACAAATTTTTTTATGATTTTATTATTAACATTTATTTTCTGTTCATTTTATTGCCAACTTCAGCAATTGCATTAAGCATGACCTACGACAACATCGGAGCGAACGAAAGCAGTGAACAATTCAAGTTCATGATCAACCAATGTTCTGATGATCAAACAAAAAATCTATTGTTTTGTTTTGATTTGATTGCAAAGAGAGGACGGTTCAAGTTTAAATTAATTAACAAAAAAAAAAAAAGAAAAGTATGCAAAACCAGCCGCAATGAATATCCATTCATTGTTGATGGTGAATTAATTGTCAAGAAGTGTCTTATTTAGACAACGTATTAACAAACATTTTCATTCAGAAAATGTTCAAGTTAATACAACTGTATCAAAAGCGGTTAAGCTTCTGATCAGAAAGAGAAGAGCGAACGGTATATAGTCTCAAATAAGCGGTGATCGCTTCCTTCCTCTTACTTTACAATAAGAGAAAGGATACAAAGATCTCAGCAACAAATGTCGGCATCCGTCTTCCACACAAATATCCACACAAATCACAAAGATACACAAGATACACACATGTTAGACTGCCTTTCACTACTTTCAGCTTTGATTTTTATTTGTAACCCGACCGTTCAGCGTTGCCATGAGTATAGTTATTCTACATTTGAAATTATCACAAATTGTTTTGTTTTGAACCATAAAATGAAAAGTGTAGTATATAGTTATTACAATAATTTATTCGTTGCAAAATTCGAGTCAAATGACAACGCTGAAGACGGTCAACGAGAAACAGAACGACCCAATAGGGAAAAAGAAGAAACGTAGAATCGGTGACCAGTTGTATGAAACATGGGGAATTTGACCAATTAAAGTTTTGTTTATTTTATTGTTATATTCATCTTAACGTAACGTAACACAAAAAAAAAAAAATTTATATATATATATTATAATAAAAGTTTTGTCGAATTTAAATATTATTCAATTTAATGTAACATAAAGTCTTGTTCAATTTTTTATTTTTAAGTTCAAAGGACAGGCGTTTAGGCTAGCATTAAGATAAATGTGTAAAATATTATTCAGGAAACCGGACGTCTAACGAGAAAGAATGGGAGAATATGGGTAATTTAAGGACCAATTATATACATATATAAATAGAAAAAAAAAAAAACAAACTTGAAAAATTTGAAAAAAAAAATATATATATAAACAAACACAAAAAAAAAAACAGTTAAAAAAAAGGTTTTATTAACAACAAAGAATGAAAAAAAAAAAAATTATAAAAACCAGAAAAAAATACATAAAAAAAAAAAATTAAAAAAAAATAAATAAATAAATAAATTAAAAAAAATATATATATATGAGAAACTATTAAAATCTATATATAGAAAACCTTAATTTTAAGTTGAAGTTATGACGGCAGCGAGGGATCCAGCAGGCGACATAAGCTCTTTCATCCAGATACCGGGAGTATCCAGTGGGCCACCCTCAAGCAAAATGGGTTGGTCTTTCCTGCGTCGTAACCATTTGGGGTACGCTTCGACGAAGATAACGTCATCGCCACCATAACAACAACAAAATGCCGAAAGCTTTGACATTAGCGGCGAAAAAGGCCTAGGGACTCCCACCGTACATATAATCTTCGGGTGCAGGAAGTTTTCAACCGTCATGAACTGAAATATTTCATCATCAATCAAAGACAGCAACAGTCTAAACAAACCAAAAACCAAGGTCAATGAACACAAAAATCGGCAAATAATAAACAAGTGGCGACAAGAAACGCAAAGAAGTGATACAGGCAAACCCGGCGAATGTTCCAGGAAATTCACAAATGCGCTACAAGACAACGACAAAATGATCCCACCTCCCAGCCTTAATCCAATCTCTACCCTACCGATCCGCATGAATGCGGATCTATTTTAAAAAAAGGGGGGAGGAATGTTGTGATCATGTCACAAGTATCGTGAGGCCACTGTGCTGAGCGAAAGCAGAAAAAAGAAGACAATAAGCACCAACGGCCTAAAAACTCTAAATTGGGGCAGTTGAGTGCAAGACAAAAATGCATTCCAGCAAAATATGGAAGACCTAGAATGCGAGCCCAAAGTGAGCGAAAGAAAAGTTGCGCAAGAAGAAGACGTCAGCAGAAAAGACGGCAGCGGGGGAGTATGACTGCAGCAGAGTTCGCGTCAGCGAACCTAGTTTTAAGTAATTTTAAGAATATTTTTAAGTCAATTTTAATTTTGAATTGTAATAAATTTTCAGTTGTAATAAACCCATCGACTCAATATAATTAAAAACGGATTAATCAAAATCGTTTGCGTATTCTTTCTTTGGAACATTTTTATATTACAACTATTAAGGTACAACCTTAACAATTCCCTCGAGAATCCGGTTTTTTGTCGACAATCCATACCGGGGAATTGTATGGTGATCGTGACGGTCGTATGATTCCATCGTTTAGTAATTTTTCGACTTGACTTTCAACTTCATGTTTTAATGAAACTGGGTAAGGATAAAATTTTGTGTAGACTGGGGAATCGGTTGAGGTACGGATCTCTCCCATTACTTTTGTGGTAAAGGTTAATTTTTCGTCCGGTTCTGAGAAAAGTTTGGGAAATTTGACAACTATGGAGTCCATGATATCTCTTTGTTTGCTATTTATTTGTTCGTCCTGCAATTTTATTGAATTTACGGTTTGACTAACGAGTTGTTTAAGCTGAATTTTGGTTTTGTGACGAACTACCATGCAGTTCTGACTTGTGTAAATGATTGCGTCTAGTGCTTTCAAACTATCGTTACCCAAAATACCATGAAATGATTTAAGAGTTGGCATTAGAAAGAATTTCAGACTATCGCTCTGGCCAAAAAGATTAAGATATGTATGTGATTTTATTTGGACGTTCCCTGCCACTGATTTTGCATTAAATGTAGTCCTGTTAGGGATAATTTTCTTTACTAGGTTGGGCTGAATGTAGTTCTTGCTTGAACCAGTATCAATGAGGATTTTGAGAATTTCTCCGCTCTTCGTTCGACATTCAAAATATGGAAGCGGAGAGCTCGTCATTCTGAAAAATGGATGTCGCTTAATTCTGACTCTATCTCATTATCACATTTGTCATCTTGGTCAACTTTTGCAGTGTCGTAATAGCTCTCCGGGGTCTGATAACAGTCTAGGGCCTCCTCTTCGTCAACTACGTTATCGTAGTCGAACTCGTCAGCGCTTTCGGTATTGATGTGAAAGGTGCGTTGGGCCTTAGTAGGTTGGATATTTTGCTGCGAAAGTGGGTTTGATGGCCTTTTTCCTAAGAACTGATGCTGGGCTGGCCTATTGGCATAATTAAGTTGTTGCGAGCGAATGCTTCTATCAACATCCATTGGCTCTGGTGGCTTAGGTGCTGTTGGTCACGGTGGTGGCTGTCTTGATTGATAGTTAAGATTTTGTTCTACCACGTTGTTATTGAGTCTCACGGGGAACGGATTTTGGGGGCGTGGAATGTAAGCTATTTGGGGGTAGAATGGTTGTCTGGTCCTTTGTGAATTATATTTCTGTGGTATAGGAGGTGGTGCATTTTGATAATTTTTCTTCGCCAGCTGACTATTAAAATTTTGTGCGTGATTGGTACGAAACTTTTGATTTTCTTACTTAAGACATAAATGGAGGGCTTGGGGTAGATCAGATGGTTCCCTCATGCCTAGCAATTTTGGCAGATCACCGTTAAGGCCTCTTATAAACGTGTCGAGTGCCTTACTTCGGTATGTTTGTGTTAACAAGTTAAGGGCTTCGCCTCCTACATCTAGACCGCCTAATTTATTTAGAATGAGCGACAAGTGCGAGTATACAGCTTGATAGAATTCTTGCACTGTTGCGTTGCCCTGAATAAGTCCTGTCAACTGATGTTCGAGTGTCGACACGTCCCTTTTATCTGCATAGTGCAAAGTTAAGCACTTGGAAATGGCTGGCCAGTCTAACGGCGTATTGTAGGACTCCAACGCCATGTCCGCGTTCCCTACTACTTTGTTCCTAATAACGTTTAGGATTCCATAGTATTTCGGTGTTCTTTTAAAACTCCCATAGATTTTCAATATTCTTTCTACGCTCTTTTTCCACGAATTAAACTCTCCTGGCTTACCTGAAAATTCCCTTAGACATTTGACAACGTGTGGAATTTTATCTAGATCCCCCAAGTTGTCTAAATGACGTTCATCTTTTGTTTGATCTACCGCATTCGATAGTGGATAGCATTTGGGTTTAGCGAAGACTGCAACATTCTAGGTACCTGACTATTTATTACCTCTAAATTGACCGTCCGGAGGTCCGCTAGATTGAACTGTCCCAGCGCATCCCCATTTGGTTGATTAGGAAGGTTGGGATTGGGATTAGGGTTAGGTGGAGGAACATTTAAAACGGCTGGACGTACTAGGTTGTTGGGATTCGACATCTTGAGCTTTAAAGTATTTTATTGTTCTTTTAATTTTCTGGTTTAGAAAGAATTACTTTGATTTCCTAATTAATTTGTTTATTTCCGATTTATCTTTCAATAGAAGTGGTAAATTACAATATTTTTTTTTATTATTTTCAATTACTTTTTCCATAAATAATCAAGAAATTAACAAAAAGTTTTTGGAAAATAGTACTTAAGTTAATAAGAAAGATTATTTGAATTTTGTCAATGACTTACAACAGTACTAAAAACGTTGACTTCATTTTGGGCCTCTAAGGTTAATCCGGGTGCGTTGTTGTTTGTAGATGGTGGTGATCCCTTCCAACAACTGCTTTATCAATCCTTTTTTCTGCTGTTCCGTTTTAATATTTTTATTCCTCGTTGCTTAAATGTCTTTTATTAACGATGGTTTTATAGTTGATGAGTCGGTCTATGTTTTAAATTTCTAGATGAAATTTTTGTACGTAAGAGCCGTCACCTTTTTGATTTTCGATTTTCAAGGATTTTGTATGAATTCGTAAAAGTCACTTTTTGATTTGTAGTTTTAATTTTTTTTATTTTTTGGTTGACAATATTATTTAACAGTTCCTCTTGGTAATTGTAGCTTTTTGAATTTTTTGATAGAGTAAATTTTTCTTTTTAATTATGTTTTAATACGCGGGTAAAGCGGCGTGCGTTCTACGCGTCCTTTTTTCCGAAAGGATACTAAGGGGCGTCTTTCTTTACAAATTTCGCGACGTTACTTTTGTTGTAAAAACTTTGCTCGGGCGCTAGATAAGTCTCTTACTGTTAAGAGACCCAAAAATTAAAACGAATTCACCTTTTTGAGCTGATCGAAAGCTTCAAAAGTCAAAACGAATTTAAATATTTTTTTTCCACTGCTTTTCAAAAGCACGAAACGATTTATTTAACTGCTTGTCAAAAGCACGAAACTATTTATTTAGTGGTCAAAAACAGAGTGTGCGCTTTTACAATTTTGACTTAAAACGAGACTTAAAACTAAAAGAACTTATCTGGCGATTTACACTGCAAGTAGCGGAAGCGCCAAGTCAGCGCTTTCGCGTTTCAAGCCAGACGCTGCAGGTTTTGTTAAATTTTGAAATTTAAAAGAGAATTGCGAAATTCATATTCGCAAATATTTCATTTAATTGGAAATTGAAAATTGGAAAAAAGTGTCGATTAAGTTGTTTGCACTTTTTGGGCCAAAGAGTTGCGAAAGACAAGTTATCAAATTGCTTATTAATGTGTTTGCATTTTCCAATGCAAGCACCAATTGATTTTTGGGTTAACGAACTTATTTCGCGTTATCTTATATACACCGAGAGAAATAACAACAGTTAAATCAACTACTTAGAACAGTTAAAGTAAGAGTGGTCAAATAAACTGTATTCCGCGTTAAATGCACTGAAAAAGGCAGTCAAATGAACAGTTGAAAAACAGTTACTTTTTATGTTCAAATTCGCTTTCGTTCACTTAGACGTATAAGTTCGCATTCTGATCAACCGTCTCCGGAGTTTTCGATAGCTCAGTTGTTTAAGCTGTGACCCCCGACAGTCGTGAGCTTCGGGGTTCTATCCCTGATGGCGGCGGGAATTTTTCTGAATTTTTTTTTAATTACAGTTTTTTTTTTGTTGCTCAGAATGGAGTTGTTTTGGAAGACAAAAAATTTCTCCTAAATTTGTAAGGTTTTAATTTATTTAATTTTTTTTAATGGTTCATTTTCAAGCAAAAAATTTTGGGAGTGAAACAATTCCTTAAGCACGTTCCCCAAAACTTGAGCAACCATAGCTCAAGTGAGCATTTTGACCAACAAATTAAATTCGTTCATTTAGCGTAATGGTTAAGACGTTCGCCCAGCGAAGTGGAGGTCACAGCGGTTCAAGGCTCGGCCGAGGAGAGAAAATTTAAAGAGATGAAAGAGAAAAAGATTTAAATAGAAACAAATAAATAAAGAAAAAATATAATAATTTAATAAACAAAAAAATTGAGTTTATTCTGTGATATTGCAGGCTTAACATTCTGTGATATAAGTGTCTTTTTTTTCCGTGTAGTCCAGTTTTACTTTTATTTTTATTTAAATTCTTGACAATGATTATTTTTGCAATTTTATTTAAATTCTTGACGAACGTTAATTTGACTAAAGTTATACAATAAAACAAAAATAAATTCCACCAAATAAAAAGCTCCTGAAGATGTTCCCAAAAAGGAACGAAACGTTGGGCAAATGATGGAATAATTGTTTTTTATTTGCATCTAACTTTCTGACCAATAGGCTCACATAAAGTCGTACATCAACATAATTTGGAAATTGGTCTTAATAATAAAAATCTACACAAAAAATATTAATAAAAGAAGATAAAAAAAAGTCAAAGCAAAAAATAAAAATCTGGTAGTTATATCCTTATTGACTGTGTTTGTACTGTTGAATTGACCGCTACTACACATAAGCTAACAATTAACGGTGAATTCGGTTATTTTAACCTGCTTTTTCAGTTAATATAACTACCTTTTTCTCTCGGTGTACATAAATAATAAAAAAAAAATTGAAACTAAAAAATAAACAATATAAATAATGATAGAAACTATAAAAAAAAATATTAGTGAGTGTTTGAACTCACTGTAGATGTGTAAACTAATAAAGATTCACTATTAACAAACATTTAATCAACCATACATTTATCTTATTCAATGTTTCTAGTTGTTCTCTACAATCAGGCCCGGCAACTATGGGGGGCAAGGCACTTTTTGCCCCTCCAAAAATTTTATTGGAGGGGCCATGCTCCCCAATATTTCGGCAACTGAAAAAAATATTTGAAAATTTTGTAAAGATATTCTAGAATATCACACTTTTATTCTGCAGTCCCCATAATTCATCTGAGATTAATCATCTTTCATATGTATTTCTTAACTAATTTACTACAACTTTTAAGGTCGGTAATTCCAAATTACCCGCCTGTGCCACTCTACTTTTCCCATTCGTGCAGAATTCTCCGAACACTGGTTCCAACCTCCTCCAACCAAAATATGTGTCAAAGATTGTCTATAAGTATCGATATCTTTCCCTTTCCGAGAAGGGTTAGAACTTTGTTCCAATTGCAGTAGATATGCTGCACTTTTTCAATATTTGACATCTACTAAACACTGCTTATTGTTCTCTGCATAAAATTTTTTTTTCCCCCCCAATATTTTTGGAACTTGCCTCCCCTGTCTACAATATTCATTTATATTAATATTTACCTGTGTTTAAAAAATATGAATATTCAGACATGCCCTAGAATCCGATTTCGAATAAAAACCTCGAAATTTATTCATTTCTTTTCAATCGCTCATTCAAAATCAGAATTATTCCTTTTCAAGCGAATTTTGATTTGAAACGAATTCGCATTCTAGAGCATAGAGGATTACTTGCATTTTGGCTATATAATCCCACATTTAAGGTTAACGTGTAACGTTTAAAATTCCAACTTTAAATATATTTTGTTTTTCTTTTGCAAATGCGAATCAGCTGTGTCCATTTAAAACCAGGGCTGTCACACTTGGCTATTTAGTGCCGAAATTTGAGTTTTTACCTACTGGCGCATTGGCTCTTTTTTATTCGAATTAGTTATTTTTCGCAGGGTGCGGAGAACGATTAAAAGGCGCTCTTTCTTACAACTAATCTAAATTTATCAATACACACTGCGAACGTACAAAAAGACCGTTCGCGTCAAAGTACGTACGAAGTCAATAGGGGTATTCACAAAGGCTTCGGAAAATAGGAAAGTCGGAAGATCGGAAAATTTTAACTGCTTAAAAAGTTGTGCAAGATGCAAAAAAAGTTAAAAAATTTTTTTAGAAGTTGCAATTTTCCGATTTTCCGACTTTCCAACGTTTTTAACACGCCTTTGTGAATACCCCTAATGTTTTCGCGATTGCTCGTTTGCTGAGGTATTTCTCTCGCTTGTTATTTAGCACGTAATTTAGATCTGGATATTAACGAATTTTGAAATATCACTGGAGTGCAAAACTATAACATGTTATTACAATTCTAAGTTCAGCAGCTGTTATTTTCTTTAATATAATTAATCGTTATAAGTTTTCGTTATTATTGGATTGATCCACTATTATTCTCTCTGCAGGAAGAGTGTGAGGTAGATTGACTGATAGCATAAAAAGTATCAGAGAAAAATTTAAAAAAGTCAAATGTAACAGTTTTGCACTCGCGATATTTTATTATATGAACTTTAAAACAAGTGATAAATTTCATATTTTCTCCAGTATCTTTCTGCTTCATTCGATTCGCTTATATAGTCTGGTATACACCTCGTATATCTTCGTACAAATTAAGCCGGAAACGCTTCCTAAACTTCCTTTGTTCATTCATAGAGTTCAGTCATTCCTCTAAGTAGGCTTAGGTATGTGGAAATTTGTGATTAGAGGTGGGTCCTAAAATTTTCTATCGGATTCATGTCCGCAGATTGTATTGGCCACACTAAAACACAAAACTTAAGGTTTAAGACCGGTTTTGTTCGATAGGAGCGGTGTGTTTTGTGTCTTTGATTTGGTGAAAAATCACAATTTCAGCACCAAGGTCCATGTTTCTGACAACATCGGGAATATTTTGTTGAAGGATAGATAGGCACTGCTCCTGTCAAATTATTCGACCGATGTGTACCAATCAACCGACACCGTTGTTCGAAATACGCACTCAAACCATAATCGAACCACCTCACAGTGCTTTGTCTAGTGGAAATAAATCAAAAATTGTATGGTAGCGGATCCAGGCAAATTTGGTATCGTTGTAAAGGAAAAACTTCCACTAGAAAAAGGCCAAAATATTTTAACGAATAAATTATATTTGTAGGTGTTACATCAGTTCAAAGTTAGGGCTTTTTATCGGATTTTATATTTAAAAAAATTATTGATTTTGAGCATTTATGTTTTAATTTTTGTATTTTTAAGCTAATTTGAATAAAAAAATGCGATATTATAAAATTTATCGACAAATGAACGTTGATTTTTTTCGAGAGCTACAAATATTGCACAAATTCACATAAAATTAAAGAAATTATCAATATTTGGAAGTAATTTAAAAAAAAACACCGAAAAACACCTTTTTAATTTTTTTATATTTTTTAGAACCATTCATTAGCTTTCAGAAAATGTATAAATCACATCCCAGTTCGTCCCATTTTTTGAAATATGCGGTTTCAAACACTGGTCTAAATCATATTTTTAGTGCTGAATGAACCTGAAATAAAAGTATGAGTACTTTAATGGTTTTGAACTCTGTTAGAACTCATAGTATAATTTTTATATATTGTAGCGTGAGCAGACGAACGCACAAACACTTCATATCGCGCACAAGCGAGCACGCAACAAAAGTTATAAAAATTAGCGATAAGCACTTTGCTGACGGCCCAATATTTTCAAGTTCAAGGGCATACAAGCATTCATCGACTCTTGGTCGAATGATTACATAAACATTGCTTTCGACCGCTTATCCGATCACTGCGCGTGGTAAACAATTGATCCACGCTTAAGCTTCGGTTGTTTGGGCAAATGCGTTATTGCCGAATTGGCAAGAATGCTACTGCATACGTTTGGTTGATGAGCGTTGCGTAGCTCAGCCGTGCTTATGCTTGTGTTGTTTAATTTGAGACGCTGTTGCTATGCTTTCCCCGATTTCCGAATTTTAGCTGATATCGATTTTGTTTGTTTTAATTGAAATTGCAAATGTTATCAATATTGTAAGTTAGCTGTGTAAGCAATTTGTAAGTATAAAAGTAAGAAATATTCAATAAAGAAATCAATCTGATTCTAACACTCAAATCCATGCCACGAACTCATTTGGACTACAATATATTCAAGACCTCTACTTACTAGGCTATGGAAAGATGCGATTAACCGACATTAATTCATAGTTTTCATAAGCTTATAAAGTTTTGTTTGACTTTGCAATGAAATCGCAAAAAAAACTAAATTTTTAACATAAAATAAGACTTCTTTGTGGAAAATAAGAAACATAAAGTTGGTTGCCCTACTTTTTAGCATTCCTTTTTAAACATATTCTCATAAACTATATTTTATATTTGTTCAAGTGCAACCGATATATTTCATACCTGTTGTGGTTGCTAGGGTGGTTCGAAAAACAAAAAATATTTTCTCATTAGAAAATGAAAATGCAACTGACCTTTAGCTCGATATTAAGGAACATACGAATAAAAAATATTTCATTTCGGAATCCAATAGCGCGCAAGTGTTGCCATTGGCCTAGATAAGAAATACAAAATTTAGAAGAAAAAAAATTTCCCAACTTTTTCTTATTTGTATTGTATTCCGAAATAAAATATATTTTGTTTTTAGAACCACCCTAATGGTTTCATATACCTATAGAAAATTTTGTTTCTTTTCTTTCTTATATTCTTTTCTTATATTTTTAATGTTTATGTTTTCTTGACTACAATCAGAACAAGTGGTTTAGCAAACTTTTAAATTAAATTGTCATTGTCAATAAAGGAATTTAAAATGTCAGTTGTTATAACAAATGAAGAATTGTTTAATTTGTGGATTGGTGCAGGTCAACGAGTCAAAGCTAATGCTTTATTTTCTTACATAGAAGAGAAAATTGATGCCGATTCATGTGAGAAATATAATATAAAAGAGCATAAAAGGAATAACATTTATTTAGCAAAAATCATCACAATGGCAAAGAAATATGGCATCTTTTAGGGGCAAACATGCTCTAACAAAAAATATTTTTAACTAACAAGTATACAAAATTTTTGAATAAAGAAAACAGTTTTGAAAAGACAAAAATACAGATAATAATTAAAAAATTTTGGTTTGGAGTTTTATTGAATTTTTTATATTTTTACAATCATTTGAAAAGGGTAAAATTTCACAATTTAAACGCGATTTTTGACAAAATTATGACATTGACATTAAATTTGATTTCAGATTCGGAATCAGCGACCTCAAATTAACTAAAATGCCAAATTTCATTAACTTTGGACTACTCCTTCTATTTTTGTCCCACTTTTGTATGGAGACAAAGCACTGTGCACCTCCGTGCTCGACTATTTAACGCACCCGTTGATAGATGTCTAGTCCAGTGCTACAAATGTTCATTAGATTGAAAGCGATATATTGCAATCTTTTAACACCAAAAATTCTAAATTTTTGTCATTTATGTATTAATGCTATTTATTTTAAGACTTACCGTCAAATATTTCAGCACGGAGGTGGTTCGATTATAGTTTGAGCGAGTATTTCGAACAATGGTGTCGGTTGATTGGTACACATCGGTCAAATATTTTGTTAGAAGCAGTACCTATCTATTCTGCAACAAAATATTCCCGATGTTGTCAGAAACACGGACCTCGGTGCTGAAATTGTGATTTTTCACCAAATCAAAGATCCAAAACATACCACTCCTATCGAACAAAACTGGTCTTAAATCCAAAAGTTTTGTGTTTTAGTGTGTCCACTACAATTTCCACGTACCCAAGAGAACCAAGAGGAATGACTGAGCTCTATGAACGACAAAGGAAGTTAAGGAAGCGTTTTCTGCTTAATTTGTACGAAGACATACGAGTAGTATACAAGACTATATAAGCGAATCAAATGAAGCAGAAAGATACTGGAGAAAATATGAAATTTATCATTTTTTTTAAATTTCATATAATAAAATATCGCGAGTGCAAAACTGTAACTGTAATTTGATTTTCTTACATCTTGCTCTGGTACTTTTTATTCTATGAGTCAATCTTCCTCACACTCTTCCTGCAGAGAGAATAATAGCGGGCCAATCCAACAATAACAAAAACTTATAACGATTAATTATATTAAAGAAAAAAGCAGCTTTTAAATTTAGAATTGTAACAACATTTTACAGTTTTGCACTTCAGTGTACATATATCATAACACCTTCATCCACTCATGTCTTCATTTATAATTTACTGTTCAAATAAATATAAAAGATGATATTAAAGATGAAAATATAACATAAATTACTGCAGAAAAATACTTTGGTTCTCTTTTAATGAATTTGGGTCTTTTTTGATATTTGTTTGACGCTCTTCGATTTTGTCAAGGGCCTGTATAAAATGTAGGAAGTAGGAACCAAACAAACGAACATACGACACACGGGTTTTCACACAGAGTCGTTCTTACCCAATCAAAAACGTCTTATTTTTTTATATGATTTCAGAAATTATTCGAGCTTAACCGCTTTTGCACCCCCGCCTAGGGGCAGACATGGCCATGTTTCGTCACTTCGCCACTCGTGACTCATCAGTGCCTTTGAGGTGCTAAGGAGTTTGAAAATTCAAACAACTTATATGTGAAGCCTTTTTTAAAGCTTCTGAGAATTATACGCACTAGTTATAAAAAACTATGGAGTTTTTATAATAGTATCGGAATAGGATTTAGCTCTACCGAGCGTATAGTAGTAGGGTAGCCCAAGAGGGGATTTTTGCAGTTACTCGAGCGTGTCAGAAAATAATATGGGGAGAAAGCTTGCACCCTGTTATATGGCCCCACCATATATTAGGTGTAGTAAAAAGAAATCCATTATTTTTACAATAGATGGCGTTATTTATCTGCATCTCGCGTTGTATAAGTCCGATCGTGTTCCGCTAGGGGGCATTAGAAAGATGACAGTTCCTACTAAAAAAGCTTTTTTGACACTTTTTTGATTGATTGATTCAGTTTTGTTTGAGAGCTTGTCAAAGATGGACATCAGCAAAGAGAAAATTCGCTACATTTTACAGTTTTTCTTCGATAAGGGAGAAAACGCAAGCCAAACGGCTGAAAATGTGAATAGCGTTTATGGACCTGATACTGTAACAGCCAATCATGCGCAATTTTGGTTTCGTCGATTCCGTTCCGGTAACTTCGATGTCAAGGATGCACCACGCACTGGAAGGCCAATTGTCGAAAATGTCGATAAAATCATGGAAATTATCGAGTCCGACCGTCATGTTAGCACTGTTTCGATTGCAAAAGAGCTAAAGATTGCACAAAAAACCGTTTGTAACCATTTGAATAAGGCTGGATACACAAAGAAGCTCGATGTATGGGTGCCACACGAGTTAACGCAAAAAACCTCATAGACCGAATTTCCATCTGCGAATCGCTGCTGAACGGCAACAAAATCGACCCATTTCTGAAGCGGTTGGTGACTGGTGATGAAAAGTGGGTCACTGACGACAACGTCAAGCGAAAACGGTCGTGGTCGAAACACGGTGAACCGGCGGAAACGGTGGCCAAGCCAGGATTGACGGCCAGGAAGGTTTTGCTGTGTGTTTGGTGGGATTGGCAGGGAATTATCTACTATGAGCTGCTCCCATACGGCAAAACTCTTAACTCGGAACTCTACTGTCAACAATTGGACCGTCTGAAGGAAGCAATCGCCCATAAGCGGCCAGCTTTGGCCAATAGGAGAGGAATTGTGTTCCATCAGGACAACGCCAGGCCACACACATCGATAGTGACTCGCCAGAAGCTCCGGGAGTTTGGTTGGGAGGTTCTTCTGCATCCACCTTATAGTCCGGACCTGGCACCAAGTGATTACGATCTGTTCCTGTCCATGACGAACAATTTTGCTGGTGAAACATTCGCTTCAAGAGAGGCTTCTGAAATTCGACTGTCTCAATTTTTTGCTAATAGGAACGAGGGCTTCTATGAAAGAGGCATAATGAAATAACCTTTAAATGGCAATAAGTTATCGAACAAAACGTCGCATATTTGACCTAAATCGGGTCATTCTAACTATCTTAAATAAAGCCTTCAATTTAATGCAAAAATAATTTCTTTTTACTACACCTAATATGAGCGCTCAATATTGGGGTGTACGTTGAGGGCAGCCCGTCAGATTAGTAAAAAATCGATCCTCTGAAAAACTCGAGCGCGTCAGATTAAGAGAAGGTAAGTTAAGCAGATGTTAGAAAGTGTAAATTTCAATTTTCTGACAATTTGAGCATGGCATAGAGAAATAGGTGAGTACCAAAGTTGCATATAAAAAAAGTCAACTCGAAATACTCGAGCGCGATTGGTTTTTTTTATTTTGAAGGAAATCGTTTAAGGATCACGAAAAACGTAATCTGATGTTTTTCGTGGGGCAAAGTAGGAAAAAATGGCACATTCAATCGCAAGCTTTGTAGTGTATTCAAATGATTTTGTGAAATTAAAAATATGTATTCCGTGTCAATAAAGAGCCTTGAAACTGTGAATCGCGAATCCTTTTCGATTCCTTTTGCTCTCGCTCTTTCTCTCTTTCCTTACAAATAAATACATATGGATTGTTTTTGTTACATCCAATTATAAAAAGAAACGAAAGAAAAATTTGGTCTTTAAATTGTCAGGTTAACAATACGCCTCCATGTAATTGTCAGATTATAATCGATTGCTTTCAAAAACAAATACGCCAATTCACTTTTTCATCAAAACAAACACATTCTTTGACTTTTAAGCTCCGTTACTTTGAAAAGTCAAAAATTAACAGCGTTCACACATGTTTGAATGCTCGTTACAAGACTTTCCGTTCCGACCGAACACCGAACATCAATTCGAATAAGTGATGTTTCTCCTAGAGTATCGAAAACTGCATCCAAAGTTCATCTGATCACAATGATGTATTTGGAGAAGTTGTTTCTTAAATTTTTTTTTACATTATTGTAAAACATTTTATGGTTGATTTATCAATTGTTATCAAGAAAAAAGCAAAAAACAATGCAAAAACCCCAAATTTCTTGATCATTTTTAAATTTGAGGCCTGAAGATGAAAAGTTACAAAGTTTTTGTGTACTAGTGTATTGTAGACCACTTTAAGGACTTCAACTTCTCAGAAGACACAAAAGTGATATCTCCAATATTTTTCGAGATATAAGCATTACGAAGAAGGTATGTTGTTTAAAACGCCCCAAAAATGGGAGTGGCCATAAATCGAAAAGTTTGACTAATAATTCAAAATCCAGCTAGGAGTGAACTTCTACTATGCTAACCTTTCAAACGCTCAGGTGCTTATGTAGCTGATTTTTAGAAAGTTGAAAATTGTGTCACAGTGTTATCATTCAGGGCGACTTAGACATCAAGTTGATCCCTCTGCATAAAAATCTGACGTGCTCGAGTATCTCAATGCTACCGTTTTTTTTTTCCATTTTCAAAAATCATTCCTGAGCTTTGGCCACATCCAAAACGTCAGTCATTGAAAAAGGACATTTTTAGGCGTCCACTTTACATTCACTGTGAATATCTGACACGCTCGAGTAACTGTTTTCTTTTTTCCTTTTTTTTCCACCTCTATTTATGGCCAACCTCCTCCAATTAAACGTCAGATTAATATATATTGTTTATCAGGAACATAAAGCGCGTTTACTGTATCAATGTCTGACGCGCTCGAGTATTGCAATGTGTCCATTTTTTTAAATTTTTGACCATTCTTACACGCTCTCATCCCCATTAAAATGAAAAAGTTTACATAGACTTTTTTTTGTTTAAGAACGTAAACTTCACAATCCAATAAGTTTCGATGACGCTTTAGTAACTGCAATTTTAGCATCTAGGGTTCCGCTACTATAGTTGTTTACACATGAAAAAAAATTTTGAATTGGGTCAAAAGAATTTCCGGTATCAAATTTCATCATTATGCGAGCACTCCTTCTATTTTTGTCCCTAAAATAAATGGGCTCGTTACACTGTGTGTCAGGTATAAAAAGCTTTGATTTTGTGAAAGCTTCTGAGAATTATACGCACTAGTTATAAAAAACTATGGAGTTTTTATAATAGTATCGGAATAGGATTTAGCTCTACCGAGCGTATAGTAGTAGGGTAGCCCAAGAGGGGATTTTTGCAGTTACTCGAGCGTGTCAGAAAATAATATGGGGAGAAAGCTTGCACCCTGTTATATGGCCCCACCATATATTAGGTGTAGTAAAAAGAAATCCATTATTTTTACAATAGATGGCGTTATTTATCTGCATCTCGCGTTGTATAAGTCCGATCGTGTTCCGCTAGGGGGCATTAGAAAGATGACAGTTCCTACTAAAAAAGCTTTTTTGACACTTTTTTGATTGATTGATTCAGTTTTGTTTGAGAGCTTGTCAAAGATGGACATCAGCAAAGAGAAAATTCGCTACATTTTACAGTTTTTCTTCGATAAGGGAGAAAACGCAAGCCAAACGGCTGAAAATGTGAATAGCGTTTATGGACCTGATACTGTAACAGCCAATCATGCGCAATTTTGGTTTCGTCGATTCCGTTCCGGTAACTTCGATGTCAAGGATGCACCACGCACTGGAAGGCCAATTGTCGAAAATGTCGATAAAATCATGGAAATTATCGAGTCCGACCGTCATGTTAGCACTGTTTCGATTGCAAAAGAGCTAAAGATTGCACAAAAAACCGTTTGTAACCATTTGAATAAGGCTGGATACACAAAGAAGCTCGATGTATGGGTGCCACACGAGTTAACGCAAAAAACCTCATAGACCGAATTTCCATCTGCGAATCGCTGCTGAACGGCAACAAAATCGACCCATTTCTGAAGCGGTTGGTGACTGGTGATGAAAAGTGGGTCACTTACGACAACGTCAAGCGAAAACGGTCGTGGTCGAAACACGGTGAACCGGCGGAAACGGTGGCCAAGCCAGGATTGACGGCCAGGAAGGTTTTGCTGTGTGTTTGGTGGGATTGGCAGGGAATTATCTACTATGAGCTGCTCCCATACGGCAAAACTCTTAACTCGGAACTCTACTGTCAACAATTGGACCGTCTGAAGGAAGCAATCGCCCATAAGCGGCCAGCTTTGGCCAATAGGAGAGGAATTGTGTTCCATCAGGACAACGCCAGGCCACACACATCGATAGTGACTCGCCAGAAGCTCCGGGAGTTTGGTTGGGAGGTTCTTCTGCATCCACCTTATAGTCCGGACCTGGCACCAAGTGATTACGATCTGTTCCTGTCCATGACGAACAATTTTGCTGGTGAAACATTCGCTTCAAGAGAGGCTTCTGAAATTCGACTGTCTCAATTTTTTGCTAATAGGAACGAGGGCTTCTATGAAAGAGGCATAATGAAATAACCTTTAAAATGGCAATAAGTTATCGAACAAAACGTCGCATATTTGACCTAAATCGGGTCATTCTAACTATCTTAAATAAAGCCTTCAATTTAATGCAAAAATAATTTCTTTTTACTACACCTAATATGAGCGCTCAATATTGGGGTGTACGTTGAGGGCAGCCCGTCAGATTAGTAAAAAATCGATCCTCTGAAAAACTCGAGCGCGTCAGATTAAGAGAAGGTAAGTTAAGCAGATGTTAGAAAGTGTAAATTTCAATTTTCTGACAATTTGAGCATGGCATAGAGAAATAGGTGAGTACCAAAGTTGCATATAAAAAAAGTCAACTCGAAATACTCGAGCGCGATTGGTTTTTTTTATTTTGAAGGAAATCGTTTAAGGATCACGAAAAACGTAATCTGATGTTTTTCGTGGGGCAAAGTAGGAAAAAATGGCACATTCAATCGCAAGCTTTGTAGTGTATTCAAATGATTTTGTGAAATTAAAAATATGTATTCCGTGTCAATAAAGAGCCTTGAAACTGTGAATCGCGAATCCTTTTCGATTCCTTTTGCTCTCGCTCTTTCTCTCTTTCCTTACAAATAAATACATATGGATTGTTTTTGTTACATCCAATTATAAAAAGAAACGAAAGAAAAATTTGGTCTTTAAATTGTCAGGTTAACAATACGCCTCCATGTAATTGTCAGATTATAATCGATTGCTTTCAAAAACAAATACGCCAATTCACTTTTTCATCAAAACAAACACATTCTTTGACTTTTAAGCTCCGTTACTTTGAAAAGTCAAAAATTAACAGCGTTCACACATGTTTGAATGCTCGTTACAAGACTTTCCGTTCCGACCGAACACCGAACATCAATTCGAATAAGTGATGTTTCTCCTAGAGTATCGAAAACTGCATCCAAAGTTCATCTGATCACAATGATGTATTTGGAGAAGTTGTTTCTTAAATTTTTTTTTACATTATTGTAAAACATTTTATGGTTGATTTATCAATTGTTATCAAGAAAAAAGCAAAAAACAATGCAAAAACCCCAAATTTCTTGATCATTTTTAAATTTGAGGCCTGAAGATGAAAAGTTACAAAGTTTTTGTGTACTAGTGTATTGTAGACCACTTTAAGGACTTCAACTTCTCAGAAGACACAAAAGTGATATCTCCAATATTTTTCGAGATATAAGCATTACGAAGAAGGTATGTTGTTTAAAACGCCCCAAAAATGGGAGTGGCCATAAATCGAAAAGTTTGACTAATAATTCAAAATCCAGCTAGGAGTGAACTTCTACTATGCTAACCTTTCAAACGCTCAGGTGCTTATGTAGCTGATTTTTAGAAAGTTGAAAATTGTGTCACAGTGTTATCATTCAGGGCGACTTAGACATCAAGTTGATCCCTCTGCATAAAAATCTGACGTGCTCGAGTATCTCAATGCTACCGTTTTTTTTTCCATTTTCAAAAATCATTCCTGAGCTTTGGCCACATCCAAAACGTCAGTCATTGAAAAAGGACATTTTTAGGCGTCCACTTTACATTCACTGTGAATATCTGACACGCTCGAGTAACTGTTTTCTTTTTTCCTTTTTTTTCCACCTCTATTTATGGCCAACCTCCTCCAATTAAACGTCAGATTAATATATATTGTTTATCAGGAACATAAAGCGCGTTTACTGTATCAATGTCTGACGCGCTCGAGTATTGCAATGTGTCCATTTTTTTAAATTTTTGACCATTCTTACACGCTCTCATCCCCATTAAAATGAAAAAGTTTACATAGACTTTTTTTTGTTTAAGAACGTAAACTTCACAATCCAATAAGTTTCGATGACGCTTTAGTAACTGCAATTTTAGCATCTAGGGTTCCGCTACTATAGTTGTTTACACATGAAAAAAAATTTTGAATTGGGTCAAAAGAATTTCCGGTATCAAATTTCATCATTATGCGAGCACTCCTTCTATTTTTGTCCCTAAAATAAATGGGCTCGTTACACTGTGTGTCAGGTATAAAAAGCTTTGATTTTGTGAAAGCTTCTGAATGAACCCCTCTTTTTATGGTTTCATGCTAAACTGTTGTGAGCTTCCTAAAAGCTGTCAAAGCTTATTAGAAGCTTTTGATGCTTTGGAACAGGAATATTCTCAAATTTTAATCATTTTAACCTAGACGAAGGACAAGAGTAAAATACTGGGAGCTTTGTCTTCATCGGTTAATCGAATGTTTTGACAATCAAATCTGATTTCGGACCAAGCTTACAGATATGGTCAATCGAAATTTCTATGCATGGCACATAATTCTTGTAGTTTTTAGCTTAGACATTTACTGAACTCGTATACGCCATTTTCATGGGCATTTCTGATGTCTTGGGCCCTATTTGTTTCTATGCTTTAAGAGCTTTTTTAATACACAATATTTTTCCTTTCACAAAATTCTTGATTCATCAGACTTCAAATAGGAATTTTTTGTGTCGTTAAAGTTCAAGCAATTCTCCCTTCGTGCCGACTCTAAATATAAACAAAGAGAACCCCCGAAGTGCCTAAAATTTTCAACAACCTCAATGCGAGTTCCAGTTCATGTGTGAACTACGATTGAGAATGTTGTCCGAAGTTGGGCAGCGCGTGTCTCTTCGAGCATAAAGAAACATTGTACACAACAAAAGAAAAGAATCAAATCAAAATTTGATTTAAAATACTACTTGAAATTTCACGAACACGAATAAAATATATGACAGAAAAATTATTTAACGACGGATGATAATATGAGTTCCATTTCACTGACCCACTTTGAGTGCTGAAGTGTTATATTTCGGAGTGTAAATTTGGAAAAAAAGAACTAATTTCTGAATATAATAACAAAAAAATATTTTGTGTTTTGTAAGTAAAGAAATCTAAAAGGGTGCGGTGTGAAATTTACAAAATTCTACTCCCTTCCGCGTAAGCCTGTCAAGCATTATAAAAAGAGCTAACAGAATAATTGAACTTACAATTATTAACAGAAAACCAAAAACAAAAAAACAAAAAAATTAACAGCGAATCATTCAAAAAAAGTGAGCCCTAAAGGAAAACCTACATCAACTTTTACTCGTTCTCATTTACTATACGCTATTATGATAACCTATCCTTAGGACTTTGACAATTCGTTTTCAGGAGAATTCACCTTTTTACAGCTGATTTCACCTAACGAAAGAGAATTTTACGAAATCAGTGAGATTGGAAGAGAAATTACAGCACATGTAACCAGCTGGCAGAGCGTTGTTACACAGCGCGCGGCATCAAGACGAAAACTGAAAAGCGAAAAACAACCTTCCGAGGGTGGCTTAATAAATTCAAGTTCGCAGCGAATTTTGCATAAAAGCCTTCAACGGTTTATTTTGAAATTTCTTCGGCAATACGCCTGTTAAGGTGAGTGAAAAAAATGCGCCAAGTCATTGGAAGTACTTCTGCTCTCAAATTATATTCTTTATTAATAGCGAACGTACCAAAGGTTAAGGAAAGTAAAATGAGCTTATTACGGAAAAATAGGTGGGTCCCAATATTGATAAAAGGTAGAGATTTTTTTTCTCAGATTTTTCGCACATTCATATTTTCAAAGCTTGCGCTGCTTACAGACTATTGCATTTTACTTACTTTACCTGAAGTGATTTTAACATTTAGCGCTGCATTTAACCTGAATTTAGCTTCTTTAAGTGCAGAAATCAAATCATGAGTTATGCTGTTTCATATTGCAACACTTTCATTCTAAAATCACAACAGCTAAATTCAGTTAAATGCATTAGTCTGAAAGCGGCATTAGGCTTAGAATTTGCCGAGCAAACAAAGAAGAATGTTTACTAAAGTGTTTTCGCAGTCATTGCTTTTGAATATTCCTTCTCATAAATTTTTCCCCATAGAGACCAATAGGTATAGGGTGAGTGCTCCTAAGTTCGGCATGTCCCAGTAGTCGCCAATATTTTTTTAAAACTCAAATTAAAGAATATCGGTACTTATATACTAAAATAATCACAACTTTGAATTCAAAACTTTCTTGTTTTTCCATTTGTAATGAGTAAAATTGACAGGGGAAAGTACTTTTGCCTTATTTTGGACTCATCCAGTAACAGTAGGGCTGCTCTTAATTCCCGAAATGGAATTTCAATCGGTCTCAGGGTCCAGAAGTGTTCCATTGGACATGGAGGAGAAACGTGAGAAATTTGGAAGCAATCGGATAACGGGAACCCGTGGCAGTTTTCAATTGAAGTTTGGGAAATTGGCAAAAATAGAGAGGAAATGGCCCTTAACTCCCCACAAGGCGCCCCTACGGATATATAACGTATGGCCAACCCCCATTATTTTTTTACTCCGAACATTTTTTCTGAACAAACCTACCCCCTATCTCCCCTCCTTAAGGGGGCTCCCATACAAAAATAATTTTTTAAAAACTTTTCCCCCCATCTTCCTAACTAGCCCCAGAGTGCTCCTAGAGGAGTCAAATGTATGACCGACCCCCATTAACTTTGACCCCCTAATATTTTTTCCGAACATACTTAACCTCTATCTCCCCCCCTTAAGGGGGCTCCCATATAAAACTACCTTAATTTGAGCAAAAATTCATACAAAATGGCCGTCACTACAGTCAAACCCCTCCTAGGAGGCTGATATATATGACCGACCCCCATTATTTTTTTACCCCAAACATTTTTTTCAAACATACCTACCCTCTATCTCCCCCCCTTAAGGGGGCTCCCATATAAAACTACCTTAATTTGAGCAAAAATTCATACAAAATGGCCGTCACTACAGTCAAACCCCTCCTAGGAGGCTGATATATATGACCGACCCCCATTAATTTTTTACCCCAAACATTTTCTTCAAACATACCTACCCTCTATCTCCCCTCGTTAGGGGGGTCCCCATACAAAATTAGGCTTTAATTAAAGTAAAATGCCTCACGAACTTCAATCTATAATATAGATGCCGTAGGAACAAGAAAGAGCATGTTCAGCATGCATATTCGAAAAATTTACAAAATTACCTTTTAAACGAGCCTAATATGAAGAATATTGGATTAGTTTTTGGTGTGTTTTAATAATATGATATATTTTATTACCTTTTTTTTTAAACTGAATTTTGGGTTCCACCCCTAACTGGCCCAATAATGACCCTAGTAGAAAAAAAATATATTTTCGAGTCAAATGCCGCAAACCTCAATCTATGACGAGTTTTTTGAGACTATAACCATTAAAATCGGTTAGTAGTTTCTATTCATAAAATTAATTCAAAACAAATATTTTTTGAAACGCATTATTCACTGTTTTCACGTTCGTTTCTTAGGTCTTCGCATGTCTCTCTCGGTCTGTACGCATGGCTCTCTCGGTCTGTACGCATGCAAAGACTCAAGAAACGAACGTAAAAACAGTGAATAATGCGTTTCAAAAAATATTTGTTTTGAATTAATTTTATGAATAGAAACTACTAACCGATTTTAATGGTTATAGTCTCAAAAAACTCGTCATAGATTGAGGTTTGCGGCATTTGACTCGAAAATATATTTTTTTTCTACTAGGGTCATTATTGGGCCAGTTAGGGGATGGAACCCAAAATTCAGTTTAAAAAAAAAGGTAATAAAATATATCATATTATTAAAACACACCAAAAACTAATCCAATATTCTTCATATTAGGCTCGTTTAAAAGGTAATTTTGTAAATTTTTCGAATATGCATGCTGAACATGCTCTTTCTTGTTCCTACGGCATCTATATTATAGATTGAAGTTCGTGAGGCATTTTACTTTAATTAAAGCCTAATTTTGTATGGGGACCCCCCTAACGAGGGGAGATAGAGGGTAGGTATGTTTGAAGAAAATGTTTGGGGTAAAAAAATAATGGGGGTCGGTCATATATATCAGCCTCCTAGGAGGGGTTTGACTGTAGTGACGGCCATTTTGTATGAATTTTTGCTCAAATTAAGGTAGTTTTATATGGGAGCCCCCTTAAGGGGGGGAGATAGAGGGTAAGTATGTTTGAAGAAAATGTTTGGGGTAAAAAAATAATGGGGGTCGGTCATATATATCAGCCTCCTAGGAGGGGTTTGACTGTAGTGACGGCCATTTTGTATGAATTTTTGCTCAAATTAAGGTAGTTTTATATGGGAGCCCCCTTAAGGGGGGGAGATAGAGGTTAAGTATGTTCGGAGAAAATGTTAGGGGGACAAAGTTAATGGGGGTCGGTCATACATTTGACTCCTCTAGGAGCACTCTGGGGCTAGTTAGGAAGATGGGGGGAAAAGTTTTTAAAAAATTATTTTTGTATGGGAGCCCCCTTAAGGAGGGGAGATAGGGGGTAGGTTTGTTCAGAAAAAATGTTCGGAGTAAAAAAATAATGGGGGTTGGCCATACGTTATATATCCGTAGGGGCGCCTTGTGGGGAGTTAAGGGCCGTTTCCTCTCTATTTTTGCCAATTTCCCAAACTTCAATTGAAAACTGCCACGGGTTCCCGTTATCCGATTGCCTCCAAATTTCTCACGTTTCTCCTCCATGCCTAATGGAACACTTCTGGACCCTGAGACCGATCAGAAACTCGCTACAAATTTTCTCCATAGAGTTAAGAGCAGCCCTAAGTAACAGTCTTTGAACACCTGCGGTAATGTCGTTTTTCTCAACAAAAATAATTAGTGCCTGACCAACTTCAACAAGCCAAATTTAATATTATTTTTAAAAATTGTTTGATCAATAAGATGTATTAAGATAGCAATTGCTTTAAATTTTGTCATGAAATAGAAAATTTTATTAAAACTATGATATTTTTCAAATTTTGTTGGGTGCCGACATAAGGAACAAAAATTTTTTTCATCATTTCCAATGGTCGGCATTGCACAACCTCGCATATGATGAAGTAGTTAAGTTCGATATTATGTGCAAATCATGCAAAGTCAAAAACACTAAGTTACAAATACATTTAAAAGAAAGTGAATAATTTAATTGAAAATATGTAAAAAAAAAAATATAGTTCTGTACAGTTTTATTTTTTATTTAAAAATATAGCCATGCCGACTATAGGGTCATGGCATGCCGAATATTGGAAAATCGTATGCCGAACTTAGGCACACTTGGTGATTTTTACGAAAAGTGTAATTTACTCAATGTTAACAAATTATTTTGTTAAAACAATAAGGGTATTCACGAGGTTGTGTTAAATGTGTGTTAAAATCGGAAAATCGGGAAATTACAACTTCGCAAATTTTGCTATGTGAAAAAACCGTTTATCGAATATGTTAACTTAAGGCGTAAAGTTGACAGCTGTTTATAAACGATATTTTAAAACTTGCTGAAATATAATTTCGTGTATTTAAATCGAGAGAAGTTAATAATGCCTAAATATAGCGAGAAAAACAAATTATTGAACGCTTTATGCGTCCAACACATATTTGCTATTAATGATTGCGATTCAGGTAAGCGGAAGCCATGAAGATATGCTGTTAACTGAAATAAAAATTTTTTAGACGATGGCGAAGAAGACGACATTGACCTTGAATTTACAGTAAATGCTGCTTTTATTTTAAGTAATCGACGGTGCACTCATTTGAATATACCAAAATCAATTAGTTGGGTCGATGAAGTGCTCCCGAATTTCGATGAGTCTCGATTGCGTCAAATGCTGCGTGTGAACAGTCACGAAGTCTCTGAAATAATATCCTTGATAGAAGGAGACCCAGCTTTTCATACCCAGAGTGTCATTCCGCAAATGCCTGTTCATTTGCAGCTTCGAATTGCGCTTTTCCGATTTGGATCAAATGGAGATGCGCTTCTATACGAAAAGTAGCAACTCTCTTTGGCGTTGGAGATGGTGGAACAGTGCGTATTGTCACAGACCGTGTTATTCAGGCATTGCTGAATTTCAAAGAAAAATATTTGTTCTGGGCAAAACCAGAGGAACGCAAAACACTGGTTAGAGAAACCATCAAAGAACTACCTGGATGTATAGGTTATAGCGATGGGTCAGAAATACGACTGGCAGAAGCTCTAATTGCAAATCATGAACACTTTTTTCCCAGAAAAAAACAGTATGCAATAAAAATGCAAATTGTGTGTTATCATCGCTTACGCATACGCCACGCAGTAATAGGCCACCATTGAAGCGTGCATGATGGCAGAATTTATTCGGAATCATCATTAGGCGAGCTCCCGAAAGATTTTTCAGCGAAAATGAATATATTGCAGGTGATTCAGCATACCAGCTGTCGCAATATATGGTTACACCTTTTCGCCAAAACAGCACTGATTTCACTGAAGATCTCAGAAATAAATATTATTTTCATTTCTCAAAATACAGAGTGAGAATTGGAAAATTGTTTCAGTAAGCTAAAGGAAGTATTATATTTGGCAGTTTAAAAGAACTTCGGTTTCGGCTTCATAACAAAACTAACCATGATCATTGCTGTAATTGGATTCTTGCCTGCTGCATTTTGCATAATATTTTGATTGACGTTAACACTCCAGGCGACGTAGTCGCACCCGAAAACGTGGAATTGCCCTTCGACATGTTAAGACAAAGCGATATAAGGACATTTTTGGTTAGTTTTATTTCAAAACAGTCTTAAGGAAACTTAAAAACAAAATTCCTCGCGCCTGAAATATGAAGAAACCGTTTACTCTGACCTTGTCTTTGAAAATATTCGAAAAACGATCACAGTTTTATTCTTTCCAATTTGCAATTTTCTCAAGATTTTCCATTTCAACTCTTTCCTTCATTTCTATTTCTTTCATTGCAATTTCTTTTTTCACTTTCATTTCCATTAATCGTATTTTCCTATCAATTTTAAGTTTCTATTTTTCTCGAGAATTTTTTTCTTGTTCTACGCTTAGCTCTCTTTCTTGTTTTTCTTTTTGTAGTGTTAATTTCTCTCTCTGTAGTTGAATTTCCTCCTCCCTTAGTTTTAATTCGACTTCTTTTGATGCTTTCCTTATTTCCAATATATCTGCTTGCACTTTCAGTACGTCGGCAAGCCCAGTGCGCGAATATATTCCTTTCTGAGATTCTTTGCCTTTTGTAGATTCTTTGGAGCTGCTCGACGACGGCAAGGTTTCCTCTTCGACGTTATTAGAGCGCACTTCCATTTCAACTGGAAACCCCAAATTAGTAGAGGTTTCCGATTCTTGAGCGTTGCTTTGCTCGTTCACAAAGTTAAAGATTTCACTAGCGTGAAGTTAGGGTACGGCGAGGGGTTCAGTTTTTAACATAATGTTATTAACAGAGTTTTAACATAACAATAACATACACTTTTGCAGAAAATGTTAAAAAAAGCTTTATTTGCAAAGCTTTGATGTTAAATAACATTATTGTGCAAAACTTTGATGTTATATAACATTATTGTGATCTCGCTAACAATACTGTGGTCGCATGGACGAGTAGCTTACGTCGAAAAATGATGGTTCGAGAAAAAGCGGTTTAAAGTTGCGTATTTCGTATACCTTCCCATGTTAAACGGAATTTTATTTCTTGAATATCTAAATTGTAACAGCCAGCAGGCCGATAGCCTCAGAAGCTAGCAATAATAATGGTATTCAAGCAACAGTGCAAACGCAGTGTGCAATATTTGCACTTGTCAAATTGCGTACAAAAAAAGCAGTGCAAATATTGCACACTGCGATTTGCACTGTTGCTTGAATACCACTAATAATCATATTTCTTGAATTAGTTTTTTTAGAAGAATGCTAGGGAATGCTGATGCGTCTCTTTGAAGGGAATTCAGTGGTATTAATAACTCATTTTAAGTTAAAGTTGTTTTAAGCTACTCTTCCATATGACCACAGATTTTAAATCGAACATTTAATAAAAATCGACCGCTTAAAATTCTCTGCCATTGGAAGTTATTCATTATTGAATATCTTTTTTATCGGAAAATTTTAGTAAATTTAACACTTCTTGACAAAACTGACTTTCGTTAACAGAGACCAGGTTCTTTTTAAATTTTCTTGAAAACTAAAAAGTAACACTCGAGATCCTTTTCGCCCATTAATAGTGTTAGTATTCGCAATAGAAAAACGTTAGAACTTTTGAATTCAAATCGTCCAGTTTTTTTTTATTTGCGTTTTTTCCCCCACGCTCATAGACAATACTGACTTTCGTTAACAGAGACCAGGTTCTTTTTCAATTTTCTTGAAAACTATAAAATAACACTCGAGATCCTTAGGCCAACAGTTCAACTCAATGCATTTCCTTTTGAAACAGTTCAACCAATATTCAATTGAGTATTGGTCATGTTGGCTTGAAATTCTTTCAAGAATGGCGCAGGTACGAGATTGAACTGTTGGTACAACAACAGCATAATAGTATAACCGCTTAGATGCTTGGCGCAAATCCCGCACTAGTCCGCCTGTAGAGTCCACATGAGCAATAAGAGAATTTCGACTTTTGTATGCACTTTTAATTTGCATATCACTATATAAATGAACATCAAACTCAATGCATATTTTTTTAATGTACTTGTCGCTAGGGGCTTCGTTTTCAGCCATTTTGACAACATCTAAAAAATCTTCAGTATCAAAATCGCCTTCTCTTAAGCGTTCACTCCTTAAGGCGGCTCTCCAGATCGCTAGAAATAGCTCGTGAAAATTTCGCTCCTATTTTGGGTTTTCTAGGGCAAGAAACGACGTTTTTGTCTTTTTTGTCCCGGCAACTCTGATCAAACAGCTGACTGAAAAATAAGAATATTAATGTGCTATTTTCAAAGTGGAAATTTAATCTGTGCCGAAATGGATATTGATTTGTAAGTAAAATATATAAATATCTATTCAAATTTGTATTATTGGTTCTTGCAATTTAATTTCTAGCGATACGGACTTTCTTGTTAGCTGCGGGCTCATTATTGCAGGTATTCTAGCCAGCCGGCGATGTGCAGGTCGATCTCGGAAATACCGAGTGAATCCCTATCTTTCGAGCCGAAATATCAGAGGTAAGGTGTTTAAGAAATAATTATTTTCTATATGCCGAATTTTGCTTCATTTTACTTTAAAATCCAGGAAGATTTGTAACAGATTTTGAACATTTAAAAAGGATGCCCTTGCTATTTGTTCAAAACATCCGAATGAGCCCTGAAACGTTCGAAGAATTGTTTATTTTATTGAAACCATTCATCGAAAGAAGAAAAAATACAAGGCCGAATGACTTTATACCGGAGAAGGCGAAACTAGCAATTACCCCAGAGTAATAATGTTCAATTTCAATAGCATGAAATGTTATCTATTTAGATTTTTTTCTCGTTTTAGATATATGGCTTCTGGTGATTTGCAAAGGCACATTAGTTCCTGCTATCGTATAAGCCCGCAACAGTTGTCCAAAATCATACGCCTAGTTTGCAATGCAATATGCATTGTTTTAAAGGATGAAGTGCCTCCATGGAATATGGAAGCACTGGCTGAAGTTGCCTTAGGTTATAAGGAAAAATGGAATTTTCCGAACTGTGTTGGTGCAATCGACGGAAAGCATGTTGCCATGAAAGCACCACCAAACAGTGGAAGTATTTTTTATAACTATAGAGTAAGCTTGTTGTAATAATTGTATTAAGACAATGAAAAAATTTATAATTTTCAGGGCTTCCATTCTATAGTCATACTAGCGGTGTGTGACGCCGAATACCGATTCACGTATTTGGACGTGGGCGCATATGGCAGTGAGAGTGATGCTGGAATATTTTTAAATTCCACTTTTGGCCAAAGAATCTTAAACGACACCTGTGAGTTCCCGAAAGACGCTTTTGTAGGGTCTAAACAACTGCCATTCTTTTTGGTGGGAGATGATGCCTTTCCGTTGACGAAACGTATAATGAAACCGTTCAGCAAAAAGGACTTGTCTAGAGAGGAAAGGATTTTTAATTATAGACTCAGCAGAGCAAGACGTTGCATTGAAAACGCCTTCGGGATTTTAAGTGCCCGATGGCATTGTTTGAATAGAGTTTTGTTTTCCTCCCCAGGCAATGTCAAAGCCATAACAACCGCATGCTGTCTGCTTCACAATTTTTTGATGAAGAAAAGCCAAGAATCTTACTCCTCGGAAAATTTTTTGGCTAATGAATCAGCTGCAACAATGCTATCAGAACCATCACCTTCTATAAGACGTGGGAGAATTGCTGAATACGGGAAATATATAAGAAGTACTCTAAAAGATTTTGTTAACTCACCTGAAGGAGCTATTCCATGGCAAAATGATGCTGCTTTTTTATAAAAAAAAATGTATATATAAATGCAATTTGCTTTTTATTTGGCAAGTGTAAAAAAAAAAACATTCGAAAAAAAATTAAGGTACTTCACATTTCATTTCGGTAACTAGTTTAAATGTCGTAAAAAAATGGGAAAAATTCTGTGCAGTCTAAAAAAATACAATAGTTCGCGTTTATGTTTGCACTTCATTCGATCAATTCTCCCTCGTGGAGAGCGCGCTGCTCACTTACTTTCTGGAGCAAATACCCGGTGATGTGCTCACATGCTTCGTCAGCATTTTTTTTTGGCAGCCTTTTTAAAATCCAATCAAACGTTGACAATTCCTGCTTGAAATTTGAGCATTCAGCATTAGCTCGTTTTTCTACGATATCTTTTTGAGCAGCCATTAGCGATGCCATCGATTTGAATAACTCGGTACTGTCGTCCTGCCGCTGCTTATTTCTTTTTGCGGGTGTCTGAAAAAAAATAAGGAAAAAATTATTAGTTCTTCAATGTTTTATTTAAGAAACCTTTCCTTACATAGTCATAAGGTGGGCAGCTATTAGCCGTTTCCGACATATTCGATGATTCCAAATCACTGTAGGTTTGAGGCTCAAAAGTTTGGAAAGTTCTGCAATTGCACTGTTTGAATTAAAGTACAAAAAATTCATATAAAAAATTTACTTTCTCTTCTGAGATGTGCTGGGCAAAAAATCCAAATCTTGGGCAAATTCCCAGTCCAAGCTCCTTTCGTCCTCGCAGGTGGGCTCCTCCAATGCCTCTCCTCCAGCGTTCCCACTCTTACCCTTTCTGGTTACTTTCGAATAGTATTGAAAGCTCTCTTTTAAACTGGTCCACGCTGCTTTGCAGTCAGTTGCTAAAAAGAGATTTCCCACTATATATCATTTCGAAAACAATATTACAATAATAACTTACGTGAACGATTCATCGCCTCACTAATTACGCTCCACGATTGTTCGAGTGCATCTTTACGACAATGGAGGCGGTCAGTGACGTCCCAAATCCTTGGATGTTCTCTGACTTCTACCGCCAACCTTTTTTCATTTCAGACGTAAAATTTATTAACCGCTTCTTATTTTTTCGGACCGCTTCATGATTTTCTGTGTTTTTCTCTTCAAGCTCATGTGCTCTGTAGACAGCTGTGTACGTCTCGAAATAATTGAAATTTATTATTTCTGTACCTAACCTGGGTTGCCCTTTACGCTTTTCATGGAAAACGTATGGTATGATTTTTCACAAAAACTGGAGAGCAACCAACGAAAATGACTACGAAAATTTCTGGCAGCATTTTGTGTGAATTTCTTGAGCTTTTTTTGTATGGAGTTTTCGATTTCGTGAGCATTTTTTTAATCAGTTGAAACAGAAATAATTTTTTGCATATTTTTAGAGGACTGTAGAATATCTTTATCAGATTCGAGTACACATGTTTGGTAGGGAAACATATTGGTCAGTATTTTTTTCGCTTCTTTACGGTATTTTCCTCTAACTTGTGCAGTCTTAAAAGCTTCGTGTTTAAAACGACCTTGAATTTTGACAAGAACCTTCAAAACATTGCTATTATCGGTTTTTGATAGTGGTATGAAGACTTCATAAGATACACAACCCAGGTGACTGCATTTAAAAACTATTTTAAAGAGGTTTGCTTTTGTCATTTGGCGAAATCCTTTTGACACTACAATACAGTTGAATATGCTGGTTAGTTTTGGTCTGAGAACTGAAAGGTATCCGTCATCGTCGCGACGAATTTCTATAGTTGAGGAATCTAGTATTTTTGCATAATCTTCTTGAGTAATAGAAATCGTTAGTTCACGAACATGTTCTGCATTTTCATTCAACGAGGGATGTTGTATTTTTCTGTTTTCAAGAAGTGTTGTTGTAATTTTAGGTGTTGTTATATTATCTAAAGAAAAATGAGAGCGGGGAGTTTCTGAGAAGGTTGGCTTGAGGCTACTCATGCTTGGAGTTGTTTCCGAAAACATAAAGCAGTTCGAATTATTTTTTTCTTGACTGACTAAAAATTAATGAGAGATTTTTTAAATTAAAATTGTAAGAGCAAATAACATTGATGGTATATCAACAGAAACTACATTACCTGCCATTCGATTATCGTCTGATATGAATTCTTTACTAGATGTGGTCTTCAGAGAAGGTGTTTTGCATGGCCTAGTGTTAAACAAGTAAGAAAGCTAAAGTCGGTCAAGCCCGACTTTTAAATACCCACACTGAGCGAAAACTACGGTTGTGTAATTTACAACGATTCGTAGTATACTACGACCGTAGGTATTTTAGAGCAAAACTGTAGTACGGACGTATTCAAACATGACTTTAACAGCTATGCGTATTCTTTAGGAGCAAATTTCTTTACACACGTATTTAAAAAACTTCTATAAAAAAACACGTAAAATAGTTTTCATTTGACTTTAAGTAACATATTTAGTCCACGCGAATTAGATTTCTCCGTGGCGTACGGGTAGCGTATTCGCTCAGCAATCCGAAGGGCTCGGGTTCAAATCCTACAGCAGGCGAATGAAATGTGTTAAAAATTGGAATTTTTCAAGTAAGTGGAAAAATATTAAAGAAAAAAAAAGACATCTAGAATGAAAAATCAAGCTTACCCCAACCGTATAAATTGGAGAGAAGAGAGGGCCCCATCCCGGCTTTCCAAAATATATTTTTTTTGGTTTTGCATAAAATGTTAGTTTTAAAACTTTTTATTCCTGTAAGGTTTTTAAATATTATATACCTAAATTTTATGTTATTATTTGTAAAAAAAAAAAAAAAGTTACGCCTGCCTGACCGGGGATCGAACCAGCCGACTTGGGATTAGCTGCTACTTCGTATTTAAACTTTTTTACTACGCTTGTGGTTATTTTAACTACGTCCGTTAATTGAGCCAAATCATTGCTGTTCGTAGTTAAATTAACTACGTTTTTGTTATTTTTACTACGATTTTTAGCTCAGTGCAGCGTCCAGACATTATGAGCGCACTATGTTTTGCTTCTCTATTTGTGGGCGTGGCAGTGGGAGGGCAACATAAATTATTTCCCTACACCTTTCATTCGCCTTTGTGAACCTATGTTGTTTTTACGCCTTTTACTTCGGAAGTTACGAAAAATCTTCATTTGTGGGCGTGGCAGTGGGCGGACCAATTAAAAATAATTCCTACACCTTTCATTCGCCTTGGTGAACCTATGTTGCGAATTTGAAGCTTCGACGCCTTTTACTTCGGAAGTTACGAAAAATCTTTATTTGTGGGCGTGGCAGTGGGCGGGCCAAAAAATTTTTTTTCCTACACCTTTCATTCGCCTTGGTGAACCTATGTTGCGAATTCGAAGCTTCTACGCCTTTTACTTCGGAAGTTACGAACAATCTTCATTTTTGGGCGTGGCAGTGGGCGGGCCAAATAAAATTTTTTCCTACACCTTTCATTCGCCTTGGTGAACCTATGTTGCGAATTCGAAGCTTCTACGCCTTTTACTTCGGAAGTTACGAAAAATTTTCATTTGTGGGCGTGGCAGTGGGCGGGCCACAAAAAATTTTTTCCTACACCTTTCATTCGCCTTGGTGAACCTATGTTGCGAATTTTAAGCTTCTACGCCTTTTACTTCGGAAGTTATGAAAATTCTCTTTTTGTGGGCGTGGCAGTGGGCGGGCTACATAAATTTTTGTTCCTACACCTTTCATTTGCCTTGGTCAACCTATGCTGCGAATTTGAAGCTTCTACGCCTTTTACTTCACAAGTTACGATAAGCCCTTATTTTTGGGCTTATTTGTGGGCATGGCTCGAGGAGGGCGGCGTCCATTTTTTTCCAGGATATGTCCCTTTTCGTAGTTTACCAGCACACCAAATATCAATGGAATGTGTTGAGTGGTTCGCAAGTTACAAGCATTTTATTGAAAACACAATAAATTCATTTGTGGGCGTGGCAGTGGGCGGATGTCTCCCATTTTTACTTAGGATCATACTCAGACCCCGATATACATGTGTGCCAAATTTGGACTTCATTGGTTCAGCCGTTTCGGAGGAGATCCGACCACGGACGGACGGACAGACGGACAGACGGACATACGGTCAGACGGACAGACGGACAGACGGACAGACGGACATGTCTAAATCGATTCAGTTTTTGATCCTGATCATTTCTATATATATATGTCTATATCTCCGGAGCTTAATTCTCCCTGTTACAAGATTTGAACAAAACTAATATACCCCGCTTACGCTGGGTATAAAAAGGAGGCATTACAGTTGGTCAGCGATGATGGTGAAGTGCATATAATTGGGTCAGAAATTTCCTCTGTGGACTTAAAAGGAGGGGACATTGCGATGATGCGATCTTCTGTTCTGCTGAGCACCTCATAAATTTCATCAAAATGTCTTTTGTAGAAATTCCTGACAAAGTCTTTGTCACGTTTGTTTCCCAGACTTAAAAAGGAGCAGCTTTCAGCCATTGAGCAATATATTATATTTTTGAATCGTTTATTGTTTTCAAATTGAAGGTGGTAATGGAATTTTTTTCAAAGCTTGATTTAAGCATTTTACAGAAGGAAGGTATGTCCAAATTTGATAGGTATGTTTGTTTTTCCTTAAGAACAAAACAGTGCTTTTAGGAAATTTCAAGGAACACAAGTTTAATTTTAATTTTTATTTTACCTTCCATGCTATAACTGACAAAGCAGCTGATATTTCCAGTTTTTCTGAACTATCTTGTTCCGTTTTCTCCTACAAATCGGCACACTTTTATTTTTGTTGATTAAATTTTTAAAATCGATGGTATATATCAGCACAGGATTGGACTGCTTGTCCGTAATTTAAAAATTATGGATAGAAATGTTTAAATCAAGGATGCTCATTTTCCGGTTTTCTATAACACGCGTGGTTATGCCTCAAATCGCTGCTGACGGAATGCCAGCACACGTACACTATAGGCTACTTCGAGCAAAGGCAAAGCCTACTTCGATTTTTTGCGCTCGGCCGTTATTTTCAAACTAAAAACAAGTAAGAAAGCTAAAGTCGGTCAAGCCCGACTTTGAAATACCCAGCGTCCCGACATTATGAGCGCACTATGTTTTGCTTCTCTCTTTGTGGGCGTGGCAGTGGGAGGGCAACATAAATTATTTCCCTACACCTTTCATTCGCCTTGGTGAACCTATGTTGCGAATTTGAAGCTTCTACGCCTTTTACTTCGGAAGTTACGAAAAATCTTCATTTGTGGGCGTGGCAGTGGGCGGGCCACAAAAAATTTTTTCCTACACCTTTCATTCGCCTTGGTGAACCTATGCTGCGAATTTGAAGCTTCTACGCCTTTTACTTCGGAAGTTACGAAAAATCTTTATTTGTGGGCCTGGCAGTGGGCGGGCCAAAAAAATTTTTTTGCTACACCTTTCATTCGCCTTGGTGAACCTATGTTGCGAATTAGAAGCTTCTACGCCTTTTACTTCGGAAGTTACGAAAAATCTTCATTTTTGGGCGTGGCAGTGGGCGGGCCACATAAAATTTTTTCCTACACCTTTCATTCGCCTTGATGAACCTATGTTGCGAATTCGAAGCTTCTACGCCTTTTACTTCGGAAGTTACGAAAAATCTTAATTTGTGGGCGTGGCAGTGGGCTGGCCAAAAAAAATTGTTTGCTACACCTTTCATTCGCCTTGTTGAACCTTTGTTGCGAATTCGAAGCTTCTACGCCTTTTACTTCGGAAGTTACGAAAAATCTTAATTTTTGGGCGTGGCAGTGGGCGGGCACTTAAAATTTTTTCTTACACCTTTCATTCGCCTTGGTGAACCTATGCTGCCAATTTGAAGCTTCTACGCCTTTTACTTCGGAAGTTACGAAAAATCTTTATTTGTGGGCGTGGCAGTGGGCGGGCCAAACAAAATTTTTTCCTACACCTTTCATTCGCCTTGGTGAACCTATGTTGCGAATTCGAAGCTTCTACGCCTTTTACTTCGGAAGTTACGAAAAATCTTCATTTGTGGGCGTGGCAGTGGGCGGGCCACAAAAAATTTTTTCTCTACACCTTTCATTCGCCTTGGTGAACCTATGTTGCGAATTTGAAGCTTCTACGCCTTTTACTTCGGAAGTTATGAAAAATCTTCTATTTGTGGGCGTGGCAGTAGGCGGGCCTACCATAAATTTTTTTTTCCTACACCTTTTCATTTGCCTTGGTAAACCTATGTTGCGAATTCGAAGCTTCTACGCCTTTTACTTCGGAAGTTTCGATAAGCACATTTTTGGGCTATTTGTGGGCGTGGCTCGAGGAGGGCGGCGTCCATTTTTTGCCAGGAAATGTCATTTTCTAGTTCTACCACACTTTCAAATTCGCCTTGGTGAATCTATGTTGCTGAAGTGGTTCGAAGCTTACTACGCCTTTTACTTCGGAAGTTATGACACAATAAATCTCTATTTGTGGGCGTGGCAGTAGGCGGGCTCATGCCATTTTTTTCCTAGGACTTTTACTTGGACCCTTGGTTATACCTGTGCTGCCGAAATTTCGAAGCTTCTACGCCTTTGGACTTCAGCAAGTTTCGGATGAGATCCGACCTATTTTTGACGGACTTATTTGTGGGACAGACGGCTCAGACGGTCAGACGGACAGACGTCCATTTTTTGACGGACAGACGGACATGTCCCTAAATCGATTCAGTTTTGATCCAGCATCATTTCTATATATATTTCTATATCTCGGAATGTGCTGAGTGGTTCGCAAGTTACAAGCATTTTATTGCACAAACACTAATAATATTCAGCTTACGTGGGGTATGGATCAGCTCAGTCGCTGATTCTGCTACACATACAAGCATCAATGTTGTTACTTGAGTTTGATCATACTCGGACCCAGCATATACATAGTGCCAAAGCGTTTTGCAAACTTCATTGGTTCTAAAAGCCGTTTCAGAGGAGTATCCGACCACGTGACGGAACGGACAGACTGATGCAAGAGCTTTCATTAATAAGGACATTCGAAGCATGTTAACGGTAGCAGCCACGGACATTTGCTAAATGTGGTATTGCAAGTTTTTGCGAGTGTCGCTTAATCACTTGTCTAATATATATGTTTTCTATATCTCCGGAGCTTAATTCACCCTGTATACAAGATTGGTGCGTTTCGAAACTATAATACCCCGCTTACTTTGATGCCTTTTATAAATGTCATATCAGTCGTTTAATAAGTGTTTTGCTACACATTTGAACGCTTACAAAACGTGTATGTTGTTATATGTAGATTGTTTGAGCATGGGCAGCAGCGAAACTGCGATTGCATGCCAGTGCCATCAACTCTAGAATCAACTCCAAAATAATGCAATAGCATTACAATATGCATGAATTGCTTCTCAAAAGTAATCAACTCCACTATTTCAAATACTTCATCAATTTTATTTGCATTGTATTTTGGTTAAAGTTTTTTGCTAAAAATTCAGATTTAGATTTGATTCTAGGTAATGCAATAGGAGCGGCTTTTCATTACCAATCGCCTATTAGTAATGCGTGTTTTTATTTGGAATGCATCGGTGAAAATAATCTTTGGGTAATCAATGAAAATATATACGAAAGTAATGCAGCGCAAGAGATAAAAGTAATCCAACAATAAAACGTCATTGGTTCAATGACTGCATTGATGAAAGGTAATGCAGCAGAAGCCTTTACCGCTTACCGCCAATGTCACACAATGTTAAATGTAATGCATATTTCAACAGGAAAGGAATCGAGTGTGTCATCAAATGGCATTACTTGTCATCGATGAAGCATCGATGAAGCATGCACTACATTCGCTGCTGGGTCACTGCCCAAATCTAAATCTGAATTTTTAGCAAAAAACCTTAACCAAAATCCTACAATGCAAATAAAATTGATGAAGTATTTGAAATAGTGGAGTTGATTACTTTTGAGAAGCAATTCATGCATATTGTAATGCTATTGCATTATTTTGGAGTTGATTCTAGAGTTGATGGCACTGGCATGCAATCGCAGTTTCGCTGCTGGGTGGTTTAAATTCTTATTTTGGTCATGTATTGGAATATAGGAGCATACAAAAAAAAAACAGAAAATTCTCAATAAAATAGGTTTTTCAACATTTATCTCTCAAAAACAAGTGAAATGTATATATGACCCATATCCAAACAAAATTTGGCACCTAGAACAAAATTTTTTTTTTAATATTTTTTTTTTCGATAAATCAGCCAAATATTAAGGTAGAGTAAGGGCGGGTAATGTGGTATAGGCGGGTAATGTGGTATAGTAGCTTTTCTCTTTAACTAAACACACAGGGTTCACGGAACTACGCTTAATAGCTTCAGGTTTTAATAGAACTATGAAAGCAAGACAGTTTTTTATTTTTGCAAGTCATGCTATAAATCAGTTGGGAAGAAACTGCGTGGAAGTGTGTTCGTGTTTTTTTTTGAGCTCAACTAAAAACTGAATTTTTTAATTTAAAAAATTTTTTAAACTTCATGAAGCTTACATTTATGTAACAAGAAACTGTTTTCTTAAAGCAGGGTATAAATCGTAGTTTAAAAAAAATTAATACTTTCTTGAAAATCAGTATTTCTTTGAATCAACACGAGTGCGGGTATTGTGGTATAGGCTACCGATAGTGGCGAAAACATAATATTAAATGACACAACAGGTGAGGGGTTTTCGGATTTTCCACCAAAAAAAGAAGCTGTGTGTGATTATGGCGATAAAGCCTATGGGGACGATGCAATTATTATAGCATGGGTCACATGTCTGCAATGCGAGCTCGTTTGGGCTCATGAAAAATGTATTCCAAATCGCAGTGCCATTTTTCTTTGCAATTCTTGCAAATAATCTTTTTTCTTTCTAAAAACATAAATAAATAAATAAAACATAAACCACAACTTATTTATTAGAAAAAAAAAATTATTTACAGGTGTTGTGGTATACTATACCACATTACCAGACCTGGTGTACCACATTACCCTCCAAATTTTGCAATTGCCGATATTCGAGTTTTTTTATATATTGATAAATATGTCAAAAACAAGGAGCCCCAACGCTTAAACAGTTAACGTAGTGTGTGCCTAACATTCATATTATATCAATAGTTCAACAGTATTTTAATCAGATAAAAATTGTAGTTGTTGGCGGCAAAAAACTATTAGGTATACCACATTACCCGCCCTTCCTCTACGTATTTTTTTCTTAATTTCCCTCAGTTTTTTCGGACAATTTTTTGAAATTTCGCGTTTCACGTCATATTTATAAAAAACACATTTTTTCAATCTCGTACCTATACTGAAAGATCTAAGGACGCTAGAAAAATTTTTTTAAGATAAGAAATGTTTGTCTTTTGATCAACTTTCGTGTTAGTTATACGAAATACCGTTACAATTGTTATATAAAAGAAAAAATTTAATTTAGCAAAGAAATATTTTTTTTTTAAATTTGGGTATTTGAACTTTTTTTTCAATAATTACATATATGTAATTATGTTAATGTCAACATAGTTTTAAGATTTTTCCTCTTGTTGTTAGACTCTAATTAATCAAAAAAGATACAGAAAAGGATACAGATAAGGCAGATAATTTCGAAAAATTCAATGAAACGTGCTTCTTTATTGCGAAAAATATTGGTTCTAGTTTTGAAAAAATTAGTTGAAAAATGCGCCCACAGGAGCACTTCTACAAAAAGCTTTACACCGGTTCATTTCTGAGAAATGGTTCGAATTTGTTCGACCGTATTAAGTAATAACTGCGCTGAATATATTCCTATGATTTCAACAAAACTTTTATTCTACTTACAGATTGTTTTATAAAATCCGATGGGGTTTGAGCCATTTTAACTATTTACTACTTATATTTTATTTATTTCAATACTTTTCAATTCCAAACGGTTCGCTTGTGATTTTTAAGTTTCTGAATATAAGTGCTACCACACATTCCAAAATTCACAAAAGCTCTTTCCATAATTTTGGTGCCACCATTTAGATCTCTATCTTCCTATCCTAAACAGACTACAGCATGAATGCAAATCAACGGCTTGATTTTGCATTATGTCGTGCATTAGATGTGAATTTAATAATCTAAATGCACAACTCGAAGTGTGAACTGGCCGATTTTTGGTTGACAGCTCAATAAAAAAAACTACCAAAATTTAAGGTATTTTTGTTATTTATTGGCAACATACGGCAAGTTTACTGTCAGCTGCTTGTGGAAAGAAAGAGAAGTCTAAACTGATTCCAAAACAGACAAATTATGCCGTCTCTTTTCTTCGCATTGCTTTCTAATACCAAAGTAATTGCTTCCAAAGCATTGTTTCATAATCTAAACGCGGACCTTGTCAATTGTTTCAACATATAGTAACTATATGGTTTCAATACATGGGAATTGTAAGCAAAGACCCCAGCAAGAAAATATCTCCCGCATGACCAAGTCATCTGTGATACCAACGATGACATATAGTTGACAGTATCATAAATGACTTATCGGAGAACATGTCTTCATTCTCATTGCTTCTTTGTTCTTGAATAGATTTTCATGAACTCAGTTGCTGCCTGTTGTAGCTCTGGGGATAGCGTATCCGCTTAACAATCTACAAATTCATGGAGTCTCGAGCTCACTTCCGCGCTCAAAAAAACAATTCTAAAACAAAAATCTATAAATAGAAACAAAGTAGTGAGCACACCACACTCTCAAATGCTTTTTTTTCTATCGCTCCCTCTACGATGACAATGGCCGGCTAGCTGTCACAACCTCCCTTTTCAGATCCCGTGCGATGACAATGTCACTGGTGATGGCCTGTTCCATTTACTTCGAAATGTCGTTAAAAGTATCATACAAATTGCCAGTGCTCTCAGCTTCTATGTCACGCTAGCATAGGTGATGTCATTGTAGCTTTTCCTACTGGGAACTTCTTAAACGTTTTAAACAACCTAACTGCTGATTACAAGAAAGCATTGACAGCTTTTGTGATTTTCATTAGCGGTTCTTGATTTCGTATTTCAGTTGTAGTCTTTTAAGGCTATTATATGCCTGCCACACGTAGTTCCAAGTTGAGCAATTTCAAAACAAAATGGAAATTGCCTCAATTTCAAAATTTGCTCTGAAATTTTTTGATATTCAGCGTTTTCGATTTACGTGTGACAAGCTTATTAGCACTCTTTAATTTGACTAGGTTTGCCATATGTGCTGTTTTTTGGAGTACAAGTGCTGCTTTTTTTGTTCGTGCTTTTTTGTAGTGCTCTTTGACCAGGCTCTTTTTAGGGATACTCGATGTTGGAAACCGATCAATTTAAACTTTGAGATATCAACAACGATATTAATAGTAAGGGTGTTATAGTCAGGCGAGCCTGACAAAAAAATACCCGACACAGACTAACATCTTCAAATAATTTTTAATATCAAGAGGTGTTTAAGGCCATTAGGGGCCCCATATACCGACTTTTATTGAATTTCTTTATGAAAACCGCTCTTTTGCCACGCCCACTTTTCCCATTTTTTGTTTTCTAATCGGAGGCCTTAATATACGTTCAAATTCTAGGTTTCAGTAAAATATCTCAAAAAATCCGGTTTTGGGGCAATTTTGAGATTTTTGTGACAGACCCTAGTACTGGAGGTACCCTTAATAATGGACCTATCAAAAAAAAATGTTGGAGAGGATGTTTATGGCTACAAAGAAAGCATAACTGCCAAATTTCGTTCAAGTCCCATTTGAAATTCGGGTGTAGGAGGTAATTTTTGAAAAACGCCCTTCGGGCACGCCCACTTTTCCAATATTTTGAAATTGAATAAATTGACTTCAAATATGTTCAACTATCAAGTTTCATCAAAATATCTTGAAAAACTTCCCTTTAAGAGCAGTTTTTGTGATTTTCGTAACAGACCCTAGTACTGGAGGTATCCCTAAAAATGGTCCGATCGGGTCCATACTCGAACTTGTTCCCAGCAAACATTTACGCTTACTAAACAATTGGAAGTAACTTGCGCCCGCAAACAAAAGGCTTGGATCCAAGTGTTGGAATTTATTTGGAATTCAAGTGTAAATAACCAAAACGGCTCCCTTTTTATTCAATTGGATTTCAGATTGGAAAACATAAAAATCCAAGCAATCGAATTAAATATTTTCCAAGCCTAAACAAGCAGTACCAATCCGATGTAGGCGGGTTCAATCCCCGCTGCGGCGAGGGTTTTTTTTTTTTTTTTGTGAATACTTAGGTAGATAATATAACATTTAAATAATATTTCAAAACTTAGAGGAATATCTAGCTTTCATTCAAACATTTATAAAAAAAAAAAAATTTTTTTTAAAGCACATTGTGTATGCATTACGTTTCTGACGACCGGATATGAACCTAAATTTATAACTGCCAACTTTCTTTCTCCCCTCTAAGTGGATCAAATTTTACCTCAGATATCTTTTCTACGTCCCAATTTTTCCACAATCTTTTTTCGCCCGCGACAGGAATCGAACTCGAGCCCTTCAGGTTACCAAATCGCAACACGCTCTCATAACGCTACCGAGAGATCTCATTCGCGCGTGCTAGAATTAATATATTAACGTTCGAAAAAATCGAACTGTAGACACCTCGTATGTATGTACGATGTATGTGGGCAATTCCATTTGTTGGTACGTTACACTTTTTTCAATTTTGGGCACATAACTTCTTAAGTTTTTTAAACACGATGTCGAGCTTTTCCAGTAAATAAAGATAGGCATGAGTTCTAGAAAATACAATATTTAATTTTGAAAAAAGTCCATGGGGCATCCTGGTAATGCTGATTAAAATGCGTTGGTACGTTACAAATTTTTCTAGCTGTTTTGAGAGAGCGGCAGATATTGTGAAAACTCTGCTCTCCTACTGAATGTAGTTTTACAAAATTTTTATGAATTATGTAAAAAAGGTTACTTTCGATGCTTTGCATTAAAAAACCCAAAAAATATGTGTTGATAAATTTTAAAAAATATTATACGCCTGTTGGTACGTTACGTTGGTATGTTACATAAAAATTTTTGAAATCGAACTGTCATAGAGATATCAAAGTAAAAAAAAATTTTACAAAAGATTTGACCTAAATCTATAAAATTAACCTTCTGAATAGTATAGAAGCTTTTTATGCCCGGCAGACTATATGTGCCGGGAATACTATCTTTTTGCAACTGTTTGAAATACCCAGGTGTTTCATCAAATGAGGGTACCTCCTGCTCATCAAGTAAAAAAATTAGGCGTGATCGTTTATGCTTTAAAACTGTGTATGTCCAAAACAGGGTTGGATCGACGGTGGCTATTTCGGGTTTGCACCCCCCTTTGCGAAATTTTGATAGTTTGGATGGTTTGTGCATATCAAAGACTTCTATCCAACAAATATAAAAAATCAGGTGTGTGATTGGATTCCCGGGAATTCATTTCCCCGGGAAATTGAAATAAATACTCGGGAATTTAAATATGTTCGAAATTTTTTAATTCGAAAATTTTATCGTATAGCCGCTCTTTTGTTTTTGACAATGTCAATTCTTTCAAAATTTCCATACATTCTTCAAAATATTGGAGGAACGAAATTCCCTTTCCCCAAAATTTGGGGAAAGGGAATCCAATCACATGCCCGAATAAAAAATGTACATACTAATTTTCAAGTTACATAGATCTTAGCACATTTGAAACTGCGACCGGTACCTTGTCAGGCTAACAATCATGAAAGCGTTGGTACGTTACAGCTTTTAAATGCTATTTAAAATTAAAAATAATCCACAAATATAATTTTTTTAACGGTATTCTTTGAACAATTTCGAATACTTAGAGGAAAAAATAAAGAGCATTTATTTCATCGACATGCTTTACTTTGACACTAACTTTGTTGCATTTAGCGTTGGTATGTTACACAAACTTTGCGGCCAAATGCAACACTGTCTGAGTCGCTTAAAATTATACTTTTCGTACTTTTGCCAGCTTAATCTAAAGCTCTTGATTGTTAACCATTATTGGGCTTAGTTATATATCGAAAAATATATACATGTTTTATTTGCTGACCTTGGGAAAATTTTCGACGTTTGACATTTTTCGTCGAATAATTTAAGCTTTTCACAAAACACGCGTGTCCACTTGCGAAAAAAGGATGCACTATATGAATTTAACAGCAACGTATAGATTACATATCTGTTCAACTATTATTGATATTTTTTTCCAACTTTAATCGAAAAAAATTTTTTTTTCTTCTCATCGATTTCTGTGGAATTGCCCATGTACGGATTTGCGAAGTACTTGAGATATTTAACGTTTCCCAAACACATTTGGAAAGCGTTTGGGAAATGTTTGCGAATTTAATATAGCACATATATGCTTGGAAAAAGTTTGGAAAATTTCTTGGAAGCAAATGAATAGTAAGCACCTTTGTAAAAAGCTTATGCAAATGTTTGCTGGGTTCTTACTCATGTGCTTGTGAGAACGCATATCAAATTTCATCAAGATAGCTCAACTCCTTCGATAAGATATTTGTATACAAACAGACGGACAGACAGACGGACAGACAGACGGACAGACAGACATGGCTAAATCGAATCTCCTGGTGACGCTGATCATTTCTATATATATTTTGTATAGTCTATCTCAACTGGTTCTGGGTGTTACACACAACCACACAAACGCAATATACCCTCGACACAGAGTGTGTCGGGTATAACAATAGCACTAAGCCAATTTCACTACAAGTAAATAGCTCAGGACGTGTATTTCGAGAGGCAGGGAATAGCCGAGAATAGAAAAGAGAAAAAATACACGATTTTGAAGAAATATAAAGTTTCTTTATTGTGAGGAATTATGGGAGAATTCTTACTTGTGTGGTTTGAATGTGATCGTCGCCGTTCGTTGCTGATTCGGAGAATTATGCTTCGTAGAGTGATTTAATTAAGTAAAGTTTGAACTCGAGATAATAAATTGAAATAAATTACTTTGAAAGTCAATTAATTTAGAGATCAAAATATATGGAAACGATTTAAATATGATCGCGGGAAAATATTGAGCAAGCCTTGGTACGTTCGTATTCACGTTCGATACAAGAATCCAACTTTTCGGCGCAGATGCAACGCATGATATGCAATTCTTTGGCAACTTGTTGCAGATAGACGATGGTTGCATTTTAGTATATGGAGGGAAACTGTTCTACGCACTGCACTAGGACGTCTGCATGAACATTCCGCCCCCCTTGCAGTGCTAGGGCGCAAGATCACCTTCAAACCACCACAAGACCTCTCGTTGTTCTGCAAAAATGAGAGTGATATAAGTTCTACATGCGAGAAAGTTTCATTGGTTATATTATATGTAAGTGCAGTGCAATTCAATTTTATTGGAAAATGGGTTTTTTGGTATTTTGAATTCATTAAAAAAGATAAAATAGTAGAAATAAAATTTATATATATATATATATTTTTTTTTTTTAACTTAATTGTTTACTACCCCTGTTAGCACATAACCGAAGATGGTCAGCTGACCCAGTGGTCGTCCGTATTGTCCTTCGAGAAGCCCGGAGCGCATAATTTTAGCATATACATCCGCTCCCAATATAATATCTACATCCGCGGATTGGTAGAACTTAGGGTCGGCCAGTTTAATACCCATGAATAGCGATGTGATGCGTTCGTCGATATTTCTTTGTGGCGTCACGATGGTCATATCTTTAATGTGGGCTTGAATTGTGAGCTGGAGATTCAAGTCCATTTTTGCACGTAGTTGCAGGACGCATTGATGTTCTCCATTGACTACGTTGTAGGGTGGCCGTATTTTCCTTGCACACCTTTCCGTTAAAATGGACTCTACGGAATTCGGCTCCAGTAGTGCCCTTAAAGAATACAATTTGTGCTGCACTGCAACTTTTATTATTGCCGTTGGCCGTAACATCACCCCGGCAGTTGTGACAGCAGTGAGCATGGACGAGCGGGGTCCGTCACTGCTGCGCTCCTCGGAACACGAGCGAGGTGTCCGGTATTGTGGGAGCGACGAGCGAGGTCTCTCAACACGCCGTTGACCCAACCGAGAAGCCATGAGACAAGATGGCGGTTGAGTTTGATACGAGCGAGATCTTCGATGAGCCATGGGACGAGATGGCTTTTGAGTCCTTTTTCTGTCGTCGTGCAAAAGCGAATGATGTTGCTCGTGGCACCGGTGACAGAGATGCTTGCTTGGGCAATTTCGCCTAATATGTGTTTGCGCCAAGCAGTTTGAACAATATCGGTGAAGCAAAACCATACGTAATCTGCCTTCGAGCGATTGCTTCAAAAACGTCGGGCAAAGCCGCAGCGCATGTGGTTTTTTGCAAATTAAACAATTCATTGTTGCTGAATCTTTGGAAGCCTGGGAATTCATGCTAAAGTATAAAAATGAAAGGGAAAATACGCACAAAAACAAATAAAAATATGATGTTGAAAAATCATGGATTCGGGAGTAAAACAAGTTTAACTACAGGTCGTTTGATAACGCCCTTAGCCGTTTTGATGCTGACCACTCGTACGCGATTTTCAGAACCGCAGTGTACACTTTCTACTCTCCCTAAACGCCATTCGTTGGGAGGGAGATTTTCGTCTTGTATGACGACTAAATCGTTACTCGAGATATCCTTTTGGGGAAATTTCCATTTGTTGCGTTTATGTATTTCTTTTAAATATTCTGATTTCCATCTTTTACAAAAATGCTGATAAATTGCTTTAAATTTCTGATAACGATTTACAATGGACATGGGATTGTTCTCAATTTCAGCGTCTGGCAGAGAGAGAAGTGGACCTCCAATAAGGAAGTGCCCTGGAGTTAACGGTTCTACATCTGTGGGGTCATCGGAGATAGGACTCAAAGGTCGAGAGTTTAGACATGCCTCAATTCGATGAAGAATCGTGCTGAATTCTTCAAACGTGTATTTAAAATTGACTGCAAAGCGTTGAAAATGAAATTTGAAGGATTTGACCCCTGCTTCCCAAAGTCCTCCCATGTGAGGGGCTCCAGGTGGAATAAATTTCCATTCAACTGCTTGACTCGAATACTTATGCTCAACATTCGATTTCGTAGCTTTTAGAAATTCTTTAAACTCATTCTTCAATACTCGAGAAGCGCCAACAAAATTTGTACCATTGTCGGAAAATATTTTTGCTGGACAGCCTCGCCGGGCTACAAATCGAGCAAAGGCTGCCAAGAACATGGGCGTCGTGAGGTCACTAACTGCTTCAAGATGTATTGCCTTGGTAGCAAAACAAACGAACAGTGAAACGTAACCTTTTGTTACACTGCATCCTCGACCTCTGTAGCTCTTTATATCAAAAGGACCACAGAAATCGATACCAGTTGACGTGAACGGTCTAGCAATAGTTACTCGTTCTGGAGGCAAGGCAGCCATCAGTTGGCTTTGCACTTTCTTTTTATGGACAAGGCATACTTTACAAGTATTAATAATGGATCTAATCAAGTTTTTAGCTTTCGGAATCCAAAATTGTTGACGTATCAAGCGTAACATGAGTTGATTACCCCCATGTAAACTGATTTCATGAATAAAGTTCACAAACAGACGCGTGAATCGAGCAGAATATGGAAGAATAATGGGAAACTTTTCATTATATCCTTAAGAAAGGGAACGTGATAAGCGACTTCCCACTCGGAGTAATCCATCAATGTCGAGAAAAGGATTTAAAGTAGTAAGTTTGCTTTTGGGATCAACGGGAAGTTTTTTCGACAGCAAAAAATATTCCCTCGCGAAATAAGCTTTCTGCGCAATTTGAATCAAATTACTTTGAGTGGATTTAATTTCAGCACTTGTAACGGTTTTCGTATATGAAACCGCACCTTGACTTCGCCGTTTCGTGAAACGAAAAACATACGAAAGCACACGTATTGCACGAGCGAAATTTGAAAATCTATCCATCAGAGCGTCAAAATTGCTAAAAAATGCATAATTAATTTTAATAGCCTTTTGTTCTAAATTGGTGTCGAATGTGCATGAGGGATTCAATTTTGGCCATGCGTCTGCTTCCAATTTTAACCATGAAGGTCCTGTCCACCATACTTGATTTTTGACGAGATCTTCGCTGTCCATCCCTCGACTAATCATATCCGCAGGATTGTCATTGGAGTCCACATGAAACTAATTTTCTTGGTTGGTTGTTTCTAAAATTTTTGACACTCGATTGGCTACAAATGTATTCCATGCACACGGGGGCTTTTGAAGCCACGCGAGAACAATTGTGGAATCAGTCCAACAGAATAGAGATTTTTTATTTATTTTTAATTCTTCGACTAATGCTCCTATCATTTCGGATAATAAAGTTGCACCACAGAGTTCTAATCGAGGGAGAGAAACAGATTTGACTGGTGCGACCCGAGATTTTGCAAATATAAGATTTGGTGTTACAATTGGTCCATTTTCTGAACGAATATATATACATGCTCCGAATGCTTTTTCGGAGGCATCACAAAAAGCATGATATTGAACAGCGGCATTTGGTGAATAATTTACCCATCTTGGTATACGTATTTTATTAATAGATTTATGACTTTTCATGAAATCTTTCCATATAATGAGAAGGTCAGAAGGAATTTTCTCATCCCATTCTATTTTTTTTTAACCATAACTGTTGCATGAACATTTTGGCAACGATAATGATAGGTGAATGCCATCCTGCGGGATCAAAAAGTTTAGCGATCATGGAAATAACTTCTCATTTCGTGTACGAAGATTGATCAGGAAAGGGGAACACTGTGAAGAAAAAACTATCGGAATTAGCATTCCAATGAATGCCCAAAGTTTTGGTGGAGCTACAGTCTTCGATTTTTAGAAAGTCTTCATTCAATAAATCTGTCACTGGGAGTGAATTCAAAACTTCTTTACAATTCGATGTCCATTTTCTTATATTGAAACCAACCGAATTGGTCGCCTGAATAAGTTGTTCTAAAGCTTCGAGAGTGTCCTTTATAGTATGTGCCCCTGCAAGTGCATCATCGACGTACATCATGTTTTTCAAAATATTTGAAGCTAAGGGAAGAGAATGTTCAACATCATAGGCCAATTGGATGAGAGCTCGAATGGCCAAATAAGGCGCACAATTAACTCCAAAAGTAACTGTTTTCAGTTCGAACTCTTCCAAGGGATCTGAGGGTGATTCACGAAAAATAATTCGCTGAAAGGGAGTGTGTGAGTCATGTACTCGTATTTGACGATACATTTTTTCTAAATCGCCATTAAAAACGTAGCGGAAAAATCGCCATTTCACGATTAAAATAGTGATTCTGGTTTAAATACTGCGTGATGCGGCATATAATAATGAGGAATTTGATCAGGAATAACGACCTTTTCCATATGCCCTAATTCAAGATATTCCATTATAACCTTATCATATTGTGTCTTCAACTCGGGAGATTTCATTAACCGAAGTTCGTTACGCAAAAATTGTCTCTTAGCAATTTCTTTCGACGCCCCTATGCTATTGGGAAAAGTTTTGAATGGAAGTTGAACTACATAACGGCCATCAGCAGCACGGGAAGTGGTGTTGACAAACAGATTTTCACATGCATTTTCTTCTTCAGTTATAAACTTATTTTTCGGAAGATCCTCAATTTCCCAAAATTGAGTCATTTGTTTATCTAATGAAAGTTCATTAATGGAAGACAGAAACACTCGGATATTATTAGACGCCTTTGAAATAACCGGCCCCAACAATATCCATCCAAACACTGTGTTTTGTGCCATTAAAGAGCCACACGCATTTTTCCTAATACCATTAAGTAGAATTAACGGATAAATATCAGCCCCAATAAGAATATCAATTTCGTTACTTTTCCAAAAATGATTGTCAGCAAGTTTGAGATCAGAGGGAATTTGAATTTTATTAATATCCAGAGAATAAGTAGGAATATTTTCAGTTAAAAATGGAAGCACGAGTCCTGCAACTTCAATTTTAAGTTCAGAATTATTGAGAGAGCCTAAAACAAAATTGACTGATTTTGATGTTTTAGCGGAAATAGTTCTATTAATTCCTGAAGCTTGTGCATTCACCCTTTTTTCTGGGAGTTTTAATAATTGTTGAAGGCGTTCAGTAATGAAAGTGCCTTCCGATCCAGGGTCGATCAGTGCTCTGGCAGGATACGTAACACCATTATGGTAAATATGAACCATAGCGGTGCCGAGCAACACTTGACGCGCGGAAATGGCCACGTGAGATTGAACAGTGAAAGCATTTTCGGCCGCAGCACCAGTTGATGCAATAGCATCATCCGATTCGATTTGGGAATTCGTTCTTACTTGCGTAGGATGTGCTTGTCTAGAAAATGATGCATTTCGAGAAGAATTAAGGGAATTATTTTGTGACGGTATATTGTCACGATGTAACAAAGTGTGATGCCTTTTATGGCACTTCGTACAATTGTGAGCACTGGTACAATTTTTAAAAACATGAGAATTGGCGAGACAATTAATGCACAAATTTTGCTGTTTCACTTTATTGAACCGCTCCTGAACGCTAAGTGCTAGGAATTTAGCACAATTTTTTGTTGCATGCTCCCGAGATGAACATACGCAACAACCTGATATCTCTGTTTTTGCTTGATATGTATTAATTCGATTGCTTTTAGGCGTTTCCGATTGGTGGCCTTTAGAAGTAGACGGACCTTGAGACTTCAAATTGGAGGCCGAGTCTGATTTGTCACGAAAATCTGACACGGATCCTAACGTATAAAAACGATTTGTGAGAAACGCATCTAAATCTGTCCATTTTGGGATTTCAGATTTGTTAGTGAGAGTCTATTCCCAAAGAGCCAAACTGAGAGTTGGCAATTTGGACGAACATAAATATGTAAAAATAGCATCCCAGCTTTCAACATCAATTTTATACATTTCCAATGTCGAGATACAATTATTTATTTCACGCTGTAAGCTTTTAAGAGCTGCACTCGACTCACTTGTCACCGGTTTGAGATTAAATAAAACCTTAAGCTGACTGTTAACTAGGATGCGTCGATTATCGTATCGGTCTACTAAATTTTTCCATGCTACAACAAAGCCATCATGAGTTAAGGGACATTTCCTGACAATTTCATTCGCTTCGCCGCGTGTTTTTTGAAGCATGTGGTACATTTTCTCGACAGGGGACAAGCGAGTATTTGAGATATAAATCGCCGTAAATAAATCTCGAAAAGTCGGCCATGAGAGATAATCTCCTTCAAATATAATAGTATCGCACGGAGGTAGTTTCACTTGCGGTTCAAAATGGTCAGTGGGAATATTAAAGCCAGGAAAATTGGTGGTGTCTGATACGTTCAACGATTTCGAAGAAATTTCTTCCATCTCCGAAACACACTTCAGATACGCAGCATAACTGCCTTTATGTTGAGTTTTTAACGCATTTATTTCTTCACTGGTTTTGCCCTCTTTAGTTGCATTCTGAAGAGCGCAGTGATATTCTCGTTTGAGCGCATCCCATAAGGATTGAAGTTCCTTTTTTTGAATTTCAATGGTGAAATTAGTGTGAGCGGCTTTGGGAAGTTCATCGAAAGCGTCGACGAAATCAGTTATTTGGGTACACAATGTAGAAAATGACATTTTAAATTATTTAATGCTGACCAATGAGAAAAAAAATAATTTGAATTTCTATTAAAATAGTGCAAGAATTTAGTGCAAGAATTTAGTGCAAGCGAATACAAAAATTTGCCCACTGTGCGAATCACCGGCTGATCTGAAAACTTTCACTCAAATTTCTTTTTTAAAAGTCAATGCACTTGTCCGCACTTGTAAGTATATAGAAAAACGACCAGTGGCGGGCTTTAGGTGCGTTGTTAACGTTATATGTATATGTAAGTATAGGATTTTCGCGGGTTTTTTGGCTAACGGAAAAGTACCGCTCAAAGGAATCTAATGTTCCGTTTTGAGTGAAAATCACTGAGCATTTAATAACTTACTGTACCGGAACTTTTCAAAATTTTTAATTTAAGCTTTTACTTTTCACGGGGGGGAAATACCAAAAAACACCAAAATTAATTGAAATGCACGCACCTGGATATACAATGAGTGATGAGAAGAGATGAGATGTGTTGTTGTTGTTGTAGATGATGTTGTAATGAGATGTTGGTATGCAAATTCTCAAAACCGGTTTCCAATTCCTGCAGTGAGAAAAAGAATCAGCAAATAGGGTTGCGACGAATATTCGATATAAATTTCAATTTCCGGATATCCGGCTCGAAGGACCATTAAATAGCTCAGGACGTGTATTTCGGGAGGCAGGGAATAGCCGAGAATAGAAAAGAGAAAAAATAGAAGATTTTGAAGAAATATAAAGTTTCTTTATTGTGAGGAATTATGGGAGAATTCTTACTTGTGTGGTTTGAATGTGATCGTCGCCGTTCGTTGCTGATTGCGGAGAATTATGCTTCGTAGAGTGATTTAATTAAGTAAAGTTTGAACTCGAGATAATAAATTGAAATAAATTACTTTCAAAGTCAATTAATTTAGAGATAAAAATATATGGAAACGATTTAAATATGATCGCGGGAAAATATTGAGCAAGCCTTGATACGTTCGTATTCACGTTCGATACAAGAATCCAACTTTTCGGCGCAGATGCAACGCATGATATGCAATTCTTTGGCAACTTGTTGCAGATAGACGATGGTTGCATTTTAGTATATGGAGGGAAACTGTTCTACGCACTGCAATAGGACGTCTGCATGAACAACAAGCAATAAATGTTAATCCTAAGGTTCTGTTGTATTTTGCACCTCGGTCAACAAATTCTTCTACCAGATGTGATGCTAATTTGGTGCAACAAAGAGAAACTTAAAGAAGTATTTAAATTGAAGTCGATGATTAACATTAAACGCCTCTAGTAAAATTGTTGCTTATTACAGTGCAAATTTTTCAATGGAAATGTTTTCCGATTCATTCAATTTCCTTGGTTAATTTGGCAGAAAGATTAGAAAAAATATAAAAAGCTAAACTATTTTCAAAGGAAAATAGGTGGTTATACCTAAATACGAGTGGGCATAGTTAAATACTTAAACGCCTTATAACACCTCAGGGGTGGGTTCGCGGTACCAATCCGTACGACTTTTTCATCGTCGTGGACAGAATAAGTTTCCCATTTTTCCCTTGTCGATAAAACCATACCAAAAACCTATTTAAAAGTTGTGAAGTTTTTTTCAGAAACTGAATAGGTTTTAAATAAAATTCTAACTAATTTTATTTATTCTGATATCAAAATAAAGGGTACGGAGAACGCTCAAAAACTATCTTTCTCAAAACTTATCGCAGTTGCAAATTAAATCGTTCCAATTTCTCGTGAGTATCAAGTGGCGCTACGAACGAAATCATTCAAGATCTCTCGCGAGCAAAAGCACGAGCAATAGGTTCGTAAAAATCACCTGGCGCCCTACTCTGTATTGCGATGCGACAAAAAAATGCGCAAAATCGAGTAATCGGTACTCTGTATTGCGATAATCGCATTTAAAATTTTCGATATTCGAAATTTCCGCTAATTCCTCAGTTTCACGCTACTCTGCAATGATGTGCATCAAGTTAGCTTGCACTTTTTCGAATTTCCAAAAAAAAAATATTGTGCTGTAATGTGCCCAGTTTGTGCTATCATGTGCCGTTTCGAAAAAAAAAAATTCCTCAAGGGATGCCATTTTTATGAGGAGGTCCTTTTTTTCGTGTCAAGTTAGCTTGCACTTTTTCGAATTTCCCGAAAAAAATTATTGTGCTGTAGTGTGCCCAGCTTGTGCTATCATGTGCCGTTGCGAAAAAAAAAAAAAATTCCTCAATGGAACCCATTTTAATGAGGAGGTCCTTTTTTTTCGTGTCAAGTTAGCTTGCACTTTTTCGAATTTCCCGAAAAAAATTATTGTGCTGTAGTGTGCCCAGCTTGTGCTATCATGTGCCGTTTCGAAAAAAAAAAATTCCTCAAGGGATGCCATTTTTATGAGGAGGTCCTTTTTTTTCGTGTCAAGTTAGCTTGCACTTTTTCGAATTTCCCGAAAAAAATTATTGTGCTGTAGTGTGCTCAGCTTGTGCTATCATGTGCCGTTTCGAAAAAAAAAATTCCTCAAGGGATGCCATTTTTATGAGGAGGTCCTTTTTTTTCGTGTCAAGTTAGCTTGCACTTTTTCGAATTTCCCGAAAAAATTATTGTGCTGTAGTGTGCCCAGCTTGTGCTATCATGTGCCGTTTCGAAAAAAAAAATTCCTCAAGGGATGCCATTTTTATGAGGAGGTCCTTTTTTTCGTGTCACGTTAGCCGGGACTTCATTTTTCAATAATGTAACGAGAGAGACCATAACAAAGGAGCTCTCTGCCGCAAGAATTGACCCAACAATCAGCTCTTGGATTAGCAACATCCTAGAGCTAAGACTCATTACCGGCTAACTTGACACGACAAAAAGGACCTCCTCATAAAAATGGCATCCCTTGAGGAATTTTTTTTTTCGAAACGGCACATGATAGCACAAGCTGAGCACACTACAGCACAATAATTTTTTTTGGGAAATTCGAAAAAGTGCAAGCTAACTTGACACGAAAAAAAAGGACCTCCTCATTAAAATGGGTTCCATTGAGGAATTTTTTTTTTTCGAAACGGCACATGATAGCACAAGCTGGGCACACTACAGCACAATAATTTTTTTCGGGAAATTCGAAAAAGTGCAAGCTAACTTGACACGAAAAAAAAGGACCTCCTCATAAAAATGGCATCCCTTGAGGAATTTTTTTTTTCGAAACGGCACATGATAGCACAAACTGGGCACATTACAGCACAATATTTTTTTTTTGGAATTTCGAAAAAGTGCAAGCTAACTTGATGCACATTCTGAAATGCGATAGCGAGTGTCAAAACAATCCTTTTGTCGCAAATTTCATTCGCCAACTGTTTGGCTTGCGGAAAGGTAATGCGATGTAAGTAAATTGTCTTAATAAGTGCAATTTTTAATTGCTTTCATTATTAATTTTAATTGTTTTATTAAAAGGGGAGCTAACAGGGTTATATGTAATTGTTGATTACATAATTCGTTTTTATTTACTGTTCTTTTTTTTATAATATGAAATTTTTAATTATTATATTATTATTTATAATTTCAGATAGCGTAGTATATTTATCATACTTTTTTTATTAGAATTATTTAGATTGGAAGTGAAAATCAGCGTGGTTATAGCTATACAAAGAATTTCAAAAATTATAAGCAAACCAAAATTATCAAATCTCTATGTGCGCGTTTTGAGAAATGTTTTTATACTATAGCTTATATATAGCATATATGTTATATATAGCATCGAGGAACGTAAAAGCGAGGTCCATTTAATTTTCGGAAACATCACACTTTCTCTTTGTTAAATTCAAATTTCATATTCAAAAATACCGTAAGCAACGAAACGTTAATTAAATCCATGATACAAGAAAACAAGATAGCGCAACTTCACGTACCACATCCAAAAGAGAGAATCTTTGTGTTTTTTTGTATGTTAAACCGACTTTTCATCTTTTGATGCAAATTTTGATTTTATTTGCAAATTTAGATAACTGATTTTTATATTTATTTGTAAATAAGTGTTTTAAGGAATATTGAAACTTTTGGTTTCAAACAAAATAAAAGTTTTGGCTTTTTTATTTCTCAAGCTCACGATGTGATCGCCTAGGCAAACCAATGCAAAATGCTTCAAACCTCAAACAAATGATTCTTTGCACGAGAAATTATAAATAAAAAAGTTATTATAGTGTAAAACCAGAATTAAGTATTTTTCTTACAACATTTCTTTACATAGTAATGTAAAAATCGGTGATAAATATATAAAAATAACAGTTATATTTGCATTAAAACATAACAAACCATTTAATAGTATGGAAAACAACAACAATACCTCTGTCTCTTGTAGGTAATACGTCATCTTCGCTCTCATACCCAATGCTACAAAATAGCGGCACCCGTAGTGGCGCTATCTTGTTTTCTTGTATCATGAATAAGATATGTAAACAAACATACGTCCATATTTACAATTCGTATTTGACAAAAATGAATACGAAGCATGCGACATAGTGCTTGCACCTTGTTTAAACACCTTGACTAGCTGCTTTTGGTTAAGAAACCGATAAATCTTCTCCATCAAAACAACATTTTTTGACATTTCGAAATTCATTTTCAACTTCGAAAAACTTTTTGCGGAAACAAATGCGATAGCAATTCAGGGTACCGATCATCCGGGCATCGCAATTCGACTTGCGCATCGCATTGACTTGCGCATCGCAATACAGAGTAGGGCCCCTGGTAAAGCGATAAAGTTTGAATTTAATAAATTTACAATTGATATCTACCATATCTACAACAAAAGTGGCACTTAAAATGCTAACTGTGGCAACATTGGTTTTTACTAGAGCAGTACCATATGAGTGGCAACGATCGCTTTTAGTAGAACTTTTGTTCGCCGCAGAGCTTTTACGGCAAACTGTTACCTTACATTACTATAACAGCCCTGTTAAGGCCTGATTTCGCTGGTTGCTGGAAAATTAATGCTAACTTCACACCGGTAAGATTTCAATATTTTCATTCGCAGTGTCTAATATGGTAGCAATAAATGTGTCCTTACGGTAGCCGAAAACTTCCTCATAGTGGTGGAATTGTGGACACTTCTCACGTCTTAAATAAAACAAGAAAGAAAGCTAAAGTCGGTCAAGCCCGACTTTGAAATACCCAGCGTCCCGACATTATGAGCGCACTATGTTTTGCTTCTCTATTTGTGGGCGTGGCAGTGGGAGGGCCACATAAATTATTTCCCTACACCTTTCATTCACCTTGGTGAACCTATGTTGCGAATTTGAAGCTTCTACGCCTTTTACTTCGCAACTTACGAAAATTCTCCATTTGTGGGCGTGGCAGTGGGCGGGCTACATAAATTTTTGTTCCTACACCTTTCGTTTGCCTTGGTCAACCTATGTTGCGAATTTAAAGCTTCTACGCCTTTTACTTCACAAGTTACGAAAAATCTTCATTTGTGGGCGTGGCAGGGGGCGGGCCAGATAAATTTTTTGCCTACACCTTTCATTTGCTTGGTCAACCTATGTTGCGAATTTAAAGCTTCTACGCCTTTTACTTCACAAGATACAAAAAATCTCCATTTGTGGGCGTGGCAGTGGGCGGGCCATATAAATTTTTTTCCTACACCTTTCATTCGCCTTGGTCAACCTATGTTGCGAATTTGAAGCTTCTACGCCTTTTACTTCACAAGTTACGATAAGACCTTATTTGTGGGCTTATTTGTGGGCGTGGCTCAAGGAAGGCGGCGTCAATTTTTTTCCAGGATATGTCCCTTTTTGTAGTTTACCAGTACACCAAATATCAATGTAATGTGTTGAGTGGTTCGCTAGTTATTATTATTATTATTATTATTAAATGGGGGCTCTGTGCGCACCGCGACCCATAATGAATCTATTGTGCTACCCCCAGGGTTGTCTTAATTATTTATCCTTAGGCTCTTTATATATTTGAGCACTGTGGACGGTTTTAAGACAGACCAAAATTTGTGAGGGGCGACAAGCGCCTCCCCAAAGTTGAGGATTCTGCGGCTGGCCAGAGATGGACAGTCACAGAGAATGTGTTCTGGCGTTTCTTCATCCATTTCACAGAACCGGCATTTCGATTCGTTCGATAGGCCTATCTTTTTGAGATGATATCTCAATTTGCAGTGCCCTGTGAAGTATTCGGTAAGGATCTTTAAATCTTTTCTTCCGAGATACAGTAATCTCTTGGAGATTAGTTTGTTGGGAGTGATGAATCTTTTGGCCTGTCTTTGACCTTTTGATTTCATCCAGGAAGTATGAAAACACTTATCCTCCCAATTTCTGAGTAATTCTGCACAGTATGACTTCTGAAGTGTACAGAAAGGTTCAGGCCCGATGAGGCGTCTTTGAGCTCCCCGTTTGGCGAGGCAATCTGCCCTTTCGTTCCCTTCTTAGCCCTCATGGCCTGGGACCCACCAAAGTGTTACTTTGTTGTGGTTCCCGAGGTCATTGAGGAGATTGAGGCAATTCTCTACTAGTCCAGATGAGATGTTAATAGCCCTTAAGGCTAGAAGAGCAGCCTGGCTATCAGACATTATATGGATACTGCTCCCCTTTGTCTTCCTCTTCAGACATTCGCGGACGCAGATTTCAATCGCATATAATTCTGCCTGAAATATGGTTGGGTATAGACCCATTGGTACTGCTTTCTGGAATCTAGGTCCCAAGATGCCTGCACCTGTACTTCCATTTTCAAGTTTGAATCCATCTGTGTACCAGATTTGTGATCCTTTCTCTATGTGAAGTAAGACGTTTTTGAATTCGCTTCGTTCAGGAATTATTACCTTGTACTTGCGGTCAAAACGCAATATACGTTGTATTCGGTCTGGCATCTTCATTATTGGGTCCTCAGATACATTCAACAATATCGAGAGGTGCCCTTGAAGATCCCCACTTTTGAGATTTGGCACTTTGTGCAATCTTAAAGCGCTTGCACATGCCTCTCTCTGAATTTGGATAGTGAGAGGGGGGATGCCGGTGATGACACCCAGCGCATCTGTGGGGCAGGTTTTCATTTCCCCTGTGATGCTCCCACACACTAGTCTGTGTAGCTTTCCCAGTTTGGCTTCCGCGGTCCTTTGTCTGACCTTTGGCCACCATACAAGGGCAGCATAAGTAATTATTGGTCTAACAATCGTAGTGAAAGACCAATATGCCATTCGTGGGGAAATTCCCCATGTCTTGCCATGGAGCCTTTGGCACACATAAAGCGCCTTTGAGGCTTTGTTGACAACATGGTCTAGGTGCGAGTTCCAGCTCAGCCTTTTGTCTAGGATCACTCCCAGATAGGAGGCTTCATCGCTGAATTGAATGTAGTTGCCCAGAATTGTGGGACTAAAGAGATTGGTCTTAGTCCTTTTAGTAAAGGGCACTAGCTTAGTTTTGTTCGTCTGAACAGTGAGACCCTTTTCATCACACCAGTTTGTTACCAGTTGAAGGGCCGTTTGCATGCGAGATGAGATGGTAATGTCATCCCAACCGGCTACACAAATGACGAGGTCATCTGCATAGCCCTGCGCTGCAAATCCCTGCTCTTGAAGGTGGTTGAGGAGATCGTCAATGACTAGTATCCATAGTAGGGGAGAAAGTACTCCGCCTTGAGGACAACCTCTAGCTGCATTGATCGACTGATTTTCACCTCCTAATTCAGTGGATATTTTCCTGTTTTTCAACATATTTAGTATCCAATTAGCTATTAGGGGTGGGATAGCTTTTTGGTACATGGCTGTTTCGATAGCTTCGAAAGAGGTGTTATCGAAAGCCCCCGAGATGTCTATGAATGCACAGAGGGCTATTTGCTTTGCCAGTATAGCCTTTTCTATTATAGTAGTGAGGCTGTGTATGGCAGTCACAGTTGATTTACCAGGTTGGTAGGCAAATTGTTGTTTGTTCAGTGGTTGGTACTTCAGACAGTCTCGTCTTATGTACTGATCAATGAGTTTTTCCATTGTTTTAATGAAAAAGGAACTGAGGCTTATAGGCCTGAAGGCCTTAGGACTGTGTTCATTTGTTTTCCCCAGTTTGGGAATGAACACTACATTCACCTCGTTCCAGTTTGATGGAATATGAGCCATTAATAAGCTGGCTTTAAATATTCTCACCAGTGGAGTTGTAATAAGCCCAGCACCCTGCTGAAGCAGGCATGGGCGGATGCCGTCCGGGCCCGGCGATTTATATGGGCTGAAAGTTGAAATTGCCCACTGTACCGTATGGGAGTTAATTATTTTCCCCGCAAGACTTCTGGCTCTACCATTTGCTGCATTTGTTATGACAGCTGTTTGGCAAGGATGTTCAAACGCAGGAACGCAGCCAGGGAAGTGAGTTTCCAACAAGAGTCTTCCTGTCTCACGGATCGTTGACGTAAAACTACCATCTGGCCTCCTGAGGGTACCAAGGCCGTTTGAGTGATCAATCGCAAGAGCCTTTTGGAGGCGATACATATCAGGGAGATTTGACACCCTGCTGCAGTGTTCCCTCCATGTGGCCCTTTTGGATTTTCTCAATTCTTTATTGTATTCTTTAAGGGCTGCCTTATAGGCGGTCCAGTCGCCTGTTCGCTTTGCCCTATTGAAGAGCTTCCTGGTGCTACACCTGAGCTTCTCAAGTGTTTTGTTCCACCAGGGGACGTCCCTTTGCGCTTTTTTGGCTTTCTGCGGGCAGCTCTTCTCGAACGCTTGTTTGAGACTACTCTGCAGAAGTTTAGCTTCTGTCTCAAGCTCATAGGTCGAATTAATCGCACTATGAGCAGTTTATCTTCTGTTCTACACAGAAGCGGAAATTTTCCCAATTGGTTTTCTTTGGGTTACGGTAAACTTGGAACTCCTCTGTAGGAGCATCTATGTCGAACATAATATGTTTATGATCTGACATAGAGACTTCTTTTGAGACGTGCCAGTTTGAGATAACAGACAACAAGTTAGGACTGGAGAGAGTTAAGTCAAGGACCTCTCCCCTTGTGACATTAACAAATGTCGGCTCGTTACCCCGGTTTAGAATATTTATGTTTTTACTAATAATATATTCTAATAATGACTCACCCCTTAAATTGATGTCGGTGCTACCCCATGTCGTGTGATGGGCATTCGCATCACAACCGACTAGCCATTTGAGGTTCTTCCTGCTGCAGTACTCCTCTAGGGCCAATAGTTCCCTTGTGGGTATTTGATCGCTGTCTCCAGGAAGGTAGGCCGACGCTAGCACCACCTCTTGTTCTCCCCTGAGCGTAGGGATCTTTGCAATTACTGCCACCAGATCCTGTGAACAAAGCTCTGAAATGAGGAGAAAGTTAATTTTGTTCCTTATGATGATTGCAGTTCTAGGTCTGCAGTGATTTTTGGCAAAGATTAACTTACCATCGCGAAGGTTGAGGCCTTTGACGGTCCCACCGTGAACCCAGGGTTCCTGGACAAGTGCTATGTCCAGTCCCTCTTTTGTGAACCTCCTGCTTAGGACATCCGAGGACGCCTTTGCATGGTGGAGGTTCACTTGTATGGCCTTGATTTTTCTTGGGAGCATGGTCACTTCGTGACCTTGAAGGCGCGTTTAGCGACCTTCTTGCTCCTACCGGATGCCATCACTCTTTCTTCCTGTGTCCTACCTCGCCCTTGCCCTCTACGCCCTGGGTATGGGTTCACAGGTGGGCGTAGAAAGGGCTTGGCGATGGGAGCCGGTGAAGATGGGGTGGATGTTGGAGGGGGACGGTTACGTCCTGCGCTCTCCTGTGATGCTGGAGCTGTGTTTGTTCCCGAGCTCTGGGCTTCCCGTGAGCAACTAGGTCGCTCTTCGGATGCCTTTCGGACAGCATCACCACCGCTTGCTACGGCCTTGGTTTTCGGGTGAATCTTCCAAAGCTGTAGTTTATCTTGAAGTCCATCTCAGTCAGGTTTTTGGCTGAGATAGGGTCCATTGACAGCGTTAGCTCTATTGAGGCACCTTTTTGCGCCCTGTTGAGCAGCCGCCAGTCTGCGACCCTTAGGCCGGTGTTTTGGCCTTGGACTAAAGATAGGATATCTTCGTTGCAGGTTGTCTGCCTCTCTGGGAAGTATCCTATAAATATTTGTGGACGAGGAATGTCCTTCTCCTCCACAAATTTGAGTTTGGCGTCCTTCCACGGCGGTAAGGCTCCTAGGTTGACCTTAAGCCAGTTTGCCGTCTCAGGACCCGAACAGATTACAGACAACCATCCTGGTCTGAAAGTACATCCATTGAAGGAGGGCTTCATTGAGCCTGATTTCAATTGACGCACTCTGTCCAGGATGGCTCCCTGTACTTGGGAGAGCTGCTGCGTGGACCAGGTGGTATGGGGATAGTCCGACGGCATAATCCCCATCCTGATGCCCGCTGCGCTAGCCGACTTCACCACCTTAGAGGCTTTGGGCTCCTTTGCTGGTGCCACTAATGTTCCCGGGTGCTTTCCAGCTTCGGACCTCACGTCCGGCGGTCCCATCTGCCTCTTGGGGGTGTTCTGTGGTGGCGTAGTGAATGAGCCCTCAGATCGGTCCCTTTTCTTCGCCGCTTGTAGAGACAGTGCCATCTCTTTCTTTCCCTCCGCCATTGGCAGCTTAGCCAGCATTTTGGCTTCGTCAAGGCACAGTCCTTTAGAGACGTAGAACTTTTGCCGTCTGCGCTCGGCCCCACAAGCTTTGTCAGGCTTCGGCATCTTGCCAGTTCTGTCTTTGGACGGGGAAGCAAGCAAGGCGTCTTCCTCGTCAGTAGGGATTCGCTCTACCTGCCCGGTAGGATCTACATCCATTTGGTTAGGTTGAGCCCCTACTGAAGATTGCTCCACTCCTGTTGGAATAGATTCCATTTGAATTGGTGCAGTCTCCATTTGTTCATTGATTCCAGTGGGCAATTGCTGCCCTTCGGAATCGCCGAAAATTTGTTGCACAAGTGCATTTGTATTTAAATTATTTGTTGAGTCCATAAATGTTCCCACGAGTAATGAGGAAATACACTGTCACCCGAAGCAGAGCCTCATGCTCCGGGAAGGCTAAATAAAACCAGAGGTCGCCATGTATCTGGAGTACGCCGTTTGCGAGGCAGTAACGTTGCAACATCCATCCTGTAGGCACGGTGACGATTAACACCTTTAGGATTACGGGTTTTATCGAGTTTTCCTCTCTAGATCCGCCATATTTAGCACAGTTACACAAGCTTCCAGGGAGATGTCCACTGTGCAATACAGAAGACATTATCCCAGGAAGCTTGTGTGACCCGCAGGGGCACCTCGAGCAGGATGTGACTCTTCGTCACGTATGGTCGGTCTTAGGGCGTCGTGGACTCCCTCTGGTTCGTCAGTCACGTCAACGTGTGAACATGGCCAATGAGCCTTAGCCCCCTTTGGTTCGCTAGTTACAGGCATTTTACTGAAAACACATTATATTCATTTGTGGGCGTGGCAGTGGGCGGATGTCTCCCATTTTTACTTAGGACCATACTCGGATCCCGATATACCTGTGTGCCAAATTTCGACTTGATTGGTCCAGCCGTTTCGGAGGAGATCCGACCACGGACGGACGGACAGACGGACAGACGAACGGACGGACGGACAGACGGACATGTCTAAATCGATTCATTTTTTGATCCTGATCATTTCTATATATATATGTCTATATCTCCGGAGCTTAGTTCTCCCTGTTACAAGATTCGCACAAAACTAATATACCCCGCTTACGCTGGGTATAAAAAGCATATGTTATATCACTAACCAAATAATATATAGATGTTCCATTTCATACAACGAAATGTAGCCCTGCAAAACTATGCCAATAGCTCCCATCCAACCTGAACCTAACTCACAACCGCTTTCAAACCGCTTTTTTAGGCTGGCATGTGGTTGATCAAACAAGAAATTGTGTTTGACGCAACCTTTGGTTCGTTTTGGCTTTGTCAATGACGGGACTTGTAAATCGGTATGCATGCATATATTTGTAGGAGGTTGTGTGTATGTCTAGCGTTTTCAAAGCAGTAAAGTCGAGAAAATTTCTATTTTCTGATTCTCTTGTTCGGTTTCGTATATGCGTGATGAGTGTAGCAAACGAGCCGAAGTGCTTTATACGATGTCGTGCTTCTCTTCGAGTAGCGCACATTTTTTACATTTTCTTATATGGGTAAAACGACAAATTTGTTTAGGTCTATCCGAACTCTATGCGCCTTAAGCATAAAACAATATATCGGTCATGAGTTTTGTTCTTTAAAGATAAAATTTTATGTTTTTATAATAAAATAACTATAGTTTAATTTTTCGAATATTTTAATAAAATTGATTGTATTTTTTGTCTAAAACCCGTTTAGTGTCAAATATTTAATTACGTTCACTTTGGATTTAATCGTCATGAAAATATACAATTTATCTTAAAACCATTTCTTTAAAGTGGTTGAAAGGGTTTGAAATGAACTCACGTCGTTGTGATATCATGCACACACTCTACGCACAAACATGCGTCGGTTTGTTTTGAAAAATAAGCGTGCGTAGCTTATCTTGTAAGTTGTTGGCAAGTGCCACCTTACCTGTTGTGTATTTCGATTTTATAAAAAATAAATTTTGCATAAAAGTCAATTTTTTAACTTACAGGATACTTAGACTTGTTTTCTAAACACGATTGCGCCCATTGAGCTATTTGATGCGGCTGAACCTGCAGAAGTCGTATCTTTTGAAGATTCCCTACCTCCATGCGATCCAGCAAAAAAAAAACCTTGTTAGGACCTTTTAAATATTCTACCACATACTGCTTAAGTCAACAAAATTAACACTCAGCTACTTTTGTTATAAGCCTGCATCCTTTCACGCATAATTTATTTTTTATAAAATCGAAATACATAACAGGTGAGGTAGCACTTGCCACCAACTTACAAGTTAAGCAACGCACGCTTATTTTGCAAAACGAACCGACGCATGTTTGTGCGTAGAGTGTTTGTATGATATCACAACAACATGAGTTAATTTCAAACCCTTTCACCCACTTTAAAGAAGTGGTTTTAAGATATATTGTGTATTTTCATGACGATTAAAACCAAATTGAACGTAATTAAATATTTGACGCTAAACGGTTTTTAGACAAAAAATACATTCAATTTTATTAAATTATTCGAAAAATTAAACTATAGATATTTTATTATAAAAACATAAAGTTTTATCTTTAAAGAACAAAACTCATGAGTCATGACCGATATATCGTTTTATGCTTAAGGCGCATAGAATTCGGATAGACCTAAACAAATTTGTCGTTTTACCCATATCAGATAATGTAAAAAATGTGCGCTACTTGAAGAGAAGCACGACATCGTATAAAGCACTTCGGCTCGTTTGCTACACTCATCACGCATATACGAAACCGAACAAGAGAATCAGAAAATAGAAATTTTCTCGACTTTACTGCTTTGAAAACGCTAGACATACACACAACCTCCTACAAATATATGCATGCATACCGATTTACAAGTCCCGTCATTGACAAAGCTAAAACGAACCAAAGGTTGCGTCAAACACAATTTCTTGTTTGATCAACCACATGCCAACCTAAAAAAGCGGTTTGAAAGCGGTTGTGAGTTAGGTTCAGGTTGGATGGGAGCTATTGGCATAGTTTTGCAGGGCTACATTTCGTTGTATGAAATGGAACATCTATATATTATTTGGTTAGTGGTTATATTTAATACTTTTATGTTCGCCATATTACATATGCATGTGTTCTTACCCTCTATTGTTTCACCGTCCATTGCACCGGCTCCAGTAGCATTCAACATGGTTTTGGTACTGTTGTACACTTTACGCATGTTTCTCACCTTATCCCGGACATGTTTCCAGTCGAATGCGAATGCATTCATTTCTAAGAAGCGAGCGTAATATCTCTGCGCGGTCGGTTCTCTTTTAAATAGTTAATAAGCGTTTCAACTTGCCGCTCGTTCTACTTTTTATATCGCGCTTGGCAAACACGCTTCTGAAAATTTCAAATTAAACTTATAAAATGCTTTTAATTTTCAAATCCAAATAACCTTACCTTCACGCTCTTCATTTTCGTTGGAATATGCAATGTTGTCAACTTTCACAAGTGTCCCCTTTTAAAAGTTATGTTTTAAACAAGGAAAAAAGGAAATTTTAATTTCTAGCACCGAGGTTTTTGCGGATTACATTTCGAAGTATTTTAACGAAAGGGTTTTAATAAAAAGGAAAGCTATCTTTTTGCGCAATAAAGAGTTAGTTTGTCCGGTCATGACAAAACGATAATTATGAATGAAGGGGAAAAAGGGATTTTTGAAATTCCTACAAAGAACTGTAGGCAGCATAGGCCTTTTGTCGTAAAACGTCAACGTAAATGCTCGCGAGTGTCGAAAAAATACGACATTGTTGCAAATTTCATTGCCGTGCAAAACAAAAACAACAAATTCCGACCGTGTGTTAGGGTGAAAACACACCAAAGCCAACAAAACGTTGTTTCATGTCGAATTCGACAAAAGTATATTGCTTCTTATCTAGCAACACACACCGAGTACGACACAACATTTTGTTGGTCACCGCATTTGTTCGAACGCCGTTGATACATGCCACTCCATACAGCCAACCCACACCGAACTCGACAAAACGTTGCGCATGCTGGGCGACGTCGATAATCTCATGTAAGCTTACGGCTCAACGCGCATTGAAAACGACACGAGCAAAACAGAAGCTTCGACAAAAATGCATGCAGAAAGCTGTTGGCTTGGATTTTGTTTGAGTTCGACAAATTTTTTGGCGTGGGGTATGAGTTGGTGTGAGTTATGGCGAAAAGCTTTTTTGATGTACGTCAAAAAAACGTTTTGTTGGCTTTGGTGTGTTTTCACCCTTAAAGAGGGAAATTTTCCGACGTCGACTTTTTACGATCATTTAACACGTCCCTTGTGAATACCCTTAATGAAGTAAATCTCAAACAATACCCATTACGGAAATGTAATAACTTGAAATGATTTCAATAGCATAAATACATTCCAAACTGCATCAATTCAAACAAGTAAGGGTGTATAGCCAGGCGAGCCTGACAATAGAATACCCGACACAGACACATAATTTTTAATATCAACAGGTCTTCAAGGGCATAAGGAGCCCGATATACCGACTTTTGTTAAATTTATCTATGAAAACCGCCCTTTTGCCACGCCCAATTTTCAAATTTTTTTTGGATTCTAATCGGACCCTTATATATACGCTCAAATTCTAAGTTTTATTAAAATATTTCAATAAAGTCCGCTTTTGAGGCATTTTTGGGATTTTTGTGACAGACCCTAGCACTAGAGGTACCCTTAATAATGGTCCGATTGAAAAAAATTTTGGGGAGGATGTTTGTGGCTACATACGAGGCATAAGTGCAAAGTTTCGTTCAAGTCCCATTTGAATTTCGAGTGTAGAAGAGAATTTTCAAAAAACGCCCTTCTGCCACGCCCACTTTTCCAATTTTTTGAAATCGTATTACTTGTCTTTAAACATGTTCCAATATCAAATTTCATCAAAATATCTTGAGGGCTTCGATTTTAGAGCAGTTTTTGTGATTTTCGTAACAGACCCTAGTACTGGAGGTACCCCTAAAAATGGTCCGATCGGGTCCATTTTCGAACTTGTTCTTACTCATGTCCCCGTGAGCACGCATACCATTGAATAACTTGACTTCAAATATGTTCAACTATCAAATTTCATCAAAATATCTTGAAAAATTTCAATTTAAGATCAGTTTTTGTGATTTTCGTAACAGACCCTAGTACTGGAGGTACCCCTAAAAATGGTCCGATCGGGTTCATACTCGAACTTGTTCTTACTCATGTGCTTGTGAGTACGCATATCAAATTGTGATAGCTCAACTCCTTCGATAAGATAACTGTATACAAACAGACGGACAGACAGACAGACAGACGGACATGTCTAAATCGAATCTCCTGGTGACGCTGATCATTTCTATATACATTTTGTTTAGTCTATCTCGACTGGTTCTGGGTGTTACACACAACCCAACAAACGCAATATACCCTCGACACAGAGTGTGTGGGGTATAAAAAGAAAAAATTCTTAAGCTGCCGACTACTGGTGCATTTACCCTGTGCAAAATCGAGCAATCTTTTCCATCAATTTTACATTTCAAAATAATAAAAACTTAATTTTTTTTTTTAAATGATGTGTATATTTTTAGCTGAAATTTTACCTTATTCACTAATATCAAACAAAGCGAGTTTGTCCTGCAATATGGGACATTCGTTTACAAATCGAACACCTCTTTGACTTCACAATTTTGATTGGTCCCAAAAAAAATCTTTAGAGTCTATACTGAAAATAAAAAGATATGCAAACGATGTTTTTTTAAAACAATTTTTTTTTTTCGGAAATACGGCGATTTTGAATTTTGATGGCTTATGCCATTCTGTTACATGTTAAATTCATTATCTCTGGTTCTACTACTGATATCGTTAAAATTTTTTTTATTTCAAAGGTAATAATATCAGCATTTATTTGCGTAAAATTTGTACCTTCAACTTGAGCAATTTTTACAATTTAATAACAGTTTAATTGTTTAAATAATATAACAATAATGTCAACCATCACAAAATCGATTGAAAAAATTACTATCTTATTTGTTGTGTGTTTAGCTATGAAAACCTTTTTTCAGAAAGATGGAGTCGTTACTAGTTTGGGAGTGAGAAAATAATTTCACCTCCGCTACACGTTCGCACCTTAAGTCTTTGCTCCATCTCTTCCGCTTCCTATAACAGAACTGTCCGCGGAAGGACCTAAGACGCAAACGTGAAAGCAGTAATAAAAGTATTACGAATTAATGGGATTTCTAAGGGCTTTCACCTTGCTGTTCTACAATCGAAACTACTTTTTTATGCTTCTTCAACTGTCTCAGGATGCACAGTTCAATCGTAATTGGTTTCAATGTCTCGCAATATTGGCCATAAAAAAATTTGTACCCGGTTGTGGACACCCTTGTAAAATCGCTTTTAAACTTAAAAGTATGAAGTAACATCTATATAAATGTATGCATATAGATTATTTCAACTTTTATTAATTAAGAAACGAAAGGCCTTCAGTGACGAAATTGAAAAAATTGGCCTTCAATGGCAAAAAAGAAAAAGAATCATTAACTTTGTTTGGTGCGCTTTGTCGATGGCTTGGCTGGCAGTCTTGCTTGCTGTTTTGGTGGCTCTTTACTCTTCTTCGAGGGAGATGGAGGCAGGGTCGTCTTACCATATTTGATGGGGTTCGGTGGCCACAATCACGAAGGAATTCCAATAGAACTGTCTTCAACGGAAGAAGGGTCATCAAAATATGCTTTTACTCTCTTCAAATAACGAATCAAGCTGCTTCGAGGAAGTTTATATTTCTCGGCTTTCGTTTTTATGCTCTGATTTTCATTTATACATTGCCTAATAGCGACGATCATCAGATTTAAATTTGTTCCTTTAAAATTATCAGATTCTCTCGGTGTCGACATGACGCATAATGTTTAAAAAAAATATATTTCACACCATATAGAACTATAGCTGCAACTTCGGCCAAAAGCTATTACGTGGTACACCACACTTTCTATTACGTGGTTCACCACAATACTCGACTTATGGCGTAGTTCACCACAGTTGAACTTTTTCACCAAATCATGCCATAACGCGCCAAAATTTGGTCGAAGTTGCAGCTATAGTTTATATGTTTCACACATTAAACACGATACATGCACAATAACTTTTGTATATATATAGAACAATTTATAAAATATTTGAGAATTATAAGAGTGTTAATTGCATCTTCTTAATATGCAGCGTTATCAACGATATCCCAATAAGCACAACGAGTTCCAATCGAATTCGAATCAAATTCGTTTTGACGTGCAAACTCTTCGCGGCGAGTGTTCGCGGCGAGCTCGAATCGAGGTCGAATTCGTGAGGGAGTCACCTTTTTACGCGATTCATATTTTTATCGCATTTGTTATCGTTTACGAATCGCGCGCGATTCGTATTTTACTATCGTTTTGCTATCGCGCTTTATTCGAAGTGTTTGGGCCCGTAAAGATTGGGGCAAAGGGAAATCAAGTTTAAGTCAATAAAAAGCACGTACCTTTGAAGACGGCGTCATCGAACGGATCGCTGCTGGTATGTCTGGTGCTGAGATGAATGTAGTTGTTGTTGTTGTTGCTGCTGCCGTTGTGGATGCTGCTTTGGTTGGTTGCCTCGTGGATTTTAAAATGGGTCCCTTGTTGGATTAAGTGTCGGTTTAGAATATTATCAAAAAAATGTCGCGAATCGTTTGGAATCTACCTCTCAACTTGACCGGTGTTGCCAGTCAAGCTCGGCGGGAAAAAAGCGAACAGCTGTGCTCTGAGTGCTGCCCTCCTTCTTCCCGTTTTTTCGCCGCTGGTGGGATCTGGCTGCGTAGCGACAGCGGCAAAAAACGGACATACTGCCCGCCTTGCGCTACGCAACCTAAGGCTCGTTTAGTTGTGAAGTTGGGCCCGGCACGCCGCTAAGAACGCTTTTCGGGCCTCCTCGCACCACTCATGGACTTGCTGTTTCACTTCCCATGACAAGGGCTGGGAGCGTTCGCTGGGAGCTTCCGGGATCCGATGCCTTCGTGCAAATTCTTCAAACGTCTCTCGAGCATCCAGTGGTGGGTCTGGACTGCGAGGGGGAGCTCGAGTGGTTCGGAAGCGCGGCGGCGATGACTGCGGATGTGGTGGGACCCGACGACAGCGTCGTGATGATGACGCAGAGCGGTGACGTGATGGCGACGGCGAGTGGCGACGTGATGGTGCTGGCGAGCGGCGACGTGATACGGGTGAGCAGTGCCGCGGTGGCGTCCGGGTGGAGCGGGTGCAGAACGTCACTCTCCTAGACGGTGGGGATGACGGCGACGGCGAGCGTAGATTGGCGGCGGAGCGTCGACGCGCTGCAGAGTGATGGCGCGGAGGTGACGGAGGAGACGACCGGGTCCGATAATAGGACTCGCTGCGTCGTATGGCCTGGGGGCGCTGACGCGAACGACGTCGCCGTGTAGTGGCTCGACTCCCCGGCGCTAGTGTCAGCGGTTTAGCTCTCGGGCACCATGGACCATCCTCCCGTTCATCCGGCGACTCTGGCTTAGGTTCCTCATGGATGAGGGAGTTATGCGGCCCGCTGCACACCTTGCACACTTGCCGAGACGGACAAGACGCTAGACGATGGCCCGCTTTTAGGCACGACCAGCAGCGCTTGTGGAGCCTGATACAGCTCTTTCTCCCCTCCACTGAAAGGCGTCGAAAGCGCCGGCAGCGTGACAGCCGATTGCTTTGCAGTCAGAGCGGGCATCGCTCTCGCAGGTTTTCTTCGCGCATGATGGGCTGAAACGATGAGAGGGATAACTTTAAGCACATGAATATGACGGAAACGAGCAAGGGGAAGGTTGGTTGTAAAAAGGCATTGGCGGCTAGTCATAATGTTTCTGTTAGGTCGGTCGGTAGAAGGCATAACTTAGTGATAGGTCGGGTCATAATGCCGAACTGAGTCTTGACGTCGACTACACGCACAAGATGATCATTTCCGGGATGCAGCGTGGTGATTTGGCCCTTCCTCCATTCAAAGGGGGGGGGTCTGTTCATCCATGATTACCACAAAGTCGCCGACCTTAAGGTTTGGCTGCGAAGTCTTCCATTTCTCGCGCTTGTGCAGACTCAACAGATATTCAATTTTCCATCGTTGTGCGAATCGATGGTGGAGGATTTTTACCTTTTCCCAGCGAGTCGTAAGGGGTAGATCGGATTGTGAGTCCTCCGGCCACGCTGTCAGCGGAGCACCTCTCAGAAAGTGGCCGGGCGTCAATGCGAGCAGGTCCTCCGGATCCTCAGACATGGGTGTCAAGGGACGTGAGTTGAGAACTCCTTCGATGCGTGCGAGAAGTGTTGTAAATTCTTCAAATGAGAATTTAATGGCGCCAGCTGTCTTCACGAAATGAGTCTTAAAACTCTTCACCGCCGCCTCCCAGAGCCCGCCCATATGCGGAGCATGAGGCGGAATCAAATGCCATTCGAAACCTTGAACCGTATAGTGTTGCCGAGTTTTCGTGGAAACGTTCGATATAAATTCTTCGAATTCAGCCTCTAGTGCATTCCTTGCGCCGACAAAGTTGCGCCCGTTGTCCGAAAATACGCATTTAGGCAGGCCGCGGCGTCCGACGAATCTATCGAATGCGGCCCGAAAGGACGCTGTTGAGAGCTCCGAACACAACTCCAGGTGGATGGCCTTGGTGGCGAAACAAACGAATACACATACGTATCCTTTCATAAACGGAGCGGTGCGTAAAGTGGAGGTTCTGATGTCGAAGGGGCCCGCAAAGTCGACGCCGGTATGAGTAAACGGTAGTGAAAGCGTTGAGCGTTCAGCAGACAGAGCTGACATCAGTTGTGTTCTCATTCGGTGGGCATGAATAGTGCATGCGTGGCAGCGGCTGATGCAGCTTTTGATTTTACGCTTAAGTCTCGCGACGTAAAAGTTCTGTCGCACCGTCCGAAACATAAGTTGGTTTCCCGCATGCAACATAGATCGATGAATGAAATCCAAAAAAAGGCGACAAAATGTAGAGGGGGCTGGCAAGATGATCGGGTGTTTTTCGTCGGGTGTGAGGTCGGCATGGGCCAGCCGTCCATTAACCCGCAGCAGCCCATCGCTGTCGAGCACGGGGTTAAGACTAAGCAGTTGACTCTTCTTATGGACGGGCCGTCGATTGCTTAGCTCTTCATATTCTTCCGGATAATATCGTTTCTGCTCCCCAACGATAAGACGAATTTTCACCGCTGTTAGTTCTCGTTGAGAGAGCGCATGGGAGAATTGCGGTGGGCCAGCTGCCTTTCGTGTTCGCTGAATGAATCGCCATGCGAACCCTAGAAGTCGCAATGCGCGATCGAAACACGAGAAGCGTTCGAGGAGGTCTTCGTGTGCGATAATGGCGGTGAACGATTGCACTTTTCGTTCTTCGAGTATGGGAGCGGATGGAGTCTTCGGCTGGGGCCAATCCCTCGCAGGTTCCTTTAGCCACGACGGTCCGTGCCACCGCAGGTGATTCGCTTGCAGATCTTGCGCCGAGGATCCTCTAGTACCGAAATCAGCTGGATTGTCCTGCGATCTCACATGGTGCCAGGGGAGATTGCCAGTGTTGGTGATAATCTGCGACACTCGGTTGGCCACGTACGTCTTCCAGGCATTAGGGGGTCGCTTGAGCCAGGCCAGCACAATTGAGGCATCAGTCCATAGAAAGGTGTCATGGATTTTACCAGTTTGGACAACAACACCGCGGCACACAATTCGAGGCGTGGCAGGCTCACCGTCTGTAAAGGCGCCACCTTCGACTAAGCGGTCAATAAAAGAGTGTTGGCGTTATCGAGTGTTTCAACTCGAAGATATATGGCAGCGCAGTACGCTCGCTCTGACGCGTCACAGAATCCGTGTACCTGAATGCTCGCGGCAGGCTCATACTGAAGCCACCGTGGAATCTGAATCTGTTCGATGAAAGGCAGATCTTCTAAGAAGGCGTTCCATTTGGCTAGTGCGTCACTGGTGACTCGTTCACCCCACGCAGTGCCTTCCAGCCATAGCTGCTGCATAAGCACTTTGGCTCGTATCACGATCGGCGTCAGCCATCCGGCCGGATCGAATAACTTGGCGATGTCCGATAGGATCTGACGCTTGGTCTCAGAAGTGGATGTCCTCGTCGTCAACCGATACGAGAAGCAGTCAGTCACGGCGTTCCACCGGATTCCCAGCATCTTTGCGTTGCTATGGGCGTCGAACTTGAGAAATCTGCGTTTAATAAATGAGTGGCCTCAATCCCTTCCAGCAATGTCCTGTGATTTGCGGTAATTTTCCGAAGCGGAAATCCTGCCGACTGAAGCGTGGTGAAGAGTTGCGTCTGGGCCTCGAGCGCGTCCGCCAGCGTATGGCCGCCCGACAATACGTCATCGACATAAGTTTCATTTTTTAAAATGAACGCAGCTCGGGGAGCCGCATCGCCAGTGTCGTCGGCTAACTGGTGGAGGGTTCGGATGGCCAAATATGGTGCACAATTCACTCTGAAGGTGACCGTCTTCAGCTCGAAATCCTTGACCGGTGCGGTAGGATCATCTCGGAACAAAATTCGTTGAAATGCGCGATCCGCTTTGTGGACCAAAATTTGGCGGTACATTTTTTCAATGTTGCCGTTGAAAACGAATCGATAGGTGCGCCAATTGAGCAACAAGATAACTAAGTCGGCTTGTAGAACTGGGCCCACGTGCAGCACATCATTCAGAGATGACTTGGCGGTGGTTTTCTGGGATGCGTTGAAAGCCACTCTCACCTTGGTAGAGGTACTCTCTGGTTTAACAACCGCGTGATGAGGCAGATGAAACGAAGAGCAGGTTCCGTTGTGGGAGATTTCAAAAGGGGGCGTGGCCGGTTCCATATGACCACTTGTGATGTATTCTCGTAGTACGGCATTGTAAGTTTCATTCATCGCAGCTTGTCGTTGGAGTCTCCTTTCCAAACACGTATATTGCCTGAGCGCCAATGATCGAGACGCGCCAAGCTGCAAAGAAAGTTTAGAAAATTGTTCTTTAAATGGCAATCGAACGACATATCTACCATCGGTGCTGCGAACGGTGGTTCGGGAGTACAATTTGTCACAGTATTCGTCCTCGGGAGAAGCCGGAAGTTTCTGAGGTATCTCTTCTTGTTCCCAAAAGCTCTTGAGAAGATCATGAAGCGACTCCGGCGGCTCCGTGATGGTAGTGCATGTGGCGAACGATTGCGTCGACTCGACAGAGATAGGGCCACTAAGGTACCATCCGAATACGGAATTTTGAGCCAACAGACTGCCTCCGATGTTGACCCGAAGTCCCGAGAGCTTGATTTTCGGTAGAAGATCCGATCCAACGACCATGTCGATGCGCCCTGGATCCATGAAGTGTGGATCGGCCAACTCCAGAGAAGCTAATTCTGTGGAGTCCACATATCGTGCTCGTGACGATGGCAGCAAATTTGTTAATTTTGGTATTACGACGGCCGCCACCTCCTCTTGGAATTGGGAGCGCGGGGATGCCAGAGTGAGCACGCATTCCCTTTTCGCCGTTTGTGACGACTGCCCGCCCATGCCGGACACGGTGCAAATTTTGGCGTGGGTGGGCAGTTTGAGCTGCAGTTGCATGCGCTCCGTTATAAATGTTCGTTGAGAGCCCTGATCCAGGAGCACTCTCAAAGTGAACCGCTCGCCCTGATGGAGGATGTGCGCGAGGGCAGTAGGTAATAGGACCTGAGTGTGGCTGTCAGCCACATGTGCGTTGGTTTGATGGGAGGAAATCGAAGCTCCAATTGGGGACGGTCACGTCGCCGATGATGCAACAGCGGAGCTCGTCGTCGACGGGCCGGGGGTCTGGGAGGACGGAGGAGAAGCATCATTCGGTGAGACCGCGGGAGCATGTCCATGAAGCAGCGTGTGATGCCGCTTCTTACACTTCGCACATCGATAGGGGCTGGTACATTTTGCCGAGCGATGGGAGGCAGTTAAACAATTATAACATCTCTTAGTTTGCGTAATAAATCTATGACGATCGTCGACCGTCATTTCCAAAAATTGTGGGCACTGTCGCAGTGCGTGATCATTTCCACACAGGTGGCACACGTTCGCCGTCAGTTCACGAGCTAGAAAGACGTTCGTAGGTGGTGAAGAAGGAGTCAATGAGGGGGCGTAGTGGCTGATGGCGGTGAAATTGGCAATGCGTTCAGCGATCTCGAAGCGTCTTTGCATGAATTCCTTCATTTGTTGCCACGTAGGAGGTTCCCGTTGAGATGAAAGCGAATGCTCCCAGTCCAGCATGGCTTGAGCAGGTAGACGCCGTGCGCAAAAATACACCAAAGTGGGATCCACCAAATTCACGACTCCTTGACTTTTCATCACGGCGAGGCTGTCGTTGACAGTGGACAGGAGTTGTAAAATCGCTCCACTTGTCTCTTCTTTAATGTCTGGCGAGTCGAAGAGAAGCTTAAGTTGGTTATCAATGAGCAATCGTCGATTCTCATACCGCGCCTTGAGAGCTTCCCACGTGTCATCGAACCTCCCTTCACTTGGGGGAAATCCTCTAACAATTTGGTTGGCCGCACCTGACGTCTTATCGTGAAGGTGGATGAGTCGCTGGACCGGACCAATGCTGGAGTTGTGGATATACAAGATCTTGAAGCGATCGCGGAATGCTGGCCACTCATTATAACCGCCGGCAAACACCTTTACGTCACACAATGGAACTCTGAAGCTGGTATCGATTTCGGTTTCTCGAACGCGTGGCATGTGTGTACTGGACAACGGAGCCGGACTCGAAAATACCTCTAATTGCTCATTAAGATAACCTTTCGCCTCGTAGTACAAAGCGCGGCATTCCTCCATAATGGCTGATAAATTTTCGTAGGCGGCTGAATCCGTTCCGCTTCCTAGGCATACTTCGTCAAAAACCTTGCACAGATCCTTCCACTTGAGCTCGAGGTCCTCCAGATGCGCATCCAATCTAAATCGCGAAGAATTCAACCCCTCATGTCTGTCATTCCATGAGCACAATTTTTTAAATATCCCTACAATGTGGTTCAATTTCGCGGTAGAAGTCATGTCGATGATTGTCTTGGCTCGATGTATGAATTTTACCTGTTACGCTTGAACAACCAAATACTAACCTTCACAACCAACCTTCCACGTAAATTTTATTGCCGCAATGAAATTCAAATTGTTTGAATATAAGTCAGGCTTTATTTAAATTGGTTAGCTAGTACACCAATCAATTTAGCAAATACGCAAATAAAAAAGCAGTCGAAATTTAATTGTCAATTCTTTATTTCTCAAAAGGCTAGCCAGTTCAACCTACTTATAATTTTCGCATACGAAAGAAATCCGCTTTGCTTCGCACAACAACTGCGAATTCAAATCGAAAAAATCAAACAGCGACCGAAAAAACAAACGGTAGCAGCGCTGCGATATAGCTGACCAACGTGCTTGTCTTTTTATTTGCTTTGTCTTCTCTTTGCTCACGTGCAAACGCCGTTAGGCCTATCAAGACACACAGCAACGCAAATATACGCACTGGTCACCCCGCTGCCGCTCACCTTTTGGTTTCTCCTTGCCACGAGAGAGACAGGCACTTTAGTTCGAATGAGAAAAAAAAAACCTTCCAAGCACTGCACTTCCAATGTCCGTTAGACTTTGAAGGGCACTGGAAGGCTCACACCGCGTGCACTGGAATGGGCTCTGGATGGAATTTTTTTGTCCCAGAAGCCAGGACTCCTGGACACAGGATCGCCAATGTTTGGGCCCGTAAAGATTGGGGCAAAGGGAAATCAAGTTTAAGTCAATAAAAAGCACGTACCTTTGATGACGGCGACGTCGAACGGATCGCTGCTGGTATGTCTGGTGCTGAGATGAATATAGTTGTTGTTGTTGTTGCTGCTGCCGTTGTGGATGCTGCTTGGGTTGGTTGCCTCGTGGATTTTAAAATGGGTCCCTTGTTGGATTAAGTGTCGGTTTAGAATATTATCAAAAAAAATGTCGCGAACGCGGCTCGAACTTCAATCGAGTGACTTTCGAATAAAAACTCGCGGAACGTTTTAGCAAGATCGCGGACGTGCGCTTCGTTTCACGAATCGTTTTGAATCTACCTCTCAACTTGACCGGTGTTGCCAGTCAAGCTCGGCGGGAAAAAAGGCGAACAGCTGTGCTCTGAGTGCTGCCCTCCTTCTTCCCGTTTTTTCGCCGCTGGTGGGATCTGGCTGCGTAGCGACAGCGGCAAAAAACGGACACGAAGTTTTTATCATATTCGATTCGCCTTTTTGTCGAATTTTCTATCATATTCGATTAGCAAAATAATCATTAATTGTTTAATGTAAATGTAATTTAATGTAAAATTCAAATAACAGTTTTATTATAAGAGTATTTTCGGTATAAAAAAAAAAACGGTCTAATGCTGGTAACCACACTTTTGAATCCACCAGCTGTGGGATTTGAACACCGAACCTCTTGATTTCTAATCATATTTCTCGTCTGCTTACCCATTACGCCGCACAGTGTCGCGAGTGCGGCCAAAAATGCACTTTCGAAATTATTCAAAATTCTAATTGGTTTTATTAGTAAATACATGTACTAAGAAAATCAAAAAGAATAATGCAAAAATTTCAAATCGTTTAACCGCAGGACCGTGCCAAAGTTGCACTTCACGAAATCGGCCTATTCGCTCAAACACGTGCAAAAATATGTGTTCATATTCAAGAAGCGTTTATTAGCTTAATTTTAGCTCTATTTTTAAGATATATATGTCAAATTAAAATATAATATTTCTACTTTCTGGCAACATTAATTTATTGTTCATATTTATTACGTATGGGAAGTTCCGTTACTTTAATGTGTACAAAGTGAAAAAAGTGGATTTTATGGCGATTTTAATTTTTAAAAACAAATAAAACAAGTAAGGGTGTTATAGTCAGGCGACCCTGACAATAAAATACCCGACACAGACATACGTGTTCAAATAGTTTGTAATATCAAGAGGTGTGGTTTGCTGGGTTGCGCCGATCAGCTGTGCGATTTTAAGAGCGAAAAATTTTATTAAATATTTTATGCAAATATCAAACAAAAAAGCTACGATAAATGAAAAATCTATTAAATATGAGTCAACGAAATGAGGCGCTTTCAACACCACTTAAAAGGATGCTTCATGAAACGTCGCCGGATGATCTCCGAAACGAATCAAGGAAAATGAAAGTGGGTGATATTACGGTGTCCGAGCTCATGCAGCTTATAAAGCATTCAAATCAGGACATATTGGTCAAATTAGACACTACGAATGCCGCTCTCTCCGATGTCAAAGAGCAGAACACAGAACTGAAACACCAGGTAGAAACCTTGCGTCTGGAGCGCGAAAAAGTTCGTATAAGAATATCCAACCTCGAAAACAGGCTAAAGGAAAGAAACTTGCTGTTCAAAGGCCTCGTGGCTAAAAATCGTCCATCCGATGAAGTAAATAGGGTGCTGCACGATATCCTTAAATTAACACTTCCCATCAGCGTCAGATCTACCAAAAAGTTGTTCCAATATGGCGATCAGATGTGCGTATTAGTTGAGCTTGAAACAGGAGAAGGTGTACACGAAATACTAAAAAATTTTAAGAACCTTGCTGGCTCAGGTGTAATCATCGAACGTGATCTGAATGAGGACAAACAACAAGCAAAAACGGTCATGCTTCAACTCCGAAATTCTGTGAAATTGCTCAACACAAGTCATCGAGTTTTCGTCAGAGACGACCGCATACGAATCGCAGACAAATGGTTTTATTAGAGCAAACAACGCATACTCATGCATGGCGATGGACCTGCTGGTGACGCCTTTCATAGTTTACTTGGTGACCATGCCAAAAAGATCTGCACCGACTACACCACCCTTCTCGCAAATGTTATATCAAAAAACTGAATAATAACACCGCAAATACATTTGAAAGCAACAACAATAACAACTCCTTTAAAATTTTGTTTTGGAATGTTCATGGAATATCGAACTTTTTAATGAAGCGGAATTTCGAGACTGTCAAATCATAGGGCTCTGTGAAACGTGGCAAAGAACAAACTTTATCGATACAACAACAACATTAAACAACTTCAACCACATATCATCTTGTGCGACAAGGGAAAAGTCAACTGGAAGGGCCAGTGGAGGCATACTATATCTAAGCAATAAGTCCATCGAAGTAACTACAATTGATAATTCCTCGCTCTGGGTATTTACTCTCAATAGTTTAAGTAACTTTAAGTTTATTTTAGGTATTATATACTTCAAACCAAATAATGAAATGTCTAGTTCCCTGATAGAAATGCTTGAGATTATATTATATGATATTGCGATGAAGTATCCACAAACCCCAGTTATAATTGGAGGAGATTTCAATGCTAGAGTAGGGGTAGAAGGCAATAACGATTCTCTCGTAGGAATAAACTCAAGCCTAGAACCTTTCAGAAGCTCTTTTGATACACAATTAAATGCTCGCGGGAGGTTACTTATAAATTGCACGAAAAAAAAGTGTTTTAGTTTACTAAATGGCCGAACGCCGGGTGATCTTGAAGGCGACTTTACATTTTTAAATAATTACTCACTCATTAAACGAGCATACCTCATGTGTCGCAAGACAAGTTCTAAAGTGGAATGAAAGCAAAACAGTAGATTTTAGAAACCTATTGAGGAGTCAAAATCACCAGCTAAGTGCTGTTGACAATTTTTCTTCCACCACAATAGAGCAACAAAATAATTATCTAATTATGGCTTTAACGGGAGCTGCAAGGGAGCTAAATATGGTCAAAAATATTTCAAATAGAAATCTTAATAAGGCAAAAAATCCCTGGTTTGATTCTGAGCTACGAAATTTCAAAAAGCGACTCAACGCTTCCCTTAAAGAATGCAAAAGAAACCATTTTAGAGCAGATACAAAAATCGCCTTCTTACATCTTAAATCGGAATATAAAACTCTAACAGCAACAAAGAAAAAAATGTATGAAAAAAGCTTACTGGAAAAATTTTACAACATTAAAAACGCTAAAGAATTTTGGGGCTTGATTAAATCATGCAATCGAAAACCGTTCAGCATATGCCCGATATCTACCCAGGACTGTGAAACATTTTTTGCCGCTATGTATCCCACAAGGATGCATTTAAAACTTTCGTTCTTTGGTACATTTGATCGAATTTTAGACGCAGATATATCCCTCGATGAAGTGCTGAAAGCCCTTCAAAACTGCAAAAACAATAAAGCTCCAGGTGAGGATCAGATTAGTGCCGAATTCTATAAGGCTACGCCAATTGAATATGTAAGTCACCTTGTGTCACTGTTCAACAACATTCTCACGTTTGGTGAAACCCCTAAGTCGTGGTCACGATCTCTTTTGGTCCTCTTCCATAAAAAGGGAAATCAAAATAACCCTCTCTGCAATATAATAGCGAAACTCTTTACCAGTATCCTAGCAGCTAGGCTGACATTGTGGTCTGACATCAATAAAACTCTTCCGGAAACACAAAGTGGTTTTCGAAGAGGGCGAAACTGCATTGACAACGTCTTTACATTGCAAGCAGCTATACAATTGCATTTGAGGCACAAAAAAACCTCCCTCCTAGCACTTTTCGTAGATTTTCGAAGAGCTTTTGTCTCAATTGCACATGATCTACTGTGGCAAAAACTTTACCAAAACGGCATAAGCCCTAGATTTATTCACATAGTCAAATCGCTTTACGACCATGCTTGTTTTACTGCAAAGCTAAATGATTCATTTACCAGGGAATTTTCTGTCACAGAGGGAGTGCTGCAAGGAGAAATTTTGAGCTCCATTCTCTTCATACTATTCATTTCTGATATGGAAACGGTATTTAGAGAAAAGGGTATTGAGGGCCCCAACATCGATGGCATAAATGACTTACTTCTCTTATTGTTTGCTGAAGATGCAGTCGTATTAGCGCGCTCGCCGGTGATTTTAAAGAAAATATTAAGGGTTTTGGAACGTAACTGTGACATAAATAAACTAACTGTAAATTCTACAAAAACTTAAATAGTTCATTTTAGAAAAGGTGGCAGGCAATCCTCCGAAAACTTTTTTTTACAAAAACCAAAAATTGGCTATCGTAAGTTCATACACGTACTTAGGGATTCCTTTTTCGAGTTCTTCTTTAGGTAAATGTGCTGCAGAAGCAGCAATCAAAAAGGGCATATAACAGGTTGGCTGATAAGTCCCCGGTCTGACACATAGATGGCGTCGCTAGTATTAAATGCATATTATTTTTATATAGTGGCAACCTTCAAATGACAAATGATTCGTGTCAAAATTTGACGTCTGTAAGTCAATTAGCTTGTGAGATAGAGCGTCTTTTGTGAAGCAACTTTTGTTATTGTGAAAAAAATGGAAAAAAAGGAATTTCGTGTTTTGATAAAATACTGTTTTCTGAAGGGAAAAAATACAGTGGAAGCAAAAACTTGGCTTGGTAATGAGTTTCCGGACTCTGCCCCAGGAAAATGAACAATAATTGATTGGTATGCAAAATTCAAGCGTGGTGAAATGAGCACGGAGGACGGTGAACGCAGTGGACGCCCGAAAGAGGTGGTTACCGACGAAAACATCAAAAAAATTCACAAAATGATTTTGACTGACCGTAAAATGAAGCAGAGGCCTTAAAGATATCAAAGGAACGTGTTGGTCATATCATTCATCAATATTTGGATATGAAAAAGCTCTGTGCAAAATGGGTGCCGCGCGAGCTCAGATTTGACCAAAAACAACAACGTGTTGATGATTCTGAGCGGTGTTTGCAGCTGTTAACTCGCAATACACCCGAGTTTTTGCGTCGATATGTGACAATGGATGAAACATGGCTCTATCACTACACGCCTGAGTCCAATCGACAGTCGGCTGAGTGGACAGCGATCGGTAAACCGTCTCCGAAGCGTGGAAAGCCTCAAAAGTCCGCTGGCAAAGTAATGGCCTCTGTTTTTGGGATGGGCATGGAATAATTTTTATTGATTATCTTGAGAAGGGAAAAACCATCAACAGTGACTATTATATGTCGTTATTGGAGCGTTTGAAGGTCGAAATCGCGGCAAAACGGCCCCATATGAAGAAGAAAAAAGTGTTGTTCCACCAAGACAACGCACCGTGCCACAAGTCATTGAAAACGATGGCAAAAATTCATGAATTAGGCTTCGAATTGCTTCCCCACCCACCGTATTCTCCAGATCTAGCCCCCAGCGGCTTTTTCTTGTTCTCAGACCTCAAAAGGATGCTCGCAGGCAAAAAATTTGGCTGCAATGAAGAGGTGATCGCCGAAACTGAGGCCTATTTTGAGGCAAAACCGAAGGAGTACTACCAAAATGGTATTTAGAAATTGGAAGGTCGTTATAATCGTTGTATCGCTCTTGAAGGGAACTATGTTGAATAATAAAAACGAATTTTGACAAAAAAATGTGTTTTTCTTTGTTAGACCGGGGACTTATTAGCCAACCTGTTAGCCTTGGGCTCTGCCCTACAAGTAGTAAGCAACTGCAGAGGCGATTCTTGGAGGAGTAAAATGAAACTTTTTGATAGTGTTATTACGCCAACTGTGCTATACTCTTCTCAGACATGGGCTTTGCGCTACTTAGATCAGCTCGAAATAGTTCAATTGACATATGTCAAAAAATTATTATCTCCCCAAAAGTCTACCCCAAATGCACCGCTAAGACTCGAACTAGGCCTAGTGAAAATTTCATTCCAAATTTGTAAGCTAACATGGAACTATGTGATCAGGATCTTAAGAATGGACCAAAGTCGTCTTCCAAAAATCTGTCTGAATCGTTTGATTCACTTACATTTAAATACACACACACCTCCACAGTTTAACTGGGTGACGCAATTCGATCAAATGTTATCAAAAATAAATATGTGCCACCTTTGGGAGTCTGCTGATCCAGATACGTGGGTTTTACAAAAAAAAAATCGCTTTCGAGCGCTATTATCGTCACCTTAAATTTAAGGACGTCTTGTTTTGCTGTAATTCCTCCCAAATGAACTGTAGAGTGCTTAGGTCATTGGAGGATGGAGTGGCCGACTATTTCAAATATCCGAATCACATGTATATGGCTAAAGTGATTGCCCAAATGCGTCTATCAACTAAGTACATGCTTAGGTTTTGCATAAATGGACAAATTTATAAAATAGAGCAAGAACGTCAATGCGCACTATGCAATTTTAATTGTAATGAGAGCTTATACCATTTTATCTTCCAGTGTCCTCCATACTCAATAGTGCGGAACCAATTTCTAAGTCAAATCATTGTTGCCTCTAATGAAAATCCTACCATACTTTATAACTGTACAGATACTTTTTCAACAAAAATGATATACTATTATATTGTAAACAGCTTAAAAATCCGCTCTTTTCTACTAAATGAATAGCTTAAAAATAGTCTAAAATACCTGTATGTATATATTCCTTTCACTAATAGCAGCCTACAAATCAAATCTCACTCTAAGTTAAGGTTCCATGTAAATTTGTATATAGTTATACTCTGTAAATTCTCATATATATATACTGCTACAACTAGATGTTTAAAAGCAGTGAATAAATTGAATTGAATTAAAATTGAAATATCAAGAGGTGTTTAAGGCCATTAGGGGCCCCATAAACCGACTTTTGTTGAATTTCTTTATGAAAACCACCCTTTTGCTACGCCCCATTTTCCAATTTTTTTGTTTTCTAATCGGAGGCCTTAATATACGCTCAAATTCTAAGTTTCAGTGGAATATCTCAAAAAAATCCGATTTTGGGCAGTTTTGAGATTTTTGTGACAGACCCTAGTACTGGAGGTACCCCTAAAAATGGTCCGATCGGGTTCATACTCGAACTTGTTCTTACTCATGTGCTTGTGAGTACGCATATTAAATTTCATCAAGATAGCTCAACTCCTTCGATAAGAAAACTGTATATAAAAAGACTGGACAGACGGACAGACAGACAGACGGACATGGCTAAATCAAGTCTCCTGGCGACGCTGATCATTTCTATATATATTTTGTATAGTCTATCTCAGCTGGTTCTGGGTGTTACAAACAACCACACAAACGCAATATACCCTCGACACAGAGTGTGTCGGGTATAAAAAAAGTATATCCGAGTATATCGGCAATTTTTTTATATTTTAAAGTTAACGGTGTTATAAAACATTGAGAGTAAGTGCAACCGCTACAAATCATAAGTTTTTAAGATATAACGATTTATTTATAGTGGCCCGTGTTGCTGTTAAAGAGCTATTTAATGTGTGGATTTCTTGTGGAGCGAGCAGATCTACAGAACAACAAAAGGCAATGCTTGATTTTTTAAAAGCAAAAATTCAACTTCATTTGGAGGATGAAGATTTGAAAACAAAAAATTAAGTTTTGGGAAGCCAATTTTAAAACAAAATGGGATGCTTGTTCCAAAAATCGTAGTGTTTTTGAAAACCGCCACTCAAAATGGTTAAACTCTTTTGTCGAATTTAATTTATATGAGGTGGTAAGTAAAAATCTCCCATATTATGTACTGGAAATTGAAACAAAATTAAATAAAAACGTTAATTTGTGTAGCCCAATGCAGGCATTTCAACGCAATCGGTATATGACGATGAGGTAAGGAAAAATTTTTTGATATTTAATTTTTAGCTAAAAATATTGTTTTTATCACGTAGCTTCCAAGTACAAGTAAAAGAAGGCCAAAAACTTCGTATGAAGAAGTAGCTCCTAGAACAACGCGTAGAAAAGTGCAAGAATTGATAGAAACATCTTTTTCGGAGCTTATAAGCGATGCATCGGATGCCATAAGAGCTAAAAGAGTTGTTCGAAGTATATTATATTTCATACAAACTTCCATTTAAGCATTGGCAGGCTTGAACTGATGAAGAAAAGTCTATTGTGAAAATAACCAAAGAAAACATTACGAAAGCATTCCGAAGTGAATTGGGCTTAATTGTTGATAAGGTTAAAATAGGATACGGGACATCGAATGACGGGAATACCGCACGAAAATTTTTTTCACATATTAACATATCTGCAAACATTACAGGAATTGATATAAACTTAATTCAAAATTTCTCTATTATTCTGAAAGTTGTATCATGTAGCTTTAAATTTAATTTTGAAACTTTTGGCTCTTTGTTAAAAGATACATTTAATTTATATACAAAGCTTTATGAATGGTATTTGATGCCTGTAACAGTACATAAGGTTTTAGTTCATGGCATCGATATTATAAAAAACTTTTCTTTGCCGATTGGTCTGCTTTCAACAGACGCATTAGAAGCAAAATGCAAGGAAAATATCCAGGGAAGCATGCAATAGAGATATGCTTAGAACTCTATTGCTGTCTTCCGAACCAATAATTTTTCAACATAGAAAATTAAAAAAAAATAAACAATCAATTAAGTATGAAGAGATAAGTTTGTATGTTTTTCCTCCTGAACAAGATGACTGTGATAGCTCCCTTGAAATAGACACAGAAGCTCTTATTTCTGAAGAATCAGATACTGATTTTAGTGAGTAAGATATGTAAATGAAAAATTGAAAATTGTTGTAGGTATTATATTTGTAAACTATGAACTTAAATAACTTTTGTCTTTAAATAAAATAATACAATATGTGATGTTGTTTTTATTTAAATCATCTGCAAACTGAAAAAAAAAAACATTTAAAAATTCTATATTTGGCTTTCAACAAGACTTAAAAAAAAACAACTCAAATATGCATTTATATTTGAACAGCAGGGAGCAGGGATCAAGGAGCGCACGGGCGAAAGTGGCACAATTTTTTCTTTTAATTTTCATGTATTTTCACTACATTGCAATGTTTATAACTCGTCGCTTTGCTCAAATCTTGTTTTGAATTGTGATAAATATATATTTTTTGTTTTGAAATCAATTAAAAATTCGTTTAATTTTTATTTTCGAAAAACAATTTTTATATAATATTAGGTGTAGTAAAAAGAAATCCATCATTTTTGCATTAAATTGAGGGCTTTATTTAAGATAGTTAGAATGACCCGATTTAGGTCAAATATGCGCCGTTTTGTTCGATAACTTGTTGCCATTTTAAAGGTTATTTCATTATGCCTCTCTCATAGAAGCCCTCGTTCCTATTAGCAAAAAATTGAGACAGTCGAATTTCAGAAGCCTCTCTTGAAGCGAATGTTTCACCAGCAAAATTGTTCGCCATGGACAGGAACAGATGGTAATCACTTGGTGCCAGGTTCGGACTATAAGGTGGATGCAGAAGAACCTCCCAACCAAACTCCCGGAGCTTCTGGCGAGTCACTATCGATGTGTGTGGCCTGGCGTTGTCCTGATGGAACACAATTCCTCTCCTATTGGCCAAAGCTGGCCGCTTATGGGCGATTGCTTCCTTCAGACGGTCCAATTGTTGACAGTAGAGTTCCGAGTTAAGAGTTTTGCCGTATGGGAGCAGCTCATAGTAGATAATTCCCTGCCAATCCCACCAAACACACAGCAAAACCTTCCTGGCCGTCAATCCTGGCTTGGCCACCGTTTCCGCCGGTTCACCGTGTTTCGACCACGACCGTTTTCGCTCGACGTTGTCGTAAGTGACCCACTCTTCATCACCAGTCACCAACCGCTTCAGAAATGGGTCGATTTTGTTGCGGTTCAGCAGCGATTCGCAGATGGAAATTCGGTCTATGAGGTTTTTTTGCGTTAACTCGTGTGGCACCCATACATCGAGCTTCTTTGTGTATCCAGCCTTATTCAAATGGTTCCAAACGGTTTTTTGTGCAATCTTTAGCTCTTTTGCAATCAAACAAAGCTAACATGACGGTCGGACTCGATAATTTCCATGATTTTATCGACATTTTCGACAATTGGTCTTCCAGTGCGTGGTGCATCCTTGACATCGAAGTTACCGGAACGAAATCGACGAAACCAAAATTGCGCATGATTGGCTGTTACAGTATCAGGTCCATAAACGCTATTCACATTTTCAGCCGCCTGGCTTGCGTTTTCTCCCTTATCGAAGAAAAACTGTAAAATGTAGCGAATTTTCTCTTTGCTGATGTCCATCTTTGACAAGCTCTCAAACAAAACTGAATCAATCAATCAAAAAAGTGTCAAAAAGCTTTTTTAGTAGGAACTGTCATCTTTCTAATGCCCCCTAGCGGAACACGATCGGACTTATACAACGCGAGATGCAGATAAATAACGCCATCTATTGGAAAAATAATGGATTTCTTTTTACTACACCTAATATATGCATTGTATACCTACAGTTTTACACTATGAAATTATGACTTTGGAGGGGCGTAGTTTCCAAAGGGGGCGTGGCATCTTAAAAAAATTTGGGATCTTGATTTTTTTATCCTAAGTAACATATGTGCCAAATTTCATCATTCTAGGATCAAAACTGTAGAAATTGGAAAATCACTTTGTATAGGCGGTGGGCGTGGCAGTGGGCGGAAATCTATGATTTTCTCAAAATTTCTCAATTTGGGCTATAGTAATACTCTCACCAAATTTCAGTGCTCTACGACCACTCCTTCTATTTTTGGCCAAAAAATGTATGAACTCGCGACACTGTGCGCCGTCTTCGCCGAATGGAAATGAATGCCTTTTTTTCATTTATAAGTTTAGCTTGATTCTATATTTACCTCGAATGCCTTGCGATTTGGAAACAAATTAACAAAACTACTTTCGAGAATTAAAGTTACTTGCGCACTAAACACATATATTTTAAAGAATTCGAATCGAATTCGAATCTCGGAAGGCAATTTTCGCGATGTCGCGCTTTTATCGTATTTTGCGTTCGATTCGAATTCGATTCGAAGAGAAAATGCGATTCGAATTCGAACCGTTTGGAACGAGCTCGCCTCGATCTCGCTTTTTTATCGTGGAATTTATAAGAGTCTTGCCGACTACGGCACCCTGAAAGGGATTTTGAAGTTTTGTTGATTTTTCGATAGGTGGCATCTAAAAACACTTGAGAGGGAGCCTTGAGGGCTCCCTGAAAAATGGCCCCAATGCAAAATGGCCGCAAACTGAAAATGAAACAAGTAAGAAAGCTAAAGTCGGTCAAGCCCGACTTTGAAATACCCAGCGTCTCTATGCTTCTCTATTTGTGGGCGTGGCAGTGGGCGGGCTACATAAATTTTTGTTCCTACACCTTTTATTTGCCTTAGTAAACCTCTGTTGCGAATTTGAAGCTTCTACGCCTTTTACTTCACAAGTTACGATAAGCCCTTATTTGTGGGTGTGGCTCGAGGAAGACGGCGTCCATTTTTTCAGGATACGTCCCTTTTCGTAGTTTACCAGTACACCAAATATGAATGAAATGTGTTGAGTGGTTCGCAAGTTACAAGCATTTTACTGAAAACACATTAAATTCATTTGTGGGCGTGGCAGTGGGGGGATGTCTCCCATATTTACTAAGGATCATACTCGGACCCCGATATACATGTGTACCAAATTTCGTTTCGGAGGAGATCCGACCACGGACGGACGGACAGACGGACGGACGGACACGGACGGACGGACAGACAGACATGTCTAAATCGATTCAGTTTGTGATCCTGATAATTTCTATATATATTTTTCTATATCTCCGGAGCTTAATTCTCCCTGTTACAAGATTTGCACAAAACTAATATACCCCGCTTACGCTGGGTATAAAAAGGCCCCAAAATGTGGGGTCATTTTGCATTATGAAAAATTACCCCAAACTGAAAATGAAACAAGTAAGGGTGTTATAGTCAGACGAGCCTGACAATAAAATACCCGACACAGACATATGTGTTCAAATAATTTGTAATATCAAGAGGTGTTTAAGGCCATTAGGGGCTCCATGTACCGACTTTTGTTGAATTTCTTTATGAAACCACCCTTTTGCTACGCCCACTTTTCCAATTTTTTTGTTTTCTATCGGAGGCCTTAATATACGCTCAAATTCTAAGTTTCAGTGGAATATCTCAAAAAAATCCGATTTTGGGGCAGTTTTGAGATTTTTGTGACAGACCCTAGTATTGGAGGTACCCTTTATAATGGACCGATGAAGGAAATTTTTTCTAAGGATTTTTATGGCTACAAAGGAAGCATAACTGCCAAATTTCGTTCAGGTCCCATTTGAAATTCGGGTGTAGAAGGCAATTTTCGAAAAACGCCCTTCGGCCACGCCCACTTTTCCAATTCTTTGAAATTGAATAACAAGACTTCAAATACGTTCAGCTATCAAATTCCATCAAAACATCTGGAAAAACTTCGATTTAAGATCAGTTTTTGTGATTTTCGTAACAGACCCTAGTACTGGAGGTACCCCTAAAAATGGTCCGATCGGGTTCATACTCGAACTTGTTCTTAGATAGCTCAACTCCTTCGATAAGAAAACTGTATACAACAGACGGACAGACGGACAGACAGACGGACAGACAGACAGACGGACAGACAGACAGACGGACATGGCTAAATCAAGTCTCCTAGCGACGCTGATCATTTCTATATATATTTTGTATAGTCTATCTCAACTGGTTCTGGGTGTTACAAACAACCACACAAACGCAATATACCCTAGACACAAAGTGTGTCGGGTATAAAAAGGCTCCAAATGTAACATAAATTTTGAAAAATGCAAAATGACCCAAAATTCGTGATGTTGTATTTAATAAAAAATTTTGGGGCCTTTTTATACCCAGCGTAAGCGGGGTTTATTAGTTTTGTGCAAATCTTGTAACAGGGAGAATTAAGCTCCGGAGATATAGAAAAATATATACAGAAATTATCAGGATCACAAACTGAATCGATTTAGACATGTCCGTCAGTCCGTCTGTCCGTCTGACCGTCTGTCCGTCTGACCGTCTGTCCGTCCGTCCGTGGTCAGATCTCCTCCGAAACGGCTAAACCAATGAAGTCGAAATTTGGCACACATGTATATCGGGGTCCGAGTATGATCTTAATTAAAAACGGGAGACATCCGCCCACTGGCACGCCCACAAATAAATTTATTGTGTTTTCAGTAAAATGCTTGTAACTTGCGAACCACTCAACACATTCCATCGATATTTGGTGTACTGGTAAACTACCAAAAGGGACGTTTCCTTGGAAAAAAATGGACGCCGTCCTCCTCGAGCCACGCCAACAAATAAGCCCAAAAATAACGGGCTTATCGTAACTTGTGAAGTAAAAGGCGTAGAAGCTTCAAATTCGCAACATAGGTTCACCAAGGCGAATGAAAGGTGTAAGAAAAAATTTTATGTGGCCCGCCCACTGCCACGCCCACAAATAAGGATTTTTCGTAACTTCCGAAGTAAAAGGCGTAGAAGCTTCAAATTCGCAACATAGGTCCACCAAGGCGAATGAAAGGTGTAGGGAAATAATTTATGTGGCCCTCCGACAGCCACGCCCACAAATAGAGAAGCCAAACATAGTGCGCTCATAATGTCGGGACACTGGGTATTTCAAAGGCGGGCTTGACCGACTTTAGCTTTCTTACTTGTTTCATTTTCAGTTTGGGGCCATTTTGCATTGGGGCCATTTTTGAGGGAGCCCTTCAGGACTTTTCAAAATAGAAAACTTAAAAGTCGTCCCTATAGCAGTGGTGTTCACGCCATACATCATTTGATGGCGCTCATTTCACACGTATTGCTTACGCTCTTTGTTCAGTCGGTAGCAAAAGGCCGACGAAACAACATCGCGCGCAGCCGTACAGCTTTTTCGTTTCTCTGCATTGAGAATTTTTTTCTCCGAAAAGCGTACGTGAAAATGGAATGCCAAGAGTTGTTTATGATTTCAAATGTTTTTGATAACATGCTTTGTCTTTTGTGTGGGAAGTCTTTTCAAAAACAATATGAATGGAATTTGAAAAGACATTGTGATTCTTCTTTCTGAATTTCAGGGCGGTGAAAAGGAAAACCTTTTTAAAGAAAAAAAAGAAATGTGTTTTAGAAAAAACCAAGGCTTGGATTTTAAAAATGGAAGATGATTTTGGGACTTAAAAAGAATTTTAAAAAATTTCAAAGGTGTTATAGATATTGAAAATTGTATTGAAAACAACATTTAGCCTTACAATTCAAATTTTTAATTCACAAATTTATAACGCTTGCATAAACTAGTCTTAGTATTTTGAACTATTTTTATTTTCCACGAAGTTATAAAATCTCCTTATTTTACCATGCAGACGGAATTCGTGCTAAAATTTTTCTTAGTGCATTGACTCTTTTCTCACTCACACAGTCTCACGGCCAATTTTGCACATCACTGCCCTATCGAAAAATCAACAAAACTTCAAAATCCCTTGCAGGGTGCCGTAGCACTATGTTGCAAAATGCCTTTTTTTGGGCAAAAGTCGAAGGACTTTTTTCATTTACGCCAAACTTGGTTTCTGGGGGTTTTTGTGGTCGCTGATTCCGAAACTGAAGTCAGATTTTCAAAAAACAAAATGGCGGATCCAATATGGCGGCCTTTTTTTCTAAAATCTATTTAAGTCTTCGTTAATATGTGGTCTAGGGGGTCTTAAGACTCGCTGATTCCGAATCTGAAGTCAGATTTAAAAAAAAACAAAATGGCGGATCCAATATGGCGGCCTTTTTTTCTAAAATCTAATTAAGTCTTCGTTAATATGTGGTCTAGGGGGTTTTAAGACTCGCTGATTCCGAATCTGAAGTCAGATTTTTAAAAAACAAAATAGCGGATCCAATATGGCGGCCTTTTTTTCTAAAATCTAATAAAATCTTCGTTAGTCTGGGATGCAGGGGTTTAGGGTTTGACGATTTGGAGTTTGTAGTAAGTTGCCATATTTGATACTAAAACTTCGTTTGAATTAACAGACTTACATTAAAAAACACTTAATAAAAAGATGATGGTAATTTGTTATTTTGTTATTTATATTGTTAGTTATTTTAACAAAAAAAATTATGTGGAATACAAACCGGGTCGCTACCCAGTAATATTTCTTCAAACCTCCCCAAAGCTTTCTGCATCAGATTGTTCGCCATTACTCTCTTCGATTTGAGCTTCACATTTCAATATCGACAATACTTCCTTCGGAAGCTTGATTTTTCTTTTTTGTCGTGACCGTTTTTCTAGGTATAAACTAGATATAAGAGGATCAGATGAATCAATCGCACGATTAAAAATATCTTCGAGATTGTGTTCTCGACTATCTTTCCTCGCGTGGTGCAATCGATCGGATTTATAATATTTATGTCATGCTTCAGCTGCCTCCTCACTTAGAACTCCAATAGGAAGCAATGCCTTTTGCATAATTTGCTTGGAATGTATTAGTACTTTATGTACTGTTGGAGTCATAGGTAACCAAGGATACGCTTCCATGAACAAATGAGCTGTTTCAAAACACAAAGTTTGAAATTTCTCCAAATCTAGCTGCAGTTGGCACGATAAAGCAATTAAAATGGTTTGTTACTTGCGAATAAGGTCAACATCTACACCAGTTATTTCAGAAAACAAATTCCCATTTTCAAAAGCACGTCGAGCAGTGTTACCATCATTGCTACCACCAAATCCTCCTGACTTTGGCTTGTGCACTCGCAAGCCCATTTTTTCCATAAATGCATGCTGTATAGATTTTTTTCGTTCTGCAACAGCTTCTTTGTCAATCTGGTTCATTGCTTTCCACTTCTTAATTTGCAGCTTGTAGCTGATTCCTAAAACAAATTCAAAAAAGCGTATTCTGCAGTGAAGTGGGCTGATTCCATATTTTAAATTTTCTTCTTTTGGGTTAAATATTTCTGAAGAAAAGTCTCTTACGTTCAAAAAATCCCGAGGAAGAGCTCAACAAATAGGGCACGCTTGAAAAGATTTTGTGCCAGTCAAGATATTCAAAACAATTAATGTTAAATACAATTGAAATGTTACAGTTATTGTCACGTTTTCCGCAATTTGAAAAACAAACTTCTGCAAATTATTTATTTCGCTTTTTATGTTGATATCTTCGTTAAGAACAACTTCTTTTGTTTCTTTCACAAATTCCAGCTTGAGGGGAATGCAAAATCTCATTGACCGCGGGGTTTTCCCACAAAATTTTCCCACTTGTGCCAATCAAACGTAAAGGAATAAGAGTTGTTGCGAATAGTGGTGAATCAAAATCTTCATAAGTACCTTCATCAGTATAGATTTGCTTAAAATTTGAATGTCCAGTGCTACTGTCAAAGCCGTAACTAAGCATCAATGTTACTTCATTTTCTTCAATCTCATTTGTCAGTAGCTCTGCTGTTATAGCTTCCTTGTCTATGGAAATAATTCGATCCACGGTGTTATTTAAAAGGGACTGCAACGATACTTTTGCGACTGTTTCACTCACACTTATTCCATCGGGCCTGCATTGCTTTTTGTAGGCTAAAATTTTCCTATATGATGGATATATGGGACAATTACGCATTTTGCTTTCCTCGTATATACTTGTATATTGTTGTACCGTAAAATTATTTTCCAGTATAAATGCGTGCGCCTCACTAACCGACATACAGTTCGGTTTATTTTCGGTCTCTATAACCCGACGGATTTAAGATGCCCTAGTTGGAGTAGCCACAGATTTTTTCAAGACCGCGGCCAAATCTTTTTTACCTTGCTTGCGCGCTGACATACTTGCTGCATTGACAAATAAGTTCGTTTCATTTAAGTTTTCTGCACACAAATTCGAGGCAATTTTCCTTTTGCTTCTTTCAGATTTAGATCGGAAAGGCAGGGCAGGTCGGCCTGTTATTTTTTTGGAATCTTTACCCTTGATCAAAAAAAATGTTTCCTCCTTAAGCAAATCACCATACTTATTTCTAAAAGCTCCAATGTCCCGATGAACGCTTTGCCACCTCTTCCCAACATTTTTACAGAAACTTCCCGTTTTCATCACCAAATGCTCCATATGTGGATTTGGAACACCAGGCCCGTGCGCACGGGGGGGCTTTTGGGTGTTAAAACCCCCCCCATTGAGAATAAGAATTATAAATATTATATATAAAACGAAAAAGGAAATTTCGCACAATGGGCCAAGCTGATGCAAGAAGAATTGCATGAGCTGTCGCGTACTCGGCAACTCGTGCAAATACTTGATATAAAATAATTGGCAAATACTCCAAATAGTTCCCATTTTAATTTTTGTACTTTGATAGAAATTTTTCATGATAGACTATTAGCACCTAGAAATTTGAAAATTCTCCGGCAGAAATTTCAATTGAGGTAACTGATCCAAATAAGGAAATGCGATCCAAATAAAAACATTCGAAATCAATTCGATTTCAATAGAAATTTATTTGTCCAGATGAACATCGAAATTGCACAATTTCAGAAAATTTCGGAACAAATCTGACATTTAAAATTGAGTCAATTTAAATTTTGTTCTGAAATTGATTGCTTAAATACAAATATCGCATGTAGGCAAAAATTTTCGTGTATTGTATGTTAAGCAGGGTTGGGCATAATGCATTAAATAATAAATGCAATAAGCATTTCACTACCATTAACTCTTTAGTGGTAATGAAGAAACGAGTTTCACTATCACTAAACGTATAGTGAAAATTAAATAAAGTTTCACTATCACTAAACGTTTAGTGAAAATGAAATAAAGTTACACTGTCACGATGCCTTCAGTGCTAGTGAAATGAAATTGCACTATCACTAAAGTTTAGTGCTAGTGAAAAAAATACTGGTTTTTGAGGAAGTAAAATACATTACAATTTTGTTTCAATTAATCTTTATTTGCCTTATATAAAACCAACATTTCGAATCGCTGAGATTTTGCCTCGAAGACCGATTTACGATTCCAGCGAAAGAAAAGAGCCTTTCTACTGGCGCAGATGAAGGAAGCGGCGTGTTGTATTTCAAAAATACTTTTTTAACTACAATGATTCAATACTCCTGTCATCATCGGCAAGGTATAAAATTGTTTCAGTCGCCGTTTTTCCACCTTGTAAATCATTATGTCGATCTTCAGAAAAACAAGAATTTCGAAAATAATTGTATTAAATAAGGCTAAAAAAGATTAGTTGAAACAAAATTATAATGCATTTTACTTCCTCAAAAACCAGTCTTTTTTTCACTAGCACTAAACTTTAGTGATAGTGCAATTTCATTTCACTAGCACTGAAGGCATCGTGACAGTGTAACTTTATTTCATTTTCACTAAACGTTTAGTGATAGTGAAGCATTATTTAATTTTCACTATACGTTTAGTGATAGTGAAACTCGTTTCTTCATTACCACTAAAGAGTTAATGGTAGTGCAATTTAGTGGTAGTTCAAAATGCCCAACCCTGATTGTAAGGCTTGCTTTTAACCGATATTTACTGTATATCTATGTCTAATTGTCGACGTCGAAAAGGCTCTGCCGCGATCGAGAAATTCACCCTTAGGCAGGTTTAGGAAATTCAACTCTTTCGAGAAATTCACATTTTGGAAGACTTTTTTTCTGTGCCTCGAAGGGTTTCTTTGTTGCATGAAACTCACCAAAACTGAATTGTTATAATAAAGTCATTGAAATCGTTACTCTTGATTTTTAACCAATAGTTTTAATTAATAGAAAAAAAACCCCCCCCTTGGGCAATTCCTGCGCACGGGCCTGTGGAACACCACTACCCGACGCAGAAGCTGTAATAAACTCGGTAACTGCATTTCTTCTTACTGTGAACGCAGCTCGCACATGTCCGTGCCAAACAGAAATCAACTCTGCGTTGCTGAAGCGAAGGGTGCCTTTAAAAAATCAAAAACAATACGCTATTAGGCCAATTTAGGCAAAACACATTTGCGCAGTAAGATTCAGAATTTCATGCACTTTTTAATGGTATCGGAGTTTTGGTGATCCAAGGTTAACCAACATAACTTTTTTTTCCATCAAACATGAGATATCGCTTAAAATGTTAGCATTTTAAGTCTTTTTAAGTGGCTCTGGGATAGCGTAGGGGATGCGTGCTATGCTCTTGATCCCAGGGTCCGAGGTTCGATTCCCGGCACAGGCGAAACGGAGTGTAATGTTCCAAGCCTAGCACTGGTTTTTCAAAAATCGCATGTTAGGGGCACACTACATAAAAATACAATACACACGCACAAACACAAGAAAAAACTAATTGTGGTATCACAATGGGCCGATAAACGGCCTAAGTGGCATCCACTTCAACCAACCAACCAAGTCTTTTTAAAAACACACCATTTAAGCCGAAATCAAAAACTTTCATCATTTTTGCAATACACATGGTCGAAACACTTACCGTTACGAGTCTGACTCATTATTTCGATTTCCGTTTTTATATTGTATATGCGAGTTTTCCGTTCCTCAAAAGTTGTGTATTTTACAAACAAAAAACTAAGAACACGTTTCTTCAGCAAATGCCTACTTTGATTGCCTATAGGTCAACGGTAAATCAAGCTACAACAAAGTTTTTGGTATTTTTATCATATTTGAAGTTTCTACTATTCGTAAACAAAAAGAAAAACATAATTTGGACATCTTCATTTTACGACTTTCGGCCAAAAAAAAGTCATTTTGCAACACAGTGCGTAGTCGGCAAGACTCTTCTAAAATCCACGATAAAAAAGCGAGCTCGAGGCGAGCTCGTTGTAAAGGTTTCGAATTCTTATCGCATATTCTCTTCGAATCGAATTCGAATCAAACGCAAAATACGATAAAAGCGCGGTTTCACGAAAAATGCCTTCCGCGAATTCGAATCGAATTCGATTTTTTTTTTTTTCTTTATAAAAAAAAGTATGCGTATGTACGTTTTAGTATTTGCTCAGATTATATGTGCCGACAAAATACAACTATGGTATTAATCAGTTTAGACGTATCTGACCCCTATTTAAAAACAAGCAAGGGTGTTATATGTTAGTCAGGCGAGCCTGACAATAAAATACCCGACACAGATACACATCTTCAAATAATTTCTAATATCAAGAGGTGTTTAAGGCCATAAGGGGCCCCATATACCGACTTTTGTAAATTTCTTTATGAAAACTGTCCTTTTGCCACGCCCACTTTTCCAATTTTTTTTTCTCCAATCGGAGGCCTTAATATACGCTAAAATTCTAAGTTTCAGTGGAATATCTCAAAAAATCCGTATTTGGGGTAGTTTTGAGATTTTTGTGACAGACCCTAGTACTGGAGGTACCCTTAATAATGTACCTTTCAAAAAAAAATTTTGGAGAGGATGTTTATGGCTACAAAGGAAGCATAACTGCCCAATTTCGTTGAATTCCCATTTGAATTTCGGGTGTAGGAGGCCATTTTCGAAAAACGCCCTTCGGTCACGCCCACTTTTCCAATTTTTGGAAATTGAATAACAAGACTTCAAATATGTTCAACTATCAAATTTCATCAAAATATCTTGAAAAACTTCGATTTAAGAGCAGTTTTTGTGATTTTCGTAACAGACCCTAGTACTGGAGGTACCCCTAAAAACGGTCCGATCGGGTTCATACTCGAACTTGTTCTAAGATAGCTCAACTCCTTCGATAAGAAAACTGTATACAAACAGACGGACAGACGGACAGACAGACAGACGGACATGGCTAAATCAAGTCTCCTGGCGACGCTGATCATTTCTATATATATTTTGTATAGTCTATCTCAACTGGTTCTGGGTGTTACAAACAACCACACAAACGCAATATACCCTCGACACAGAGTGTGTCGGGTATAAAAATGGGGGGTGTGCACAACCGGAGCATGTTCACAACCGGGTTCAATCCCCTACGTAAATAAATGCTGATATAATTACCTTTTAAATAAAAAAATTTGCATTTTCAGTTGCATTATAATTGAGGGGTTAATTATAATGCATTTTCAGTTGCATTATAATTTTGGAGTTAATTATAATGCATTTTCAGTTGCATTATAATTGAGGGGTTAATTTTAATGCATTTTCAGTTGCATTATTATTAAAGGGTTAATTTTAATGATTTTTGAGTTTAATTATAACTAAGGGTTAATCGTAATGCAAATCAATTATAGTTAAAAATGCCCAATCCTGATTCACGATATGACAGCCGTCAAAAATGCTTAAAAAAATGAGTGAGTGTTTGAATTCACTGTAGATGTGTAAACCAGAGATCCTAGATAACTATTACATTTTTTTTAGAATCGAAAAAATTGCCTTTAAAACGACAAAAAATTTTTACGTTAGTCGATAATACTTATGATTGCGATTTTTTTGTTTTCCGTTGCTCAAAACGTTTATTTTTTGATAATTATTTTTTACGTTGCCTTATAACAAATATGAATGAGAAAAAATTTTTTCCGTTGCTCATAATTTTAATCGTTCAATAAATATATTTGAAGTTGCTTGCTGTTGTGAATGAAAAAAAAAACTTTTCCGTTTCTTATAAGCTTTTATTTTCAATTAATAGTTTTTAATTTATTTCGTTAAGAGAAAAATTATATGTATAGTGGTATACTGGTGATACAATTCTACTGATATCATTAACAGCGCTGCTGATCGCGGTCATTATTAGACAACGTAAAAACAATTTATTGAAAAATAAATGTTATAAGCAACGGGAAAAATTTTTTCTCATTCATAATTATTATGAGGCAACGTAAAAAATATTTATCGAACGATAAAAATTATGAGCAACGGAAAAAAAAAATTTTCTTCAATAACTGTTATAGAAAAATGAAATATATTTTCATTGTTTGAAACTGTTATCTTAAAATGAATTTTTTTTAATACAAACTTTAATAGTTATAGTCCAATTTTTTTCCTTATTTCTTATAACTGTTATGTCTCTGAATAAAGCTGTTTTAGAAAATCCGCCAAAAGCAATTAACAACAACAAATGTTTTTTCTTTATGCGGTGAGGTATTTTTCGTGGTTTGATTTAGGCTCCAAGCCTTCCAAACATTCATGCAAGACATGTACACACCTTGACAACTGTTCGCACTATTAATTAGTTCAATTTATTTGAGCCTAACAAATTGAACTGCAGCAAAGCTCAGAATAGTTCGTTGTAAATTTTTACAGAAGCTGAAAGCATGAGTGGGCGTTCGAATGACCTCAATTGGAAATTCTTAATTCAATGACTTAGAATGTTATCATTTCCATATATACTCATTTATTTATAGCAATGCCATTGAAAACATAACAATAAATCGTTCAACCTATGTATGTGGCAATCAATTTTTCCCTGAAGCGTCAAAGGGTTTAAGAAATCTTGGCAGTTTTGATGAACTTTTCAGAAATTCGTGCCTTGGAATCGAAAGAAAATTCGCGTCTTTTGACATCCCAAAATCGTATTCTTTTGACATATCAAAATCGTATTCATCATGTTTAAAACTTCAGATTGGCCATATGCCCATACCAAATTACAGTACGCAAACACTTTGTTGTCAAGTTTACGGCGGTACATTGTTTTTCTGACGGCATTTACCGGGGCTTTTTTGTAAAACATTTTCATTTGAAGTGTTTGGAGCGTTCATGCATGCACCCCACTTCGCATTCATCTTATATATTGCAACTGTTCGGATGCAGTGCCTTGGTTTGTAGTTCGATTGATGATTGAACGCACATGTGACGCACTCTGTTTGCCTGTCTTCCTGCTGTCTGTCGGAATGAACCTTCATGGGCTCCATGAAAGCAGAGTGCTTATGCAGCTTGCATCGTTCACGTACTATATGCCTACATAGTGTACACCTGTTCCCATAGATATTCGTGTAATTGAATTACATGTATCAATTGTGTTACGTTCTTTATCTTTGAATGCAGCACAGCCCGTGTACGTCTATCAGTCTCTATTTTTGTGTTGTCGTTTATAATTGCTGATTGCCAAAGCGAAAACATATGGGTAAGAAATCGTGAAACGGGCCACCCATTTCACGACATTGTCAAATCTAGAAAACAAGAATTTTTATGAAAGTTATTCAACGCACTTGACCTCTCCTAAAATTTAAGAGAAAAATTCGAAAAATTGCAAGAGTTATTAACAATAAAGTATATTTGATACTCTTTTTTCAAATATTTTTATCACGTTAACGAAGCATTTTCATTAAATTTCACTTCATTAATAATGGAGAATATGCACGTAACTGAAATATGAATTAAATTTATTTTTTTAATTATCTCTAGTGCTCCTGAAAACACGCTATACAAATATTTTTAAAATTTACTTTAATTTAATAGTAAATTTTACCCATCAAAAAGTGGCTGTTTTTAAATTTCCGGGCAAATTTCTAAAACGCAACATTTTTTTTTTATAGCAAAACGTGACGTCAGTTTACACGAAACTAGCGATAGGCGATAATAAAATATCGCAATCGAAAGCCCAGATATGTCAAAAAACTTTTCAATTAGAGATAACAAATTTTTTTTTAAATGACTAGAATGACTGAAAGCGGTTTTGTGAAAGCGCAATCCGACAATCTCTCAAAAATTGACGTATTTATGATAGCCACATATAATATTTCGCTGCAAATCCGGATTTTACTTCTGCTGAGCTCAGAGGAGTAAAAGCTGCAAGGTACGTTTGACTTAAAATATGGAGAAAAGTTTATTATTTTTATGGCAGATCTGGACGAGAGTTGTATGGAGATTCAGCCATCGGGTATGTGCAAGTTAAACGGGACGGAGAGTTGTGCATTGTAAAGGCCAGAATAACGCCAGAACATAATCTCCGTTGCAAGTCCTATAACGTAATAACAACTTGCAAGGAGACTTAGGGGAATATTCTGTCTGTGCAATGTGAGGATTGCTATTCAATAGACGCATTTTACACTCGTCAATTATTCACATTCATTCTCACTTTTTGGCGAACAAATTGCGAAAATTTTGAGAAAAATTGAGAATTTTTTGATTGCACTTACTCGATAGATCGGTTTCTGCTGTCTTGGGCAAATGGAAACGCGGATGTAACTTCAAAATCTAATACAACCAGGGAGGGAAACCGAACTTGACTTATTTTTTGAATTAAAAAACCGAACCGTTAACTAAACCAATGTCAAAAAAATTTGCGGAGTAAATCAGAAACCAAACCAAAATATTATAATAAATGCTTCGGTTCACATACACTCATTTCCAGGAAATCGGCATTACCAATTTTTTTCTCAGTAACGGATATGTTAAAGCTTAAGGAGAAAGACAAAAAATGGCCAACAAAGTAGCTGCACATAAGAAAGGTTTTTTAGATAACAACAACAACAATAGCTTTCGGTTTTATTCCGTTACATGCACCTTTTTTTTCTTTTTAAGGTGTCTATAAAATTGGTCTTAGCCGAAGCTTGTAATTATCGCCATTTAAGGTCCGATAAGGTCTTTGGCATTAATTCCAAGTAACAGGAGGACTTGTTGTTTTATTTAAGTTCGTTTGGATTGGCTCAGTGTTACAGAAATCGCTGAAAATGGTAACACTTTTTCGTCTCCACGCTTTATGTTATTTTCCCCAAGACTTAAGTTAGGCTTGAGAATACTTAGCTTATAGAAATATTGTTACGTTTAACTTATTAAACGTTTTTCATTTTATAAGAAAAACCAATTCGTTCAACCGTATAAACCGATCCGAAACCGCGGTTCGAAAAGGTAAATATATATAATATATATATTTTTTTTTATCAAACCAGCGATTCGATGTTTCCTTGAACCACCAAACCGAACCAGTTCAAAAATTCAAGTGGTCTCCATCCCTGTATGAATCTAAGAATTTACGGGTGAATGATCAGTCAGACTGAATGCTTATGTGGCGCTGAAAATAATTTTCTGACTTCGACTATCGAAATTTTTCCATATCTACTGTCGATATGGAATTAATGTAAACTGACGTCACGAGCAAGGGCGCAAAAATGGAAGCGTTTGAATAAGCTAAAATTTTAATATTTGGTTTTTTTCGTAATGGTTTCGATTTCAGACCTGATATTTGTATATTTGTTAATGTAGTAACTAGTGATGTTGCGAATATTCGCATTCGCATTCGTATTCGCGAATATTCGCATATTTCTGGACATTCGTAATCGCATTCGCAAAATTTTTTGCGAATATTTGCCGAATATTAACGTCCGAAAAATATACAAATCCTATGGATGTTATAGTTTTCTTTTATGTAGAATGACTTGATATGTATATTGATTTGTAGATTTCAAAACAATGTTTAAAAGTTATTCAAACCAGGCTTGGAGAACAAATTTTAATTTATTTTCTTTACGAAAACAGATTAATTAAATACAGTATAAACTCGGTAACCGCAACTCTCGATACATGGAACTCCTCGATTTTCGCAACAACCCGAATTGTGTCACTGTAACCTTTATAAGTGCAACAAAAAAAAAAAAAAAAAGGGACCTCTATAACCGCAACTTCCCATTTTTTATATTCAAATATGTATGTTTTGTTTTCGTTTTTGTTTTGTTTTCTTTGTTTCCTCTTCTATTTTCCTTTAACAGTTCAGAATCTATAGAATCTATACCACCTCCCAACGTGAAGGGAGAAGTTGCTTTAAGTTCAATCAACACATGCATTCAATGGTCCGAGGAAAACGACATTCCAATTAAAGAAATCCTTACTCTAAAGGAACTTCGTGAGACCTGTGTTTTCAAAAACCTTACTACTGAAAAAGTACAATTAAAAATAACAGACATGTTCAAAAAATTATATAATTTTTTACATAATTTGTGAAAATTGTTTAAAAGAGTTTCAATTTTCGTTTCTTTTTAAAAATTAACATGAACTTAAAAAAATGATTTGTTTTTAAGCATATAAAAAGGGCCTTAATCGTATTTTTACTTTTTTTTTTGTGAAAAACTCAAAAACTCGTTTGTTTTTAAAAATGTAACATGAGCTTCGAAATAAAAGTTTAGTTTCCTGCTTTAAAGGATCCTAAATAGTATTTTTATTTTGCTTTTTTAGTATCCCCGGTAAGTGCAACAACCTCGGTTTGGGAAACAGCCTCGATTTTTATGTGTTGCGGTTACCGAGTTTATACTGTAACTTATTTTTCTGAATCATTGGGCAGCACTCTAACAAAAACAAGTAAGGGTGTTATAGTCAGGCGAGCCTGACAATAGAATACCCGACACAGACACACATTTTCAAAGAATTTTTAATATCAAGAGGCGTTTAAGACCATAAGGGGCCCCATATACCGACTTTTGATAGATTTCTTTATGAAAACTGCCCCTTTGCCACGCCCACTTTTCCCATTTTTGTTGAACTATAATCGGAGCCTTAAATATCCGCTCAAATTTTAAGTTTCATTAAAATATTTCAAAAAAGTCCGATTTTAAGGCAGTTTTGGGATTTTTGTGATAGGCCCTAGTACTGGAGGTACCCTTAATAATGGACCTATCAAGGAAATTTTTTGGAAGGATTTTTAAGGCTACAAAAGAAGCATAAGTGCCAAATTTCGTTCAAGTCCCATTTGAATTTCGGGTGTAGGAGACAATTTTCGAAAACCGCCCTTCTGCCACGCCCACTTCTCCAATTTTTGAAAATTATATTACTGGCCTTTAAATATGATCAAATATCAAATTTCATCAAAATGTCTTGAAAAATTTCGATTTTAGAGCAGTTTTTGTGATTTTCGTAACAGACCCTAGTACTGGAGGTACGCCTAAAAATGGTCCGATCGGGTCCATTCTCGAACTTGTTCTTACTCATGTCCCCGTGAGCACGCAATTTTGTCGCGATAGCTCAACTCCTTCGATAAGAAAACTGTATACAAACAGACGGACAGACAGACGGACATGGCTAAATCGAATCTCCTGGTGACGCTGATCATTTCTATATATATTTTGTATGGTCTATCTCGACTGGTTCCGGGTGTTACACACAACCACACAAACGCAATATACCCTCGACACAGAGTGTGTCGGGTATAAATATGTGGGGCTTACACGGCACTTCAGCTCTCAATAACAAATCATAGATAAGTGGCGCTTAATTTAAAACTGAACATTCGCATTCGCATTCGTATTCGCGAATATCGGCGACAGATATTCGCATTTGCATTCGCGAATGTTTAAAAAACCACATTCGTAACATCACTAGTAGTAACTAGTAGAAACGTATAGGCATATAAAAAAATTAATGCATATTCTCCATTGTTCAAAATTTAATAAAATTAACATAAAAAATTTATTTAAAAAAAAAATTGATTTTTTTATCATAAAAAACATGTTTTATAAAAATATAGACTTTTATCGACATTCTCAGAGTTTTAATGAAAAATCGTTTAGTGAGATACGTTCGTATAAGACTTTCGAAAAATAAACAAGAAAAACAAGTTGAGTTGTGTCATAGGACACCAGATGATAGGAACGAAGTTCACTATGGTATTTATAAATTTTAGTAAATATTAGGTGTAGTAAAAAGAAATCCATTATTTTTGCATTAAATTGAGTGCTTTATTTAAGATAGTTAGAATGACCCGATTTAGGTCAAATATGCGCCGTTTTGTTCGATAACTTGTTGCCATTTTAAAGGTAATTTCATTATGCCTCTCTCATAGAAGCCCTCGTTCCTATTAGCAAAAAATTGAGACAGTCGAATTTCAGAAGCCTCTCTTGAAGCGAATGTTTCACCAGCAAAATTGTTCGCCATGGACAGGAACAGATGGTAATCACTTGGTGCCAGGTCCGGACTATAAGGTGGATGCAGAAGAACCTCCCAACCAAACTCCCGGAGCTTCTGGCGAGTCACTATCGATGTGTGTGGCCTGGCGTTGTCCTGATGGAACACAATTCCTCTCCTATTGGCCAAAGCTGGCCGCTTAATTATAATTTGCAGCAAGGTTTTCTGCAAAAAACAATTGTTACTTGCGTCTGATTTCTTTATATAAATAAATACTTTTTTTTCATTCCTTTTTTGTTTTGGAATATAAAAATGCACAATCGAAGGTAATTGTTAGATTTTCTAGTCCGGCGGAACGTCTACAATTCATAAGAACTTTATTATATATTAATAGTACAAGGATGATTACAAATAAAGCAGCTAAGGTCAAGACTACTCGTTGCTGTCGGTCACCAGAGAGAGAGCTTCCCAAAATCTCTCCCCGGATGTCGTCGTGATTATCAGCTGTTGTTGACATCAACCTTTCTAGTTGTCTTGCTTCGGCGTTGCCACGTTACTCTTTTAAGTGGTAGGATTTTATTCCTACATTCCCCTCGTCCTAATTTGATGCTATTTGAAATCGTTCAACTCGTTTTCTTGAACGGGTGGAACTTCGGAGTGAAGGTGTCGTAGGTTCAGCCGAACTAAAGTCTTCCGAAAGGGCTGAGGACTTTGGACTATTGTCCGGTGGGCTTTGGGATGGTGTTGCCTCTTCCATTGTATTTCGGTTAGGACTTTGTGTTTCTATCTCTACCTCTAAATGGTCTGGGCCTGTGGATGTAGTGGATGCAGGGCTTGGCGGTGCTTCACGGATCTGGTTCTGATGTCTCCTGATGGGATTACCTTTGGTAGCTATTTCGTACATCATGGTTCCGATTGGCTGAATAATATTTGCACGGATCCACCGATCAACTCCTGAAAAATTTTTGGCGAAAACGGCTTGTCCTTCTTTGAATTTAGGGTTCTGCCCGATTTGGTTACTCTTTAGAGGTAGCAATGCTGCTAATAAATTTCGTGGTTGTCGTCCATGCAACAGTTCATCCGGAGACTTCCCTGTTATGGGATTAGGAGTGGATCTGTAAGAAATAATCAATTTATGTAAAGCACGATCTTTATCGGAATGGTCACGCATATTTTTTTCGAACGCTTCCTTAAAAGTTCGAACAAATCGTTCCGCCAACCCGTTCGAAGCCGGGTGAAACGGGGCACTGGTAAGATGTTGTATCGTGTTGGAAGCACAAAATGACTGAAAAAGTTCTGATGTAAATTGTGGCCCGTTGTCAGTGACCAGGGTTTCCGGTAATCCTTCAATGGCGAAGACTCGTTGTAGTGCAGTAAGCGTAGCGGTCGATGTAGTGGATTTCATCTCAATAATATAAGGAAATTTTGAAAATGAGTCTGCGAGTATCAACCACATACTGCCGAAGAAGGGTCCCGCAAAGTCAAGGTGGATCCTTTGCCACGGTGTTTTCGCAGGGGGCCATGGCAAAAATTTTTGCTTCGGAGAGGGTGCCATTTCGTTGCATGGAATACATTCCTTTGACAGTTTCTCTATAGCCGTGTCTATTTGCGGAAACCATATATAGTAACGAGCCATCTGTATCATCCTAATTTTTCCCCAATGTCCTTCATGTATCATTTTCAAGACGCGTTTACGTAGGCTGGTAGGGATAACTACGCGAGGATGTTCTGTTTGGTACACCAATACATTCTGTTGGCACGACAGCGCAAAACGTCTATCAAAATAGGGTTTCAGATGCCGTTGTTGGGTTGGAAGTTGATTAGGCCATCCTTCTACAATCCAACGCCGAATAACACTAAGGTCCGTGTCGTTTACCGTGTGTTCAGCAATCTCGGTTGATTTTACAGGAAAAGACTCTAAAACTAGCTGAAAAGCCTCGTAGCCACTGAATAAATTCTTCTCTAAGTCATCAAACTGCAGATCTTCTCCTGCGGGCAGTCGTGATAACGCGTCAGCATTATGATGTTGCGATGTTGGTTTATAGCGAATAGTGTATGTGTAGTTTTGCAATAGAATTGCCCATCGCTGCAATCGGTGTAATGTCATGGTTGGGAGTTTCTTCTGTGGATGGAAAATGGTTGTTAATGCTTGGTGGTCTGTGCAAAGCTCAAATTTTCTTCCATATAAATATTGATGAAACTGGGTTACCCCAAAAATAATAGATAAAGCCTCTTTTTCAATTTGGGAATAATTAAGCTGTGACGTATTTAATGTCTTAGAGGCGAAGGCAATTGGCTTTTCTGTTCCATCTGCATACTTATGGGATATCACTGCTCCGATGCCGTATTTGGAAGCGTCTGTGGCAAGCACTATGGGAAGACTATTGTCGAAGTGTACCAGTTGGACAGCTTTCACTAACTCCTTTTTTAAAAGGTTGAAGGCGGCCTCTTGAGCTTGGCCCCAAAAAAAATCAGTAGTTTGTCTACGCAGTAAGTTGAGGGCAGAAGCTTTAGACGAAAAGTTTGGAATGAATTTATTATAATAATTAATCTTCCCAATAAAGGCTTCCACTTCCCGTACGTTGCGAGGTCTAGGCATCATTCTGATCGCATCCACTCGTTTTGTTGTTGGTCTTATCCCCTTAGAATCAATGATGTGACCAACGTACTCAATCGCGCTATTAGCAAATAAGCATTTTTCTTTGCGGCAACGTAAGCCATATCGCGCCAAGCGTTCGAACAAGGTACGGACATTAGAAATGTGTTCTTCATCTGTCTGGCCGGTTACAAGTACATCGTCTAAGTAGACAGCACAGCCAGGAATTCCTGCTACTAACTCTTCCATTAATCGTTGGAAAATTCCTGGGGCGCTGGCAATACCAAATGGCAGCCTTTGGAACTGGTATAGACCAAAGGGGGTGTTTATGACTACATATTTCTTCGCTAGTTCGGTGAGCTCAATTTGTAAATAGGCTTCGCTCAAATCAAATTTTGTAAAAAATTGGCCACCTCTAAGTTTAAGGAATAGTTCTTCTACTCGCGGAATTGGGTACCGGTCTACCTCTATCTGTGGATTCAGCCCGACCTTGAAGTCACCACATACTCTCAGCGACCCATTCGGTTTACGAACGACGACCATGGGTGCTGCCCACTCGCTTGCGTTGATAGCTTTTAATACCTTTCTAGATACTAGTCTGTTTATTTCGTTACGTACCTCATCGTGTTGGGCAAAGGGTATGTTGTATGGCCTACAATACTTTGGAACGGCATTTGGCTTCAAACTTATGTTGGCTTGGAGCAATGTGAATAATCCAAGCTCTTTTTCGAATATCTTTTCGCTTTCTCTGGTCAAATGCTGTAAGGCGTTGAGTAGTGATTCTGAAGGTGTTTTCTCTGTCTGTGCGAGTGATGCGACAATCGCGGTTGATGATGCCCGACCTGTGGGTGAAAAAATGACATTAACGCACGGTATTTTATTCGGAATATCAATATAAAAATTTAATTCTCTGAACCAGTCCAGTCCTAGGATGTTCGGAGCGCCCTCGCTAAGAGCGACTACCAGGGGTAAGGTTAGGTTGTAACCATTTCCTACGTTTGCCTTTAGAATCCCTTTTACGGGAACGCGCGCGCCACCGTATGCTGATAAAATTTCCTCCGCAGTGATGCAGGGGGGCTGGCCCAGTTTTCGATATCCAGTTGGACCCAGAATAGAGCATGTGGCACCCGTATCTACTTGAAATATAAGGGTGGTCTCGTTTATCTGAAGTTCCACTTCGATTTTGTCGTTATTTCGATGAATCATATGTACGGTCTGAAGGTCCACTGATTCCAATGCCAGCGAATTGATCGTTTCTACGTTGTTGACTTTGCTAGCATTTGGATTGATAGACTCATTTCGGAAGCATACTGAGGATATGTGTCCGGGTTTTGAACACGCATTACATCGCGTTTGGTTCTTAAAATGGTAGCACTCGCTTCTAACATGGGACACTCCACATTTTTGGCAGGATTTTAAGGGTGTCGTTGACTTCTTCTTTCGGTTCGGCTTTGATGTCGTTAATGAGGATGCTGCTGATTTGGTGACAGCCTGAACTACAGGCGACTCTTTCGTTTCCGACTCCTTCATTTCTGAGCACATTTTGGCTGTTGCCTCGTACACGGTGGCAATTTGTAGGACTTCTTCGAGTGTGGAGTTGGGTTTTTGCAATGCGGCCGTTCGTACCTTTTCATGAATTGTATGTATGACGACCATGTCCCGGATTTTGTTATCCACATACGATTCATTGCATTCTGTTTTAGAACAGTTAAACAAACAATCCTTAGCAATACCCCGCAGCTCCGCCACCCAATCGTTGTAACTTTGACCAGGCTTCATTGTGTTACGATAAAACTTAAAGCGGGCACTCAATACGTGCTGTCGTTCCACAAAGTGTTCGTTGAGCGCTGTGACTACTTCCTTAAACGTCCTATCCTTTACCTTTCCGTCGAACAGTTTTTGTAGGAGCTCTAAGTTGTCCGCTCCGATCCACCTCAAAAGACAAGCGCGCTTTGTTGTTTCCTCTGCCACTCTATTTGCCACAAAATGTTGCTCCAATTGTAGTAAATACGTACTCCATTTGTCACTTAGTTTGTTGAATGCGCGGAAGTTTGGTATAGCCACTGCTTGTTGTTCGCCGGACGTTCTATCGCGTGAGATCACACTCTCGATGAGCTGTCTATTCGACTGCATTATGTTTTCCAGCAATCTCTGATTTGCTTCCTGCATTCGCTGGATCACTTTCTCGAATGCTGCAGTCTCCATGTCGAAAATGTGTGGTTAGGCACGGCTTGGCAATAATGTGATTTCCTTTTATTAAGCTTTTATCAACTTAACTCCACAAACTCGTCGCCACTGTTAGATTTTCTAGTCCGGCGGAACGTCTACAATTCATAAGAACTTTATTATATATAATATTAATAGTACAAGGATGATTACAAATAAAGCAGCTAAGGTCAAGACTACTCGTTGCTGTCGGTCACCAGAGAGAGAGCTTCCCAAAATCTCTCCCCGGATGTCGTCGTGATTATCAGCTGTTGTTGACATCAACCTTTCTAGTTGTCTTGCTTCGGCGTTGCCACGTTACTCTTTTAAGTGGTAGGATTTTATTCCTACAGTAATTGTTCCGATGTTGTGCAGCAAATTATACTAATAAGTGCGTATTTTTTTTTTCTTGATGGCAGTGGCGTAGGTAAGGGGGTGATAAAGGGGATATATCCCCACCCCCCCCTTTGCCGCATAAAATGTGAAGGAATGAATGTGTTTTAATTTCGGTATATATGCACGAAGTAAAAACCACGATTGTTGCGTGTGAGTTTTTTAGAATCATATTTGTTTGCGTCCCCATGTGCCCATATGTACCCTGCATAAGGGTGCCCTTTTAGATCTATGCTTGCGAATAACACTAGTTTACAGAATTTAAAACTTTCGCGAGAGCAGAGACGAAATGATGGTTTTAAGACTAAATTGGGGTCGCTGATCACGAAAATGGCATCCGTTTTTTGGAAAACCTCTTATAACTTCTTTGTTTTCCAACCGATTTGGAAGAAATTTGGTTTTCTAATAACGTTAAATATATGTTTATCATTTTTAGTTACCGAAAAGTTTACTTAAAAGTTAAAATGAAATTTTGAAAATTAAAAAAAAACCCAAAAAAGTCAACTTTTTTCAAGTTCAAATGCCTATAGCTCAAAACCTAAGACACCGATTGTAACAAATGATATATCGTTGCAAAGGGGAAAGTTTTCTGCTTCATGCTGATAAAATTTTATTTTATTTAGGCTAGCCGTTTTGGAGTTATTTGGCAAAATTTCATTAAGTAACCAAAAAACACGTTTTTTGCCAATATCTCAAAAACTATTCTTTGGAGAAAAAAAACGGATGCCATTTTCGTGATCAGCGACCCCAATTTAGTCTAAAAACCATTATTTCGTCTCTGCTCTTTTTTTGTAAACTAGTGTAATCGATGACGAATTCGAGCATTACATTTAAGCGAACACAGCGCTGCCATGAGTTTTTTTTTTAAATGGGAAAATATGAAAAACGAAAAAGCTAAAATAGCTATAGATGTTTGTCCAAAAGAAACCTTTCCAGCCACTTTTCTTCTGCTTAAAATTATAGCAACACTGCCAGTATGAACCAGTACAGCCGAAAGGACATTTTCATGCTTAAAGCGCATTAAAACTTATTTAAGGAACTCAATTAGACAGGTATATTATAACTTTTGCTCTAGGTTTTTTGTTTAAATCAGCCATTTCAATTAATTTCAGAATCGGCTCGATGGCCTGGCAGCTTTGGCCTTACACAAAAATGTACCTATATGTGCAGATGAAGTTCTTGATGAACTTTCAAAAAAACCAAGGCGGCTTAATTTCATTCTTTGATTTAAAATGTGGTTCAACCGGCATGAAATGCCAACATAATTGTGTGATACAATGAAATTTGAAATAGTATATCTTGTATTAGTTTGAGTTTTTATTGAGTTTTTCAAAACTTATTACTATTTTTAATCGCCCCCCTTTTCAAAATCCTACCTACGCCACTGCTTGATGGTGATAAATTTTAAACTGTAAGATGTTTTCACTTGCTTTTCACAAGCGAAAATTCGATAACTGAAAAAGAATACGTGTAAAGGGTTTTCCATGGAAAATGAGATAGTCTCGAAATTGCGAATTTTCTTTTGCTATCGTTTCATAAAGAAGTTATTTATGAAACGATAGCGACAGGGGACCTAGTCGAGAAAAAGTTAGATTCTGTTATTAAGTATTTTGCGTTACCAAAAAGTGAAGTTCGCAAAAAAGGGCATAACCCTGGATGGTTATACTTATTTTAGGGTACGTTAAGGTCGAATCGACGAAGTTTTTTTTTCAACTAATTTTAAGAAGCGCAATGTTCCATGAAAAAAATTTAAAAAATTATTTTTCAATTAATCTTTTATTAAATAAAAAATGAAAAATAACAAAACTTAAAATAAAATATTCTTTAAGCTAAGTCTAGACTATATGGAAAAACGCTACTTATATGTCAGTTTTTAAGAAAAAATGTTCACAATCGAACGTAAATAGTTTAGACAGTAAATAAGCAAATGATCAAATCCCATTTGCTTTGATTTTTTCCTATTTGAACGTTTCGTCACAAGCATTTGTTTGTCTTATTTGCCTTATAGTCTAGTCACCATTTAGGACAATATGACATATAAATTTTGACAAACGAGGCAAACATATTAGGCGACTAGACTGTTTGAAATCATAGGATACAGTTGTTTTCATTTCCCAAATAGACAAAATACAACATATTCGCATCATCTTGACATCATGCATGACTCAAACGATGCTGAAAGTATGTGTTGCTTATGAGGGACAAAATGTGCTCAACTTGAGAGGAAATTATGATTTCAGTATATGGTTACATATTGAGCTCATACTCATATTATTCATTATTCATGTCATGATATGAGATCATGCAGTGAAGTCAATTTGATGTAGTTTTGAAAACAAATTTTGAGGACTAGAATTGTTATCAAATTGTCGACAATTTTCATGCATCCCTTGAAATCATTGTATGAATATCATAGCTGTCTATTTGGGTTTGATTAAAAATTCAGAGAATTGAGAATTTTGGACATATATGATATATGTCTAGGTTCCAATCATACAATACTACAAGCGACACTCTCTAAATTTTTTGAATTTCCTTGTAGGTATGATAAGAATATGCGGGTGCGATAGAGACAGAGAACAGTTTACATGAGTGCGACTGAAAAAGATAGAGTTTTGTCCACGACTGCTGTGGTGAACAGTTCAACGGCCCTGCAGGAAGTATGAGTAGTTAGGCTCTAGCGTTTTACTAGTTCTAATTCCACCAGCACTGGTTCTTCTTTATACCCCTGGTTATGTATTACTCTGTACAAAATTAACATTGCGTGTGGGCTAAAAATCACTAATTGTACACTTGAACTAACGCTTTTTTAGTGATTTGGGAACCAATTGGGAAAATTGGGTATAGTAAAACACTAGTTCCTTTGAAAGATTATTGACCATATTTTGTGGTTTTTTGGTTATTTTTGCTCTAAAATTTTTTGAGCCTCCAATACGCAATATTTAAAAGACACCGAATTATTTTTCGTGTTTGTTTTATTTACAAAAATATTTGTAATATATAATATAAAGATAGATTTTATTTTTGATTTCGGAGCACCAACGCTCTTTGCAACAACTATATAATGGCAACTCTTATTACTGACACGAAAAACAATTTTTCCATGCAATACTAGTCGGAGCTTTATACGAAGCTCTTCCCCCCTTTGCACTAGTTCTTTAGTTTTGGTGAAAGTACTAGTTGCATCCGGGCAATATACCTCACGCTTCCTAGAGGGTAATAAGCCTTGAGCTCTGCTGTGTTGAAAGTCAGATTGTAATGTCGATGTGTGAGTTCATGTGTACACAAATCGTGGTGAAAGTCAGTTTATTTTATGTGAATGTGTTAACTGTGGGCAAAGTCAGATTGTGAATGGGCAAAGTCGGTTTATACAAGCTCCCCTCACCCGTCTTAGTGATTTTGGGAAGTGTCGCTTCCCTTCAGTACAGAAAGTGGCGATTGCCCTATTTAAACTAACTATTTCGGTACCCACTCCTAAGTAGCTATATCAGCACCCCAAGGTAGTGTCTTATGTAAGCTATAGTATATATAACATATTTGCCGCGCGTGAGTCATGTGACTTCGTGGTGTAGCGTAAAGCATTTGTGCTTAGGAGCTTGGAGGTTCGAGTTCAATCCCCAGCGCTGACGAAAAAATTTGGAGATATGGTAAAATTCGAAAAATGCGAAAAACTTGGAAGTGAAAGCAATTTATCGGTCAACTTTGTCCTGGATTTGTCATGGTGTATTTAGAATTTCGTGCCCGTCAACTCGTAAAAAAAATTGATAGCAATTTCGAAATTATCGTTTTTATTTTAATTTATTACTTTTTAAGGTTAAGGGGATCTCTCTAGTGCTGTCAGAAACGAAAAAGCACCTCGGAAAATTTCTGATACATTTTATTTCTGGCAGAGCAAGGAAAACCACCTTAAAAACAAAAAAAAAAACTTTCCAGCGGGATTCGAACCAGAAACCTTCCGATTGCGAGGCGAATGTCCTACACTCTAAGCTACGACAGCTCGACGTTCTGCGACTCCTATTGACGTAATACATGAAATCCATTGAAAACACATTCCTTGGCAGCTGAAAGAAACGCAAAAAGTGATGGCTGGAACTACCGATTTCACTAGCTAAAGGTAAGCGAAGCGGTGGCGATTGCCTACCGCCTAGGACATCGCCGTGTTAAATTCTCCGCTGAAAAACATTCAAAGTAGATTGACGAGGAACTACCCCCCACATACCGGTAGCTAGCGATTTCGTTAGCTTGGAAGTAGTTCCGCGTACTGAAGGGTTGTAGTATTGTATGGTTCCAATTTTAATCTGAGCAAATCAGAGCAAATTTGTGCTGAAAAAAACATTTCACTACGATGGAACCAACTGAAAGCAAACGTTTAAAAAAGGTCCGTCCAAAAGTATTAAACGAATGACAGGGCGAGGCAATTTTTAAACTAATTGGCTTAGTTGAGGAGCGCCGTTCGTTGTGGGACAAAGGAAGCGCCAATTATAAACTTTCAAAAGACATCCTTTGGCAAGAAATAGAGGAAGGATTGGGGGCAAAATATCAGGCGGTAGAATGCAAAGCCAAATGGGCAAATTTGCGCGTTACATTCAACACCAATCTGGCAAAATACAGGTACGCAAAGTCAGGACAAGGTGCGGAGGAAAAATTTAAAATAAGCTGGAGAATTTTCAACGCGATGCTTTTTTTGGAATCTGCTGAAGTGAGCCAATCGACGCAATCGACATCTTCAATGGATATTGTAAGTTTTTGAGCAAATTATTCATTTAGAAAGCACATTGGTATTTTTTCTTATGGCTTGCAGTTGAACTCGGAAACAGACTATACAGCGTTGGCAGAGCTCGAAGCGGCAGCTTTCCAAGATTCTCCAAAAGAGAATATTACACCGTTGAGTGAGCAGCCCCGAAAGCGTTCTCGACCAACCGAATCTTCCTTGCCGTCGGAAAACTTCAAGCTTATAGCCGCCCAGGCACTTGCTGGTTTAAGTAATACAAAACCAACCAACAAATATCAGGCTTTAGGCGATTACATTGCTGCGAAATTGCAATCTTTGCCAGAAAATCAAGCAGCATCGATTGAACGCAAAATATTGCATGTTCTGCTAGAGGAAGATACGTTGACGGTACATAAATCTACTTTTCTGTTTTCCGATTTTTTTTTTTCAAACCAAGTTAAATTTGTTTTTTACAGGCCTCGTGATTTTTGCCATTATTTGACAATGGTTATTAATTAAACTTTTCTAAAATTTAAAATATTCAATAAAACAAAACCAAAAATAATTTTTTAATTAATTTATTTACAAAATACTTGAATATGCTTACAATGAATATTCACCTTCCATAACTAACACAAAAATTAAAAAAAAAAATCATTTAAATGCGACTGTATTGCCATTCTACTTCGCCTTCTTGAACGAAATACGAAGTAAATTCTTCCTGAACTTCTTTGGCGCTTGATGGACTGGCACGATTCCCTGCTTCCAAAGAAAACATAGTTGATTGTGGTAAATTTTGTCTCCAAGCTCCTGGTATAAACTCGCCATGTTCGTTGCAGCGGTCACATGTGGTCGGAGGAGCATACTTTGCTTTGTTCTTTTCCATTAAATAATTGTGCAACACGCAACAAGCGAGTACTACCTTCTTGGTTTTTTCGGCATTCAAATGGATTGGTTTTAGAAGCACACGAAAACGTGCCGCCATTATTCCAAACACATTTTCGATTACGCGCCTTGCTTGGCTAAGCCGGTAATTAAACACTCTCTTCACCATTGTGAGGCTTCGCTGACCGTAAGGCTTCATTACATTTGGACATAGGGCAAAGGAATCATCGGCTACTAGGGTGAATGGCATCGGCAACATCCTTGCAGGCAATGCTCTCGGTGGTGGTAGCCCCAATTGGTTGGCGTCCATTGCCTGTGCAAAAGTGCACCGATTGAAGACGCCCCCATCAGAGAATTTTCCGTTTCTACCAACATCGACATATAGTAGCTTATATCTAGCACCCGCGACTCGCATTTGCACAATGCTGTGTGTTCCCTTGTAATTATAAAACACGCTGCCAGAATGTGGCGGCGCGACCATTACCACGTGTTTGCCATCCACAGCACATATGCAGTTAGGAAACTGCCATATATCATCAAAATTCCGTGCGATTTCTTTCCAGGCCTCTGGGGTTTTGGGTGCCTAAATTTTAACATTAAATACAACTGATCAATGCCACGAACGAAAAGATGTTTTTATTTATAAGAATACAAACCTGAAGATAATCACCAACGAGCACTTTATACAAGGCATCTATCACCTCTGGAACGATGGCTGCAATGGTACACACCGGAATTCGAAAAAGGTATTGGAGTGAACGAAAACTGTCGCCAGTTGCCAAATACCGCAGTGTCACAAGTAACCTATCTATAGGTGGAATACTTTTGCGTAGATGCGTATTCATTTTAGCAATAAGCGGTGATACCAAAGAGAGAATATTTTCAAATTCTTCCACATTCATACGAACAAAATTATTGTACAACGCCAGCTCCCCTTCTCGCAGTTCACGATACAGTTTGGCGCAAAATCCTTCCTGTTCCCGGCGCAAAGTCCAGTCTTTGACCCAAACCCGTCGACGTTTTCGTGAGGTTTGGTACACGTTTTCGTCACTATCGTCACTGCTTTCAAAAACAAGTGATGATAGGACAACAGCAAGTGTTTTCTTATGTCCATTCATTTTTTAACACTTTCTCTTTAAGCGATAAATTTCCTTTTTATTTGAAATTTTTATCAAATAAGAAGTTTAGAGCTGACAGAGATTTCCTTATTTGTACGCATATAAGAAGAGACAAGTAAACAAATTTTTTGAGACATTATATTAGGGGTAGTAAAAAGAAATCCATTATTTTTCCAATAGATGGCGTTATTTATCTGCATCTCGCGTTGTATAAGTCCGATCGTGTTCCGCTAGGGGGCATTAGAAAGATGACAGTTCCTACTAAAAAAGCTTCTTTGACACTTTTTTGATTGATTGATTCAGTTTTGTTTGAGAGCTTGTCAAAGATGGACATCAGCAAAGAGAAAATTCGCTACATTTTACAGTTTTTCTTGGATAAGGGAGAAAACGCAAGCAGGCGGCTGAAAATGTGAATAGCGTTTATGGACCTGATACTGTAACAGCCAATCAGCGCAATTTTGGTTTCGTCGATTCCGTTCCGGTAACTTCGATGTCAAGGATGCACCACGCACTGGAAGGCCAATTGTCGAAAATGTCGATAAAATCATGGAAATTATCGAGTCCAACCGTCATGTTAGCACTGTTTTCGATTGCAAAAGAGCTAAAGATTGCACAAAAACCCGTTTGGGAACCATTTGAATAAGGCTGGATACACAAAGAAGCTCGATGTATGGGTGCCACACGAGTTAACGCAAAACAACCTCATAGACCGAATTTCCATCTGCGAATCGCTGCTGAACCCCAACAAAATCGACCCATTTTCTGAAGCGGTTGGTGACTGGTGAATGAAAGTGGGTTCACTTACGACAACGTCAAGCGAAAACAGTCGTGGTCGAAACACGGTGAACCGGCGGAAAACGGTGGCCAAGCCAGGATTGACGGCCAGGAAGGTTTTGTTGTGTGTTTGGTGGGATTGGCAGGGAATTATCTACTATGAGCTGCTCCCATACGGCAAAACTCTTAACTCGGAACTCTACTGTCAACAATTGGACCGTCTGAAGGAAGCAATCGCCCATAAGCGGCCAGCTTTGGCCAATAGGAGAGGAATTGTGTTCCATCAGGACAACGCCAGGCCACACACATCGATAGTGACTCGCCAGAAGCTCCGGGAGTTTGGTTGGGAGGTTCTTCTGCATCCACCTTATAGTCCGGACCTGGCACCAAGTGATTACCATCTGTTCCTGTCCATGGCGAACAATTTTGCTGGTGAAACATTCGCTTCAAGAGAGGCTTCTGAAATTCGACTGTCTCAATTTTTTGCTAATAGGAACGAGGGCTTCTATGAGAGAGGCATAATGAAATTACCTTTAAAATGGCAACAAGTTATCGAACAAAACGGCGCATATTTGACCTAAATCGGGTCATGCTAACTATCTTAAATAAAGCCCTCAATTTAATGCAAAAATAATGGATTTCTTTTTACTACACCTAATATGTCGTAGTGTAGTCAGAAAACATACATGTTGTGAAAATCTATATTATATGCAGCAAATTTGAAACAAAGGAAAAGAACATATATGTATGGTTTTTCCATATAGTCTAGACTTAGCTTTAGTCTTAAAACTAGTCCTGGTTTATAACACGTTTTTTTTGTTTTTTTTAATACATAATTTATAACAAGGAAGAAACTGAGAAAACGCAAACCAAAACGGCTCATATTATTCACTGCATTTCAAGATTATATGTCAATAAAAACAGAAATAAAAAAATTTTAACACTAATAGCTCATTTGAGGCATGAGACACAAAGATCTATTTTGTGTTCTCCACAGATACTCTTTTTGCAGTTGTGGCAATAAGATTTTGTCTTCCGGCGTTTTTCAGACGGACAAATGGAACATATTTTACGCTTTTTAGCCACATCGTTACTTTCAGTTGTCTGTGATTTTTCCAAGGTTCTTGCAATGTTTTCTCTAACTTAGGTCCTCAAAGTAGTCGTTTCGAGCCTTTTTTTTATAAAAGGAGTTACTAATTGTTCGTGAAGATCCTTCACGTAATTTCGTCCGTTTTTCGGGTTTTTTCCTTTTGAAAACATATTGTGAGTATAAATAACATAGCTATTTATAAACGCGATGTTCAGAATGCCAAAAAATTGGCACATGGGCCATCTACTGGTTTTTCGTGAGCACGACATGACACTACACATTTGGTCTAAAGTGTCCACACCACCTTTTGTTTGGTTGTAAAATTCTACCATGTGAGGTTTACCTGTTTTTGGATTAACGGTTCCTTCTTCATCACAACTTGACAAAAGATAAACAAGTTTACTTGGTTTTGGCTTATAGGACAACAAAGTTAGCTCATTATCATAGCAAAATGTTGATGTTCCAGCTTTTTGTCCTTTGACGTTGCCCACTTCTCTTGAAATTTCTTTTGATTAGGACGCAATGTTCCAAGAATGGTTAAGCTGTAGGGTTCTAGGAGCAATGATTTCGCAAGAGGAATTGATGTGAACCAGTTGTCCATTGTGACATTGCGGTTAGTTCCATTAACAGATTTTGTCAACTCTTTTACATAATGCTCCCCTAAAGATGTTTTTGTTGGCACAGAGCCTTTTCCCAAATATGGAAGAGCATCTATCATGTACTTTGTACCGCTATCACATACCATAACAAACTTTAACCCATATTTTGCCGGTTTGTTAGGTATGTACATTCTAAAAGGACATTTGCCTCTAAAAGCCAACAGCTGCTCGTCAATCGTTAAATACATCCCAGGCGTGTAGTTTTGGCGACATTTCTCGATAAAAAAACTCCCAAACTTTTCTTATGGGAGCAAATTTATCGCCGGTCATTGTTAATCTTACAGTTTTGTCGTCGAAACGAAAGCAGGACGTTAAAAATTTTAACCTCATTTTTGTCATGGTAGACAAATAGCGCGAGCCGCAGTACGATGTATTAAATAGTTCGTCTGCTCGAAGATGGTTATCTTTCTAAACAGCTGTTAAAACTAAAAGTCCAATAAGGGCATCTATTTTACTTACATCAGTGCAACGCATTTGCTGTTCCGTATTTCTATCATATTTCTTGCGATTTCCAATTTCAACATTTGTCCATTGCACGATTTCATCAATAATATCATGCTCTTGTTGGCCCTCTTGCTTTGTGCACGTAAGTTCGAGCACGACGGTGTGATTTTCCTTTTTTTGTTGCCCATTTATGAAAATTCTTCCGCCGCAGAACAGTTTTTGTAAATTCAATAATACTCATTTTTGCGCGGAGAACATTGAGTGGTATGTCACCTTCATCTACAAAATCCTCTTCTCCATCATCGTTATCGGAAAATGCCTCCACTTCGTTTTCGTAATCTGATCCATCAAGTGATGAACTTTCTCCTTCAATATCAAAAAGCTGCCCATCCTCATCATCAAAGTCTTCATTTTCTTTTCCAAAGTCGTCACAATGTAGCAAGAAATTTTCAATCTCATCGTCTTTATGCGATTCTTTGTTCTTTGAAAAATCAATTTTAAGGTTTGTTACCTGCAATATCGAATAAAGACCACAAAAGAAATTTAAGGAAATGAATAATTAATTTACGCCTATAACAAGCAAAAAGTTACTTTCAAGTAAGACTTCGTCGATTCGACGAGTACACACAAGTGAATTCCAACGTCAAAAAAATGTTAAAGCGCGAAACGTCTGCTCAATGCTAGCTCTCGGCCATATATTATATAACTATATATGTCACTCAGGAGCCGTTTCTATTTTGGCTCTTTTCAACACGGTCTTGGGTACCCACCACAGTCTTGGGTACCCACCAAAATGAGCATTTTTCACAGTAACATCTCTCTCTAACTGGCGCGAAATGTCCCGCCCAAAATCTATGAGAGTGACATATATAGTAATATATGCTCTCGGCACCAACTAACGTTATGAATAAACAGAGAGCGATTCGGGCACAAATAAAATAGTTACGTAAGAATCAATAAAATCGCGCCGTCGATTCGACGAAGTATAACCAAAGACAATAAAGTATAAGAAGATGTGCCACTTCATACAAAATTCCAATTCAAAAATATTTCAAATTGTAGCTTGCACGCTTGATGTCAGAGCATTCTATGGTGGTGGTTTTTTGGTTTTTTGAAAAATGAGAGCGACCGCAGTGGCAGTGAGTGCCGAATGCTGTTTCGTGTTATGTTCGTATTCAACGCAAATGCGAGAGCGTTGCTAAGAGCGCTTGCCTGATAGAATTATTTTTACTTATAAGCAGTGCCGGCCACCACTACATTACCTATTTGTGTGTGTATGCCAAAATTCGAATAAGATTTCTTGCTTGGAAATTTCAAAACGAATCCTCATTTTATTTTTGACCGTCAATGCGTGCGGATATGCGTTAATATTTAGCGACCTATTTTGAAAAAGCGAATTAAAAAAGGATTTAAAAAAAATCAGAGTTTGGTTATATACCCATCAAATACAGTAATTTTTAGAAAACTTAAAAATGAAAAAACAAGTAGCTGGAAATAAATGTAGTCTTCCTTATTGTCGAAGATCAAAGCGTGATTTTCCAGGACTAAAATTATTTAAATTTCCGCCTATAGGCTCCCCAACTTTTTATAATTGGGTGGAAAAATGTCAATTCACAGAGGAATTTGTAGCGACATCTGCAAATCTATATTTGTGTGATAGACATTTTAGCCCTGAAAGCATAGGAAAACGATTTTTAAAGTTAGGAGCCATTCCACAATATTGTCGTGAGGACGAGAATGCAAGTTGCTTACAAGAAAGTGTACCAAGTGACATTGACTTGTCCTCGCTTCAGTGTCCAAGCCGAAAAAGGAAAAGATCCGTGTCACCAGCTTCACGTTGTATCCAATGCCACAAAAACATGAAGGCGGTTTCTGTGTATCAACGACAAAATACGGGCTTACGTAAAAAACTGCAAATTAAACAACGGAAACTGAGAGTATTAAGAAACGAAAATCTTAAACTGAAACGTGCTAACATAAGGCAAGCTATTAGATTTCAAGAGCAAGAGGTAGACGCTTCTTTAGTTGATGCACTTGACATAAACCAGAATGGCAAAATACTAGTGAAAATGCTTTTAAAAACGAAGAGATTCAAGGGCTCATCATGGTCTATTGAAGAAAAATTGTTTGCGCAGACAATTTTTTACAGATCCACATCAACATATTTGTTTTTACGCAATGTTCTAGGTCTTAACCTGCCTAGTCCAACATCTTTGCGAAGGTGGAACACCATTAAACAATTACAGCCTGGAGAAAATGAATGCCTTTATCAAGCAATTGAAAATGTTTCAACGAAAATGCAGCCCTATGAAAGAGAATGCAATTTAGCATTTGATGAGGTGTCTATTAAGAAAAATATTACATATAATATAGCAGTCGACAGCATCGATGGTGTGGAAGATTACGGATACGAACGATCTAGCAAACTTGGGAGCCATGTTATAGTTTTTATGATCAGAGGAATTTTTTCCCGGTGGAAGTTCATTTTGAATTATTATGTACCTGAAACTTGTGTTAGCGCGGAAAACTTGCAAAAGCTAATTAAAAAAAATATAGATCTTGCCAATAGTTTGAACTTTAGAGTTAGAAGCACTTCGTGTGATCAAGGTTCTAATAATAGAAAATGTTATAAACTACTGGGTGCCTCCGTAGAAACCCCGTTTTTTTTACATAATGGAACAAAAATATATTTATTGTATGACGCCCCGCATTTATTCAAGTCAATATGGAATCGTTTTCTTACGGGAAACTTTGACACTCCAGATGGCATTGCGAACTTCGATGTTGTAAGAGAAGTTTTCGAACTTGAACGAGGCAACGTTACCAAAATGACAAAACTGACGGAGTCACATGTGCGACCTAACAAATTTCAACAGATGGGTGTTAGTTATGCTGTCCAAGCATTAAGTCGGAGCGTTGCAGCCGCCATCGAATGTTTAACCGAAAATGGACACCTAATAAGAAACGGAACCGAAATAGCTTTGTCGACTGCACGTTTTTTGAAAAAAATAGATGCGTATTTCGATTGCCTCAATGGCAAGTCCTTATTCGATCGAAATCCTTTAAAGCGTGGACTTAAGCCTGACAATGTGGTGTGGAAAAAACTATTTGACTTGCAGAAATATTTTGAAAATATAAAGTACTTGGGTGGCAGAATTTATTGCTTAGATGGGCTTAAACAGACAACAACTGGCATTATGTCTTTGGCAGAGGAAATTTTGCAAGATTATATGGACAAAGAATGTATTTTAACAAGTCGATTTAACCAGGATCCTGTTGAAAATCTGTTTGCTGGTGTTCGTGCGAAGGGTGGAAATAGTCGCAATCCATCAATTAATGAGTTTAACGTCATACTCGCTAAACTAATATCCGTTAAACTTATTCAGTTCTCATCACAGTCGAATTGTTTGTCTGATTCTGATTATATGTTACCCGTTACGTTCGATTCTATAATTTATGACTGCAAGGCCCACTGCGAAGAGCTGAAAAGCAGTTCCGATGTGCAAATCACACACTCTGATATTTTAGAAAGTAATGAGGCCTATTTTAACGAAGATCTGGATAGATTTGGCTCTGATGACATTCCTATCGAACTAACGTCTTCTAGATATTTTGTTGGATACTTAGCTCGAGGTATTGCATGCGTCGATTGTTTATCGGTGCTTATTAAAAACACTGAGCAGTTAACTTTCCCATCTGAAATGTTTATTCACAAAAAAAATTATCAAGTCGGGTCTGATTTCGGGAAACTTAATGCACCTTCTGAAATGTTTTTCAATGTTTGTAAAATACATATTAAAGTTTTTGAAAAAATCTTTAATGAAAACAAACATATTCGAAAAATCAAAAAAACTATTACTGAGCAGTGTCGTGAAGTTACAGAAAACAGTCCTTTTAAAGGTTGGTTTGATCCAAATCACGGCTGTTTCCAACACAGACTTGTTATATTGGATAAGCTTATCAGAATTCTTTTAAAAAAACATTGTTCATGGATATCGCTAAATATTAAGAAACGCAGTTTCGATAAGATAAAGATTTTAAACAACACATGAACATAGTTCCTTCAAGAGCGTACAGAACCTTAAGAAAGCGAACCCACCTTATAAATATACTTAATATAAATCAACATACATACTTACTACATGTTCCTTCAAGAGCGTACAGAACCTTAAGAAAGCGAACCCACCTTATAAATATATTTAATATTAATCAACATACATACTTACTACATGTTCCTTCAAGAGCGTACAGAACCTTAAGCAAGCGAACCCACCTTATAAATATACTTAATATAAATCAACATACATACTTACTACATGTTCCTTCAAGAGCGTACAGAACCTTAAGAAAGCGAACCCACCTTATAAATATACTTAATATAAATCAACATACATACTTACTACATGTTCCTTCAAGAGCGTACAGAACCTTAAGAAAGCGAACCCACCTTATAAATATATTTAATATAAATCAACATACATACTTACTACATGTTCCTTCAAGAGCGTACAGAACCTTAAGAAAGCGAACCCACCTTATAAATATACTTAATATAAATCAACATACATACTTACTTCATGTTCCTTCAAGAGCGTACAGAACCTTAAGAAAGCGAACCCACCTTATAAATATACTTAATATAAATCAACATACATACTTACTACATGTTCCTTCAAGAGCGTACAGAACCTTAAGAAAGCGAACCCACCTTATAAATATATTTAATATAAATCAACATACATACTTACTACATGTTCCTTCAAGAGCGTACAGAACCTTAAGAAAGCGAACCCACCTTATAAATATACTTAATATAAATCAACATACATACTTACTACATGTTCCTTCAAGAGCGTACAGAACCTTAAGAAAGCGAACCCACCTTATAAATATATTTAATATAAATCAACATACATACTTACTACATGTTCCTTCAAGAGCGTACAGAACCTTAAGAAAGCGAACCCACCTTATAAATATACTTAATATAAATTAACATACATACTTACTACATGTTCCTTCAAGAGCGTACAGAACCTTAAGAAAGCGAACCCACCTTATAAATATACTTAATATAAATTAACATACATACTTACTACATGTTCCTTCAAGAGCGTACAGAACCTTAAGAAAGCGAACCCACCTTATAAATATACTTAATATAAATCAACATACATACTTACTACATGTTCCTTCAAGAGCGTACAGAACCTTAAGAAAGCGAACCCACCTTATAAATATATTTAATATAAATCAACATACATACTTACTACATGTTCCTTCAAGAGCGTACAGAACCTTAAGAAAGCGAACCCACCTTATAAATATACTTAATATAAATCAACATACATACTTACTACATGTTCCTTCAAGAGCGTACAGAACCTTAAGAAAGCGAACCCACCTTATAAATATATTTAATATAAATCAACATACATACTTACTACATGTTCCTTCAAGAGCGTACAGAACCTTAAGAAAGCGAACCCACCTTATAAATATACTTAATATAAATTAACATACATACTTACTACATGTTCCTTCAAGAGCGTACAGAACCTTAAGAAAGCGAACCCACCTTATAAATATACTTAATATAAATTAACATACATACTTACTACATGTTCCTTCAAGAGCGTACAGAACCTTAAGAAAGCGAACCCACCTTATAAATATACTTAATATAAATCAACATACATACTTACTTCATGTTCCTTCAAGAGCGTACAGAACCTTAAGAAAGCGAACCCACCTTATAAATATACTTAATATAAATCAACATACATACTTACTACATGTTCCTTCAAGAGCGTACAGAACCTTAAGAAAGCGAACCCACCTTATAAATAAAAATATATGCATGTATCAAACAGAAATTTCTGCTTTCATTTGAATAGCAAAAGTAGCCTACGACAATGCAAACCTACATAAATACGTATAGACTCTACAACAATGCAGACATACATACATAAATACGTATAGAGCGTTGCTAAGGGACAACAACAACAAAAACCAATTTTCGGCAAAGCGGCATAAGCATATAGGACTATAGGTCTAACTCTTCTTCTTCCTAATCCCTGCAATGTGTTAGAGCTACGCTGCTTCAACATAGGCATATAGCATGAGGAAAAGAGAAGCATGCTATGGCAGCGAAATCTTTAGCTCTGCTGTGGTGAAATGCATTGCCACTTTTATTTTTAATTTTGGGCGATTTTGGAGTACATTACATAAAAAATATCTACCAAACTCATAAAATGCCATGAAAAGCTTGAAAAACATAAAACTAATCTAGGATTTTCAATATTAAGGAGAAATAGAAATTGTTCTTTTAGTCCTACCTTGTCCACTTAACTTTTCGATCACACTATTTCAGAAAAAATGCTAAATTCTATGTACAATCAAATTCGTAGCTGTAGTCAAAAATGTATGTCAATTTATTACAAAATGAACACATTCGTGCACATTGAGCAAAAACATATCGTAATACATTTAATAAAGTTTCAATTATGAATTTTTCAAGCAATATAAAAAACCGAGCCGACGACGTGTTTCTTTGATAATTTTCTTGCAAGTGGCATCATAGTGCTACTTTGTGTCTACCCGTATTGTTGTTGGTAGCTTTCTGGTGAATTTCTCGAATTTGTTGAATTTCCTATTCCTGCTTAAGGTTTTTGTTGGTAGCTTTTTGGTGAATATCCCCAATTTGTTGAATTTCCTATGCCTGCCTAATGGTGTATATCCCCATCGCGGCAGAGGCTTTTCGACGTCGACAGTTAGACCTACAGTCCTACATGGGCATAAGTTCCACCTTCGGTGTTCATATTGATACTGATAGGATTTATACGTTTGCCGAGCGACTGAGTGTAGGATTTACAAAAATTTTGAGAGAGCAACTGCTGTGAGCGGCTGACGTCATAGGATTTGTTGATAAATCCTACATTGCTTTTAGCTGTATCACTGTTTATATGGCGTGTGGCACATCTTCTTATACTTTATTGTCTTTGGTATAACCATCCAGGGATAATAACCTTTGCAGAGAGAAATAAATATTCACATATTTATGTAAAATGACTTCCTGATTCGGCCGCGATATTATATTTTTTGAAGTGAAAACTTCTATAGGCGCGATTAGCAGGGAGCAAATCTTGAGGTTCAAAATGCATTTGTATATGTTGTAACCGTCACGCTAGTCGTATACGTATATCTCGGCTATTTTAGTGTGCGTAGCTTTCAGTGAGAAGCATTTCTAAAAAGTTTTATTTGATTCGTCGACGTAACACCCCAGTCGGCAATTTGATATTCCATGAATATCTTCTTTTGGGGATTCATTGATGACAAAGGAAAAATATTACGTCGTAACAATTCGTGAGTGGTTAAAAATAAAAATCTACGATAGCCATCATTCATTTTTATGACATCGCAATGATAACACTGCTCAACAATAAAATTGCCTTTGACTTGAAACCAATTTTTTTTTTGTAGTATTTGTTTCGCTGAATCTCAATATATGCGTAAAATTTGAAAGTTAGCTCGCGTTTTTAAATATCCGCTAAGAAAGGTTTTGCGAATTTTTGTCAATATTTTTTAGTCGTAGCCCCATTATCCTTCGACCGTTTCAAAAAAACTTTAATTTATATGAAAGAAAAGTAAAAATACAACATATTCTTCATACATATGGATGAAATCGGTTCAACAGTTTAGGCGCTATAGGTCGATAAAGGCGAGAATTTTATGAAGTTTTGAACAATTTTGTACAAAAACTTGATTTCAAACCCATATAATTTCCGAAAAAGGTCCGGTATTTAAGTTCAGGCTATCTTACGTAAAAGAGTGGATTTCTAAGAGCATTTCAAGACCAAGAAAAAAAACTCCGATCAATGGTTCATATTTTAATTGGGTTTTTAGAAAAAATGAGACGACTTTTTTTACGCCGGAAAATATGCCACAATTTTTTTATTTCTGTCTTTAAGTTATATTAATATATAAAAAAAAAGATGTGGCATATTTTTTTTTCTTGGTCTTGAAATGCTCTTAGAAATCCACTCTTTTACGTAAGATAGCCTGAACTTAAATACCGGACCTTTTTCGGAAATTTTATGGGCTTGAAATCAAGTTTTTGTACAAAGTTGTTAAAAATTTCGTAAAATTTTTGCCTTTATCGACCTATAGCGCTATTTACTCTTCTTTCATATGCATTAAAGATTTTTTGAAACGCTCGAACGATATTGGGGCTACAACTAAAAAATATTGACAAAAAATCACAAAACCTTTCCTAGCGAATATTTGAAAAACGCGAGCTAACTTTCAAATTTTAAGCATATATTTAGATTCAGCAAAACAAACACGACAAAAAAAAGTTGGTTTCAAGTCAAAGGCAAATTTAGTGTTGAGCAGTGTAATTTATTGTTAAAACTTTGTGCAGCCAGCAATATATTTCAATAATAAAATAATAAAATACTTTACATATAACACGCATATAACTGTTGATCTGAGTCTCATTAAATGTAAAAACTCAGATTGATTCTAATCATTTTAAATCATTTAAAATCAAACATTATGCATTTCAAACTTTAATACTATAAATTCTATGTTTTCACGGCAGTTCCATAGCTGCCAACTTTTTAGGCAACACTTATTTCCGACGATATCACGAAAAAACAATTTATTATTAAATTAAGAAATTCCCAGTCGGCAAGTGTAAGGTTTATCAGCAACTTTTTCTGCAATTGCCTCTATGGAATATTGCTGAATTCATCATTGAAAATTAACATTGCGATGTCCTAGGAAATATAAGGTATGGTTTTGATTTATTTTTCGGTCCGCTATCGCTGAAATCTTAATTTGAAAATGGTCGAAATAGTCATGGATAGCAGCGCGAGAGAAATGACACGAAATGAATTCTTGGAAGCGCTCGCGAATTTTCGGTCCGCTATCGCGGAAAGCTTCGTTTGAAAATTGTCGAAATAGTCATGAATAGCACGCGTGTTTTCGGTCCGCTATCGCAGATATGATAGCTTACATAGCTTACATATAGTAAGGCATAGTGAAGGACCTTTTCCTTTGAATATGCAAAAAAAATTCATATATGAATTCTGCAATGAAAAAAGATTGTTGAATTCATTGTAGAAAATATTCATGTTTGGAGAATTTATAAATCGGAAAAAAATTTGTTTTATATTCAAAATCTGTTCGTTTTATTAAATAAAAAACAAAAAAGGTAAATACATAGATATAAACAGGGTTCGTATTTGAACATACATGTGCTGCTCATGTTCGATCATTTCACTATTTGCTCATGAGCAAAGTATTCCGATGAAACACATGACATATAATGCACATGAGTATGTTTCGAAAATCTTATACATTGTTCATGTTCAGCTCAAACACAACATTTTGAAAATTGAACATTATGTATCCTTTGCGTTTTTTATAAAAACTTTTTTGCGTTTAGACGTGTTCAAAGTTTTTCAAAATTGTTTTCCAAAAATTCATTTTACAAAAATGGACGGAAAGCAATTGTTTGACGTGTTGAAGGAGGCCAATAAAAAAATTTGACCATGACCACCATTCGCGAAATTCGCAAAAATCTGATTTTCACTATTTTGAATTGAGTATTTCGCAGCTAGACAAAATGTCCTCCAACGGTTAAAATTTGAGCATGACCACCATTCGCGAAACTCGCAAAAACTTGATTTTCACTATTTTGAATTCGCAGCTGGATATAATTCCCCCTTACAGTTAAAACTTAACCTAGACCGCCATCCGCGAAATTTGCAAAAATTTGATTTTCACTTATTCGAATTGTATATTTCGCAGCTAGATTAATACTCTCTTACGGTTAAAATTCGACCATGACCACCATTCGCGAAAATTTTGTGCTAAATAATAATCTCGAGTTTTAGAAGCTAAATCGAAGTACAGATAAGGTATAAATAGATATCCGAGCTAGAACAACAAAAACGGCAGGAATTTTTGTTAGGGTAATGTTTTAACATATTTTAGGCTGAGGAAAAGGTATGTGTGCAATCGGCTTAGCTGATGTAAACTTCTTTACTTGTTTTTATTACGCTAGCGAAAACTCTCTTCTAGTATTGAGGGAGGGAGTGATGGAGATGGTGCGGTAGAAGGTGATGGACAGAGTGAGGGAGAGGGAATGGTAGAGAAGGCTTAAATTTGCTTAACATGGCTTTAAGCAAACGTTAAGTTATTGGCTTTTGACACATTACTTTCTGTAAAACATTGTGCAGTTTATCTCCATTAATTTTTAATAAACATTTTTTAATAAAATTTTTTTATTCAGTAAAGAATACTCTCTGTTTGAGCTGAACATGAACATGAATTGAGCATGAAAACATCTGAACATTGATTACGTAAAGAACACTGTGTTCAAAATAGATCTTTTATGAACATGAAAATTTTCTGTGTGAACTGAACACTTCTCGATCGAACATGTTCAATGTATAAGATTTTCGAAACATACTCATGTGCATTATATGTCATGTGTTTCATCGGAATACTTTGCTCATGAGCAAAGAGCATTTTACTGTGAACACGTACATTTTGATTTTAAACATGATCTGAACATGTGTGTTCAAATACGAACCCTGGATATAAATAAATAAATAAAAACCAAAAGGTTATTCAACCCAATTATAAAAAGTGAAGATCAAGCAATGATCAGGATCAAAAACTGAATCGATTAACACATGTCCGTCTGCCCGTCCGTCTGTCCGTCTGACCGTCTGTCCGTCCGTCCGTGGTCGGATCTCCTACGAATCGGCTGGACCAATCAAGTCGAAATTTGGCACAAAGGTACATCAGGGTCCGAGTATGATCTAAAGTAAAAATGGGAGACATCCGCCTACTTCCACGCCCATAAATGAATTTATTGTGTTTTCAGTAAAATGCTTGTAACTTGCGAACCACTCAACACATTCCACTGATATTTGGTGTACTGGTAAACTACAAAAAGGGACATATCCTAGAAGAAAATGGACGCCGCCCTCTTCGAGCCACGCCCACAAATAAGCCCATAAATAAGGGTTTATCGTAACTTGTGAAGTAAAAGGCGTAGAAGCTTCATATTCGCAACATAGGTTGACCAAGGCGAATGAAAGGTGTAGGAGAAAAAATTTATGTGGCCCGCACACTGCCACGCCCACCAATGGAGAGTTTTCGTAACTTCCGAAGCATAAGGCGTAGAAACTTCAAATTCGCAACATATGTTGACCAAGGCGAATGAAAGTGTAGGACAAAAATGTATGTGGCCCGCCCACTGCCACGCCCACAAAGTTGTGAGATCGAGAAATTCGCACGAAATAATCTCTTCGTCAGAACAGTGAATTAAAAAATCTTTTAAAAAAATGTTTCGAGCGCTTTTAGGTTTTAGTATAAATTATTGGCGCATTTTTGTTACTATTAGTACTAAAAAAATCTGCCTTAAAAAAAAAGTTTTTAGAAGCTTTTTTAGGACAATCTTTGTAGCCCGCCTGAAGGCAATATTAGGATAATTCGTCAAAAAATTGGTAAGTGTAAGACCGCAGAGTTTTTGGATAGCAGATTAAAATTTCAATTGAATAGACATGCAACGCAGACAAACGTCCAAACTTTCATCGCTGACAGATGAAGAAATAACAAACATATTGAAATTGGTTGATTTTGTTGGCGATACTGATAATGAAGAAGATAATGATGATGATTTAGATGATGACAATTGCGATAGTAACTTTACTTCAAAAGATGCAGAAATTGAAGCGATTCGAAGCGAGGACGGTTTATCTGCGTCAATAATGGTGCCAAAACATCGTATTATATGTGTGCTATTGGACGTTCTGCGTCGGTTTGTAAAGAAACTTCTTCATCAAATTCAGTGAAATCATTTTCTCCTAGTTCTCAAAAGCGCAAGCGTAATGAACATGTTGAGCAGTACAATGATCTAAGCGCAGCCCAAATTCTAAACGAGGCAGGAACATTTTTTGGATCCATTTCGGATATAGATCTCAAATCACAAATTTTCAAGAAAATTTTATGGCGCCACAAAAATTTGGTATTGGATCAATCGGATCTTGGTTTTAGCGGTTTCGATATAGGGGATGACTTAAAAAAGTTAGAAACACCTTTTAAATGCTTCGAATACTTTTAAGGCGACTATTTAGAACTGCGTTTGGTGTTTTGATTCGGCTAGACCTGAATAAAACTTGCAGTCTGCGTTGTACAAATTTCTGATATTATATCAAGAAATTCCGTTTGCAATGACTTTTAAGTTTTTGATTGTGAAAGCTACTGAAATTCTTTATTAAATTTGATTTCTTATATACTAATAATTTGTTTATCAAAACAAAATTGGTTTAAACTTAAAGTGCCAGATCACATAAATTTGGAAATTAAATAAATAAAAAATTGACAAAATTAAATTAAAAGAAAGCACTTAAACAACTTCATCAGTTTCAGCAAATTAATGTGAAGTCGTGACCATGACTTACTGCTGCATCGGCATGTTTTGTTCAGTATGTTGGTATTGTTTTCGTCGCCACTGGACAGTGAGTTTGTTTTTGTCTTCATAACATACTCCCCCCGTTGAGCAGTCCTCAACTTAGCCGTTGAATTATTTGCTGATTCGGGATTTGTAAGCTCTTTGATGTTTCTACATGTGAACACTGAAATCAGTTTCGTTTTGCTGTTGACGAGGTCGTGGAGTTGGAAGAAACTTTTGTTTTCTTTTGCACTTGAGATATGTCAAGATAACTAGAGTTCCAAATAGTGCAGTGAAACCAACTGCAATGTGGTGGTAATTCTGATTTTTCATTTTATTTGGTAGTTGAAGTTATTCTTCTGTTGCTAATGAAGACTGCAACAAACTGAGACTAGCAATTTGTGGCGTGTACTTATTTGGATTTGCCTCCATTACTATTGGTTTCAATTGTTCAATACGCGATACTTTAGTTAAATTTCCTAGGCTGGTATAGGATGCCATAAGGGTGTTGGACACTTGTTGATGAATTTGAATGGCCATGAAATTGTGCTTGACCATACATTCTGGTTGAAGAGTAAGTATCCCTGTTGCATGCTGGGGATGGACGTCTAGGCAAATACCACAAATAAGAACGCCATTGAAGTTCAGTTAGCTTTATTGTTTATTGAAGTCATTTTTCTTCTTGTATATGACAATGCTATTCTGGCTTACTTAACTGCGCTAATCCCTAGCTAGGACTGAGATCCACACTTTGTCGTCCTGGCTCGTAAGTAGGTGCGATCTGATTAGACTTTCGATTCCAAACTGCAAGTCCTCTTCCATAGATCGAAGCTCCGCTTAAATGGATCAATATTGCCGATCTTGCAATATTGGATATTGATTGATTTCATGACTGCGAACTTCCCCTGCCGGTGTGCCTACGTTGCACTTGTTGTTGTTGCACTTGGCTCTTGTTGTTCTGTTGACCGGCTTGTAACTTCTTGCGTACCCTGCGTTGATTGCCCTTCTTAATCGCCTGTTGTTGTTGTTGCGAATTACGCCAATAGCTTCATTGCTGTGTTTCCATTTCGTCTTCTATTGTTGATGTAGGTCAGCCTTTGAAGACGTTGAACCTCTTATGCACAGCTTATGCAGCTGCTTATTGCTGACTTGCTTGCTCGTGGTATTTCGTCTTACTCCCCGCTTGCCCTTTCCTCTGGTCGGCGTTGTGACAAGTTTTGGTACCGGCGATCGGTATGCCTGTTTACGTAATTGTTCTCAGTAGTTGAGTTCTAATGTTGTTGTTGTTCTTGCTGAAGGGTGTCGGATTTTGAGCTTGGTGCTGTGTCGTCGAACTCCTCTACTGTATTTTGATTGTTTTCATATGTTTTGGCACTTTTCCCGCTTAGAGCTGATAGCGTGACGTTGGAGTCTGACGTGACGTTAGTTGTGTTTAGTATGACTCACAACATCCCTCCCCTCCTCAACAAGTCACGAGCATCGTGACTGTTCATAAAAACGTTGCGGCTACCAGGTTTAAATCTGAGACTCGAGTCAGCCTGCCATGATGTCTGCTGATAGTGGCTATAGGCTCGCCGATGTCACTGGTAATGCTCTAGTAGGTTGCTTGCTTGGGTGGGTGTGATGATTTCTAATCATCCCGATCTTCTTGATAGTTGTGCCGGTGCGTGATGAAAATTTATGTCGCTGCTTCTATGATGCGTTTTGTCTTGATTGTTGCTGTTCCGGTGTGGGATCTCAGTGTTTTGAAGAAGATTTAGAATTGTACTTTCTACCATGAAACTATTGTAATATTTGCTCCATTTGTTTTTAAACATTTCGATACTGACAATATTCTCATATGTATGTTTTACTAGCCTGTTTCAGACGTGAAAAAAATTGTTGAGATTCGAAACCCGCGCACCCACAAAATGAAGTTTGGACATGCACATTAATATCTGCATCATTGAAAAAATTTTAATTTTAGTTTTGAGGCCGCTACATCCAATTGAAAATCCGCATAAAAATCCCTTTGAATATGCAACGAAATTTTTACAGGTTTATTTTAAAATCTAAAAAGTCTAAGTTTACTGAGTTTCATGCATGTGCACAGTGTCCAATTGAATTTTCCCTTTAATTATACAATAAAAACTTTACAGTTTTGTTTAAAATCTGAAAAGTCTACGTTTACTGCGTTTCTAAAAACAATTTGGGGTAGAATTTCGTCTAAGGGGCTAAAGGTAAAAATACATAAAGGCGAGACGCGACGGTATAAACAAGCGTCTCAGGCGCAACTGTCAAAAAAGTTGAATTGTTCTTTTGTATTTGTATGGAACAAGTAAAGTTTACTCGCGGAGAATGCGTCTGAAGGTTGTTACCATCATTTTTTTAAGAAAACATTGGTGTCATGGGACGTTCAACCTGTAATCAAAATATATATCGTATCGCCCCTCATATGCTTAGATAACATTCAATCATTTCCTAGAGCGATAGAAGAAATCTTAGATTTCTGAGTTAAAAATGTTAGAAATCAGCGTACACGGTGTGCTTGAAAAATTGTAAATGGAATTATGGAAGACGTAAAAATTTTTTGATGCACACTATAAATTTCTTTATTTTGATCAATTCTGGTCAGTTTTAAAAAAATCTGTGGAGCCGTTTGTTTTTTTTTTTAGATTTTCAAAATTTTGTATGAAAAATTGTAAATTATGCCAGATTTCACCATTAGATTTTCAAAATACCACCAATGAAAGATAATTTCTTTGAATAATAAAAAGTAAATGTATTAACGGAATTACTATAAGTATATAGTGCTCACCTCCCCTTGCATACCTCCCCCCTCTTAGCAAGATATTTCGTCCAGCCCCTCACTGTGCATCATAGCTGACTGCAATCATGCGTGAAATCGTAAATGTTTATATAATTTATATGCATATATGCCAATACATATATGTATATTTACATATAAATTATATTGTAAGTATATATTTATATGGCAAATCCGCGTTTACATGTAGGAAGCAATGTTTCAAGAACATTTGAAGCTCTCTTTTGTTGTTTCGTTAAACACTCCTTTGGTTATATCGAAAAAAAACCACAACCTTTTGCCAACATAGCCAACAGAAGATCCTCTCTTTTTCCTGTAGATCACCACTACCTATTTCTTAAGTCTAAACGCGCACTAAGTAATTGAGTTGGCCTTCATTTTCAGTAGTTGTGTTGGAATCCCTTGCAATGGAAACAAAGTCATTCAAATGATCGTTTCACTACTAAATGAAAAGAATAAGTTAACGCGTCGTATATTTAATTTTGACAAGAATATTTAAACTAAAATATGAGTCTTAATTAAGTTAATCTAGAATGGAAGTATGGTCGTTAGGGTCGGAAATGTTCTATTTTCCCCGAGCGCCGTTAAAGCTCGCTACACCACTGTATGTAATATCTACATATCATTTGTAATACTGCAAATGAAGGCCAACTCAATTACTTAGTGCTCGTTTAGACTTAAGAAATAGGTAGTGGTGATCTACAGGAAAAAGAGAGGATCTTCTGTTGGCTATGTTGGCAAAAGGTTGTGGTTTTTTTTCGATATAACCAAAGGAGTGTTTAACGAAACAACAAAAGAGAGCTTCAAATGTTCTTGAAACATTGCTTCCTACATGTAAACGCGGATTTGCCATATAAATATATACTTACAATATAATTTATATGTAAATATACATATATGTATTGGCATACATGCATATAAATTATATAAACATTTACGATTTCACGCATGATTGCAGTCAGCTATGATGCACAGTGAGGGGCTGGACGAAATATCTTGCTAAGAGGGGGGAGGTATGCAAGGGGAGGTGAGCACTATATACTTATAGTAATTCCGTTAATACATTTACTTTTTATTATTCAAAGAAATTACACAGGTATACAAGGTTTTGGACCAGAGAAACTGGATAGCGACCCTATAGGAATTTTTCGTGCTGATTCCGAATCTGGTACCCGTTTTTCTCTATCACGTCAAGTTTTTGAGAAATCGTTAAATAACGGTTTTTGACATTTTTACCTATAGTCTATGTCAATAATGAGGTCGTAGACCCTATATGCCTTAACCGATTTCAAAGTTTTTGGTACTCATATGAAAGAGGAATGACAACGCAACATATCCTTTATACACAAATTTGGAATTGATTCAGTAACTTGGAAGCTATAGGGCAAAAAACGCGATGCTGATTTCCAATTTTTAGCGATTTTGTTTAAAAACTTGAAATTCAAATGGTTATAATTTCCGAACCAAGGCTGGTGTTCCAGGTCTTAATACTTTGAATGAAAGAACAATCAATTGAAAAAGTTTTGAGCCTAAAACAAAAAAAATCCGTTGCGTCGTTCTAATTTTATGAGGATTTTCGCTGAAAATGACAAAAACGAATTTTTATTTTTGGTATATTCTTCGCTCGTTCATATGTATATTTCAGTTCGAATTGTGTATGTTGGTAAAACTGGCTTAAAAAACATAAAACTTAAATTCTATTTTAAACATATCTTTAAAGCTAAAACCAATTTAAACTTTAAAAATGAACAGAATTTGAACTGAGCCTTTTGTATTGTTTACTATCTGTTTCGCGTATAAGGGACCAGCAATAGTCACTCAACATTCCTTCATCCCAAAAGCCCTTATAATTTTTTTCAATCCTCTGTAGGTCCTGGTGAATGCGCTCTCCTTGTTCGTCGCTAGTTTTGCCCAAGTTTTCGGGGAAGAAATCCAAATGTGAGTGGAGAAAATGTATTTTTAGTGAGATCCGAACTCCCATTTTTCGATAATTTTTCAAGAGTCCTCCAACTATTTTTAGAGCACATTCACCAGGACCTACAGAGGATTGAAAAAAATTATGTTCGTCGCTAGTTTTGCCCAAGTTTTCGGGGAAGAAATCCAAATGTGAGTGGAGAAAATGTATTTTTAGTGAGATCCGAACTCCCATTTTTCGATAATTTTTCAAGAGTCCTCCAACTATTTTTAGAGCACATTCACCAGGACCTACAGAGGATTGAAAAAAATTATAAGGGCTTTTGGGATGAAGGAATGTTGAGTGACTATTGCTGGTCCCTTATACGCGAAACAGATAGTAAACAATACAAAAGGCTCAGTTCAAATTCTGTTCATTTTTAAAGTTTAAATTGGTTTTAGCTTTAAAGATATGTTTAAAATGGAATTTAAGTTTTATGCTTTTTAAGCCAGTTTTACCAACATACACAATTCGAACTGAAATATACATATGAACGAGCGAAGAATATACCAAAAATAAAAATTCGTTTTTGTCATTTTCAGCGAAAATCCTCATAAAATTAGAACGACACAACGGATTTTTTTTGTTTTAGGCTCAAAACTTTTTCAATTGATTGTTCTTTCATTCAAAGTATTAAGACCTGGAATACCAGCCTTGGTTCGGAAATTATAACCATTTGAATTTCAAGTTTTTAAACAAAATCGCTAAAAATTGGAAATCAGCATCGCGTTTTTTGCCCTATAGCTTCCAAGTTACTGAATCAATTCCAAATTTATATATAAAGGATATGTTGCGTTGTCATTCCTCTTTCATATGAGTACCAAAAACTTTGAAATCGGTTAAGGCATATAGGGTCTACGACCTCATTATTGACATAGACTATAGGTAAAAATGTCAAAAACCGTTATTTAACGATTTCTCAAAAACTTGACGTGATAGAGAAAAACGGGTACCAGATTCGGAATCAGCACGAAAAATTCCTATAGGGTCGCTATCCAGTTTTTCTGGTCCAAAAGTTGGCCTTTATTTGTAAACTTGTGTTATCTTTCATTGGTATTATTTTGAAAATCTAATGGTGAAATCTGGCATAATTTACAATTTTTCATACAAAATTTTGAAAATCTAAAAAAAAAAGAACAAACGGCTCCACAGATTTTTTTAAAACTTACCAGAATTGATCAAAATAAAGAAAACTATAGTGTGCATCAAAAAATTTTTACGTCTTCCAAAATTCCATTTAAAATTTTTCAAGCACACCGTGCGTAGTCACCACTGTAGACCAATAAGTTCATAAGTTTTTTTTTTTTAATTGACAAGTTCTGCTTCTTCTTGGTTTTCCTCATCGATAGCTGCAATGAGCACTAGCTAAGTTTAATTATTGAGTACAAGAAAATTTCCAAATAAAAACGCAGGGGATTACATTTCAAAAGAGAGCTTGATCCAATTGTTTCTTAAAAATGTCTGCGGATTACAACATAAAAAAAATATAACGTCAAGAGCATTAAGATATAATTACCAATTATGGCATTGGTGAAAGTTTCCTGCTGTTCTCCACTATTTGCAAAAGGTACTGTTTTGGCTCTTCATCTCTTGTTTTTAGGTCATTGAATTCCGTAATAAGAGCTATGGCTCTTTCTGCATTGTCGTTGACACAAGCAATTTTTTCCACTTTCTTCAAGCCCTCGAGAAAATGTTTATTTTTGGACCAATGTTTTGGGTCCACCATCAAAAAAAAAGAATTAATTCCTAAAGTATTGAACAAAGAAATGGTAGTTTCATCAATGAAGTCCTCCAACTCAAGGTTTTTAAATCTCCGAATGACATTTCCTCAACACTTAGCCATTTCCGGGTTTTTTTAATGCCTCTTTCATTTTTCGCTTGCACGCTATAGGAACATCTTCATCAAAAAAGGCCATTCCAACCATATTCCCTTTAAGGTAATTCAAATGTTTTAAAAACTTTTTCAAAACTGCTTCCCACATTGGGTCCTGGGAATTTTCGGCTAATTTTTTTAAAAGCTGGAGATCACTCCGCGGTGCTTTTAAGATGAATGGCGCCGTAAACAATGCTCGAGCATAGCTCTTAATAATAAAAAAAACAAAATCGCTTCAAAGACTTCTCTTCCGCAGGTGTCAAATCGATTTGAGCCTGGAAGATATATATTTTTAAACTTTATATAATTCTGCTCATCCACCTTGCTCTATGAACTGCCCCCGGTTTTCTAAAAGATCTTTTTGGTTTCTCCCCTAAGAATATTAGGCAGAGCTCGAGTCTCTATAGTCACTCCTTGGAATATTTTCCTGCAAAAAAAGTGATTAGAAATTCGTCTGAATCATTTTGAATGAATATTTTTACCATAATTTGTCGTTCACAAATTTTCAAAAATAATGTTTGGTCACCGAGGGTTTCAAAATAGCTTGGGTCGTCTTTCGCAGTACGGAAATTATCTGTTAAATTAAAATCTTCCTTGTTAAAGATTCCAGTTTTTTTTATTTTTCTATACATACCCACGTCTATATTTGGCCATAAGCATCTCAACCTCTCGAAACGGGGAATGTCAGGACTTGTTGATTTCCCGAACTCATGGTCAAATGCCGCTTTTGCTTGATGTCGGCAAGGGAAACATAATTGTTTTTTATTCAGAGCTTTCTCCAACAGCACGCAAGCACCACTTCTCACGCCCGTATTTGTGTTGGTTGTATCAAAACACATTCCCAAGATTTTGTTTTCTAACTTCCATTCTTTTATTATATTGAAAACGGCATTTGCTTGCGACTCGCCAGTGGAGCTATTGAGTTTAGAAACGCCTAACAGTTTGCTTTTGCGGTCATAAGATACAACGACTGCCAGGCGATCAACTTTTTCTCCTGAAATAAATTTGAAAATTTATGCGCCCGTCATAATTTTAAAAATGCAATATATTTTGTAAATTACCATTTCCATTATCTGTGTGGTTTGGCAGCATTTTACCATCCCAATGAATTAGGTAAATATCGCCTGGTATACAATTGTTTTTGATGTCCTCAGCTACATGTTCTCGGTTTTCGTTCCTTCGTCGCCTCAATGTCGAATATGATATCTTCAATTCCGGTTGAACATTAGGGTTATGCATTAAATGCGCTTTGCGATGCGAAACGCCACAACGATCAAAGGCATTTGTAACTTCGCTTGAAACCATTTTTTTTTTTATTGAAGAACCCTTCTTTTTTCGCATATTTTGGCGGTACCCAATCTTCATCGGCCGAATTTCCATTGCCTACATCCCAAAAACGAATCTATTGTGTTTTCAGTAACATGCTTGTAACTTGCGAACCAATCAACACATTCCACTGATATTTGGTGTACTGGTAAACAAAAAAAAGGGACATATCCTGGCAAAAAATGGATGCCGCCCTCTTCGAGCCACGCCCACAAATAAGCCCATAAATAAGGGTTTATCGTAACTTGTGAAGTAAAAGGCGTAGAAGCTTCAAATTCGCAACACAGGTAGACCAAGGCAAACGAAAGGCGTAGGAAAAAATTTTTTGTGGACCGCCCACTGCCACGCCCACAAATGAAGACTTTTCCTAACTTCCGAAGTAAAAGGCGTAGAAGCTTCAAATTCGCAACATAGGTTCACCAAGGCGAACTAAAGGTGTAGGGAAATAATTTATGTGGCCCGCTCACTGCTAAGCCCACAAATAGAGAAGCAAAACATAGTGCCCCAATAATGTCGGGACGCTGGGTAGTTCAAAGTCGGGCTTGACCGACTTTAGCTTTATGACTTGTTAAAAATTCGTCTGGATTACTTAGTATATGGCTCGACATTTTTGAGAGTGAAACTGATTTTAGTTCTCTCTTTTTTCTTTTTTTTTTAACTTTTCTTTTTTTAAAATTCGTCTCAAGTACAATAGCATATATTTGGGTTGTTCGAAATTTTTAAATCAAAATGATTTCGGATTTTAACATATGGGCATTTCCATGAATATGTCAACCACGACTGAAAAAATAAAAGTGCTCGAAATTTTTTTCCAACACTGGCTATGGAAGGCAAAAATACTAAAATTTAGTTATCTGGAAGCATTTCCAGCCTATTAAAATTTGAAAGAAAAAAAAATAACGGCTTAAAGTCAATTGTCTCGTTGATTCATTTTATAGCCCTATTTCACTCGATTTTTCCGACTCAAACATTTCAAATCTACTTAATTTTTTTTTTCAAATGATAAACTCTCTGAGTGGAACATATCGACACAATTTTCTTGGAGTCACTCAAATTTTTGTAAGATCTATTCAACTTTATTTGCGTACGAATTCCGCGTACGATTACCTGGAAATGCCCATATGTAAGTAAGGTCTCACAGACCGCTATCTTTACGGGATGGGTTCTACCTTCATGAGAAAGTATTGTATATTTTTTTGTTGTTATCCTTTAGAATAGCTACTAATTTTAAATAAGAGATGCAATTTTAATAAAAAAAGAATTTATTTTAAACTTAATCTAACAATAAAACAATTCTTTAGTTACTTTCACTTCTCTTACAATGAAATATAAAGACCAAAAAAACATTAAAAACTTTAGATATTCTTCTCCAAAATAAACATAAAAATTTCGACAAGGGTCGAATTGGTCATTTTTACTGGCAGTCTTTGCTAGAGTTGCAACGGATATCCTGCCACTATTCGGTATCTGACCTATCCGGCCTTAAAGTTAGTATCCGGTCGGATACCGGATACCATCTATATCCGATCGGATACCGGATACCATCTATATCCAGCCACCGGATACCTCAGATTATACATTTGCTATATTGTATTTGTACTAGGATGATTAGAAATTGGAGCGATTAGAGGTAACCGGATGCAGTTGCTCTAACGTTTTCACAGAAAATTTCCATTTTCAGAGATTTTTAATTGCACTCCAACCACTTGAAACACGCACTACTAAAATGTGTGCTGTGTCAAAAAATAACGTTCAAAATTTTTTCTACCAAATGGCAACCCTCAGGATCATTGATACGCCGTTCAATATGGCTTTAAAAACCAAAAATATATAAGAAAAAAAAAGCGATTTTCGGCATCCGGATATCCGGCCTAGCAGCCAGCCGGATATCCGGCATCCTACCGGATACACTATCCGTTGCAACACTAGTCTTTGAACAGCGGCTTCGAGCATTGAAGGCATATTGGCTGTTTACAGCCTACACAAGTGTGGGATGTCTTTCCTTTTATCTTATAGTTTGCCTGCAGTCTTTGGTTGACCGTTTTTTGACATTTTAGGTAACAAAATCTCAAAGAAACAAAATCACCGTCAGCATCAATTTATAACACAAACGTGGACGTGCGGTCTCACAGACTGCACTCAAAATATAAAGCGAAATAACTCACGCTAAATTTAGCCGACGACGTAACCTTCTCTCTCAGCAGTCATTTCGCAACGAAAACGAGATCCACAAACTGCAAGCGGTCTGTGAGACCGCACGTCCACAGTTAAAGGTTAAGCTGTCTTTGGTTAATTCAAATAACCCCTTCCCCCTCTTATTGGGAGAATTGTTCTTTTTGAATCAGACATATGTGAAAATGATGCATCAATACTTGTTGAAATTGTCCGATTACTCGATCGTTTGAAATTTTAACAAAGTTTTTAGCACACAATATTACTAATATTATTTATTTAACAATGGTATTCTACTTTACAGCGAACAAAATGAGGCTTTAAAATTATTTGATTTTCACTTCCATCTCACGCGGTAATCAGCACACTTCTGCCAAACCGCTTACATTTCTTTTACAATAAAGCTAGCACCACAATACTTAATTTGGCGGCATTTACACATTAATTTATGATCAAAGTAAGTATGTAGAAATGAAATATGTGAGTGAAGTTGAATGAATGAATATATATTAGTGAGGAGGAAATGTGTGGAGACTTACAATAAATAGTATGGAAAATTGAGTAAGAGTTTTAGCGGCAACATCCCCTTGCCCGTAAATGAGTGCAGGCTGGAGCATTTACTGTCATTACTGCCAACATCAAGAACTGCCACTTTTGCCACTAGACGATGAAGAACACTGGATGCTGTCTTTATCATAACGCTGGGAAGTTGACTATCTTTTGCGAGAATAATGTCGGTGACGATGCCTTTAGGCCAGAGGTTGTCAGGGTACGATACATACGCATAAGTGCCTATGTGTTGAAAGCTTTTAAAAGCTTACAGTGAAAAAAACTTGTACGTCAAATAGAAAAACCAAATTTCAATGACATTTTGTGCAAATTTTTCTGATTGAAAAAAATATATAGGTAGAAGAAAAGTAATGAAAGGAAATTTAAAAAAATAAAAATATATGAAGCCTTTTAATGCTGCGAAGAAGGAGTGTGTGCAACAAAGCAATTGAGATCAATATCATTCTGGAAGCATGTGATGCGAAGTAAATCCTGAAGGTGTTTAATTGTCAGTTTACTTTTATGACTTGTTTGAATTAGTTTGAGGAAGGAGAAGGAACTTTTAAATAAGTAACTGGTGCCAAACATCGACTGCAATTTGTACATAACAGGTTGGCTGATAAGTCCCCGGTCTGACACATAGATGGCGTCGCTAGTATTAAATGCATATTATTTTTATATAGTGGCAACCTTCAAATGATTCGTGTGAAAATTTGACGTCTGTAAGTCAATTAGTTTGTGAGATAGAGCGTCTTTTGTGAAGCAACTTTTGTTATTGTGAAAAAAGTGGAAAAAAAGGAATTTCGTGTTTTGATAAAATACTGTTTTCTGAAGGGAAAAAAAACAGTGGAAGCAAAAACTTGGCTTGATAATGAGTTTCCGGACTCTGCCCCAGGAAAATCAACAATAATTGATTGGTATGCAAAATTCAAGCGTGGTGAAATGAGCACGGAGGACGGTGAACGCAGTGGACGCCCGAAAGAGGTGGTTACCGACGAAAACATAAAAAAAATTCACAAAATGATTTTGAATGACCGTAAAATGAAGTTGATCGAGATAGCAGAGGCTTTAAAGATATCAAAGGAACGTGTAGGTCATATCATTCATCAATATTTGGATATGAAAAAGCTCTGTGCAAAATGGGTGCCGCGCGAGCTCACATTTGACCAAAAACAACAACGTGTTGATGATTCTGAGCGGTGTTTGCAGCTGTTTACTCGCAATACAGCCGAGTTTTTGCGTCGATATGTGACAATGGATGAAACATGGCTCTATCACTACACTCCTGAGTCCAATCGACAGTCGGCTGAGTGGACAGCGATCGGTGAACCGTCTCCGAAGCGTGGAAAGACTCAAAAGTCCGCTGGCAAAGTAATGGCCTCTGTTTTTTGGGATGGGCATGGAATAATTTTTATCGATTATCTTGAGAAGAGAAAAACCATCAACAGTGACTATTATATGTCGTTACTGGAGCGTTTGAAGGTCGAAATCGCGGCAAAACGGCCCCATATGAAGAAGAAAAAAGTGTTGTTCCACCAAGACAACGCACCGTGCCACAAGTCATTGAGAACGATGGCAAAAATTCATGAATTAGGCTTCGAATTGCTTTCCCACCCACCGTATTCTCCAGATCTGGCCCCCAGCGACTTTTTCTTGTTCTCAGACCTCAAAAGGATGCTCGCAGGGAAAAAATTTGGCTGCAATGAAGAGGTGATCGCCGATACTGAGGCCTATTTTGAGGCAAAACCGAAGAAGTACTACCAAAATGGTATCAAATAATTGGAAGGTCGTTATAATCGTTGTATCGCTCTTGAAGGGAACTATGTTGAATAATAAAAACGAATTTTGACAAAAAAATGTGTTTTTCTTTGTTAGACCGGGGACTTATCAGCCAACCTGTTAGCTTCCTTTGTTTGACCATACTTTCCTTCGTCAATATTTTTCCAAAAGTTAACTCCTATGTGAATTGGAACTGTCAAATCTGATTGCATCATTCAAATTTCATTTTGTAGTGGAATATCATATTTAGTAGCATCGAATTTCCATTCTGCTATCCAACAAATATTTTGAAAAACTTAATTTTTTTATATGTTTTAATATTTTGTATGCCATCCTTTCTGACGGAGGACCGCCTTCAGCCTCTTTGGCATGGAATTCACCAGCTTTCGGGTCACTTCGGGAGTTATTTTCCCCCATTCTTCTATTAGAGCTTTTTTTAGGCCATTTTTCGATGAAATTTGATGTTTCCGGATGTTTTTTTTTAAAGTTGACCACAAATTTTCAATCACATTAAGATCGGGTGATTGGGCCGGAGGTGCCATTACATGGGGACAATTCCAAACGAGCCATGACTGGACAATAGCCGACTTGTGTTTTGGGTCATTATCCTGATAATAGCGGAAATCGGACCGTATATTGAGGGTTTCGGCACTTTGCAATAAATTTTCCTTTAAAATGTTGAGATACATTGTTTTGTCCATGTTTCCTTCTATAAACACCAAATTACCAACGCCAGCAGAGGACATACAGCCCCAAACCATAACGCTCCCACCGCCGTGTTTAACTGTTGCTCGCAAATTCTTAGTTTGTAGCTCTGTGTTTGGTTGACGCCAGACATGCGACTGCCCATCGGAGCCAAAAATATTAAATTTTGACTCGTCCGCGAATATAACCTTTTCCCAAAAATTTATTCCTTTCGAAGCATGTGTTTTAGCGAAAGCAAGACGACTTTGCTGATTTTTCTTGCTTAGGAACGGCTTCTTGCGAGCAACTCGACCATTAAAGTTATGCTGTCGTAGAACTCGGCGAATAGTTTCAGCACTGCATGACTTACCCAACTCAAGGTGTATCATGTTAGCCAATTTTGGAGCCGATAATTTGGGATTTTCTTTAATTTTTCTTATGATATACCGCTCATCAGCTTCATTCAATATTTTATTTGGTGCAATTCTTCCTTTATCATGCACTCTGTTTTCGTGGACGAAGCGCGATATTATACTTTGTACTGTCGAGTCACTCAAATTCACCATTTCCGCTATTTTTCGACGTGAATGACCATTTTTAAAATGAGTAAGGACCAATTCACGCTGCTCAATTGTTGTACGTCTTCCCATATTTTTTAAACTTCACGTATGCATCGATCAAGTGTCGCAATAATACTAAATTGACTTCAACTAAGTTCAAAAATACCTAGAAACAGAAACAAAAACAAAAAGTACCGCAATTCTTTGAAATCAACAACTCGCGCGGGTTGCTAATCTGTGTGGTTGAAATAAGGTGTGAGCGAAATTTCGAGACTGAGCGCTTTGTCGTTCGCTTGAAAGAAAAGAAAACAAAAAAAAAAATTTTTTTTTTCTGTATTTCATTTTCAGTGATCTTAATGTATTAATCTGCATTTAAATTTTGTTGATAAAAGGTTTTATTTAAAAGTTAAACTCTTTCTTTGCATTTAAATTATGCTGGTTGAAATAAGCTGTGAGACACTGTATTAGTGAGGAGGAAATGTGTGGAGACTTACAATAAATAGTATGGAAAATTGAGTAAGAGTTTTAGCGGCAACATCCCCTTGCCCGTAAATGAGTGCAGGCTGGAGCATTTACTGTCATTACTGCCAACATCAAGAACTGCCACTTTTGCCACTAGACGATGAAGAACACTGGATGCTGTCTTTATCATAACGCTGGGAAGTTGACTATCTTTTGCGAGAATAATGTCGGTGACGATGCCTTTAGGCCAGAGGTTGTCAGGGTACGATACATACGCATAAGTGCCTATGTGTTGAAAGCTTTTAAAAGCTTACAGTGAAAAAAACTTGTACGTCAAATAAAAAAACCAAATTTCAATGACATTTTGTGCAAATTTTTCTGATTGAAAAAAATATATAGGTAGAAGAAAAGTAATGAAAGGAAATTTAAAAAAATAAAAATATATGAAGCCTTTTAATGCTGCGAAGAAGGAGTGTGTGCAACAAAGCAATTGAGATCAATATCATTCTGGAAGCATGTGATGCGAAGTAAATCCTGAAGGTGTTTAATTGTCAGTTTACTTTTATGACTTGTTTGAATTAGTTTGAGGAAGGAGAAGGAACTTTTAAATAAGTAACTGGTGCCAAACATCGACTGCAATTTGTACATAACAGGTTGGCTGATAAGTCCCCGGTCTGACACATAGATGGCGTCGCTAGTATTAAATGCATATTATTTTTATATAGTGGCAACCTTCAAATGATTCGTGTGAAAATTTGACGTCTGTAAGTCAATTAGTTTGTGAGATAGAGCGTCTTTTGTGAAGCAACTTTTGTTATTGTGAAAAAAGTGGAAAAAAAGGAATTTCGTGTTTTGATAAAATACTGTTTTCTGAAGGGAAAAAAAACAGTGGAAGCAAAAACTTGGCTTGATAATGAGTTTCCGGACTCTGCCCCAGGAAAATCAACAATAATTGATTGGTATGCAAAATTCAAGCGTGGTGAAATGAGCACGGAGGACGGTGAACGCAGTGGACGCCCGAAAGAGGTGGTTACCGACGAAAACATAAAAAAAATTCACAAAATGATTTTGAATGACCGTAAAATGAAGTTGATCGAGATAGCAGAGGCCTTAAAGATATCAAAGGAACGTGTAGATCATATCATTCATCAATATTTGGATATGAAAAAGCTCTGTGCAAAATGGGTGCCGCGCGAGCTCACATTTGACCAAAAACAACAACGTGTTGATGATTCTGAGCGGTGTTTGCAGCTGTTAACTCGCAATACAGCCGAGTTTTTGCGTCGATATGTGACAATGGATGAAACATGGCTCTATCACTACACTCCTGAGTCCAATCGACAGTCGGCTGAGTGGACAGCGATCGGTGAACCGTCTCCGAAGCGTGGAAAGACTCAAAAGTCCGCTGGCAAAGTAATGGCCTCTGTTTTTTGGGATGGGCATGGAATAATTTTTATCGATTATCTTGAGAAGAGAAAAACCATCAACAGTGACTATTATATGTCGTTATTGGAGCGTTTGAAGGTCGAAATCGCGGCAAAACGGCCCCATATGAAGAAGAAAAAAGTGTTGTTCCACCAAGACAACGCACCGTGCCACAAGTCATTGAGAACGATGGCAAAAATTCATGAATTAGGCTTCGAATTGCTTTCCCACCCACCGTATTCTCCAGATCTGGCCCCCAGCGACTTTTTCTTGTTCTCAGACCTCAAAAGGATGCTCGCAGGGAAAAAATTTGGCTGCAATGAAGAGGTGATCGCCGATACTGAGGCCTATTTTGAGGCAAAACCGAAGAAGTACTACCAAAATGGTATCAAATAATTGGAAGGTCGTTATAATCGTTGTATCGCTCTTGAAGGGAACTATGTTGAATAATAAAAACGAATTTTGACAAAAAAATGTGTTTTTCTTTGTTAGACCGGGGACTTATCAGCCAACCTGTTAGCTTCCTTTGTTTGACCATACTTTCCTTCGTCAATATTTTTCCAAAAGTTAACTCCTATGTGAATTGGAACTGTCAAATCTGATTGCATCATTCAAATTTCATTTTGTAGTGGAATATCATATTTAGTAGCATCGAATTTCCATTCTGCTATCCAACAAATATTTTGAAAAAAACGTTCATTTCGCTTGAGCACTATCGAAGGAAAGAAATAGACTTCACCAGTGGCGACTCGCCATGCTCATATTTTAGCGTGTACTCGCACAAAAACAACAAGCATACGAAAAAAAGAGCGTCAGTTGCGCTGCTCTCTCGCATTCTCTCGAAATTAAAAAAAAAACAGCTTTCGAACTCACATGTACACGCTGTTGATGTGAAAGCTATAAAACAGCTTTTGAATGTCGCTTATGGACGTTTAATGGGACTGACAATCTCTGCTTTAGGCCAACATTTGCTACGTCTGGATATGATCGGTAAATATTCCTGCAGTTATCTGCGCCAGAATCGATCTTCAAACCGTTGTGATTGGTACCAGCGATGTCGAAGATCAGCGTTGTCGGTACATATAGGTTTATAACAGTGTAAGCCGCTAGAAGGCCCGCGGGCAAAACATTTGTGTTAGTGCTCTCATGCGTGTGAAGCCGAAGCTGAAAAACGAAAATCAGTCAGTCAGTTGCCAACTATCGAGCGAGCAGGGTCACGTCGCTCGCTTCTTTAAAATATATGCGAGTTTCATTCAGTATTGCCAACATTCAAAGACAACCTTTCCCTTATAAGTCTTCGGTAAACCATATTTATCCCGTTTCTCTTAAAGTAGTATCCACAGTTAATCCCTTTTTTGATATGTTACAGAGAGCGAACAAAGGGGAAAAATAACTGCGAAAATTAAGATTTGTTGCATCGAAATAAGCAAATAAGAGCTGCTATACATGAGCATTTTTTAATTTGCATTTTTTCACCCGCGTGTCGAGTTTGTAGGGCGGCGGTGTATAGACGTAAGTGGGACAAACCTGCAAGGGCAGCTCTACACCGCTGTCCTACAAACTCGCCACGCGGGTGAAAAAATGCAAATTAAAAAATTTTCGAATTTCGGGCTTTCGGAATTTCGGGCTGAATTTTTCTTTGCTATCGAAATATGAAAACGAAATTCGATTTTTAAAAATTGTTACATGAGAATACTAGTGCTATCGTAAAAACCATCAATAGTAAGACAATAATAAAACTATCGACACTATCGATAGTGCCATCGATAGTTTGATAGCACTAGGGAATGTCCCATTTAAGCATAACGTGTAGAATTCTCATATGCTTTATAAAACTGGTCACATAAATTGTTAGTTCATTGGCTGAAAATTTAAGTTTTTATCGTAAATGTAATACAAGTTTGTCAATAAAAAGCTGAGAAGTCGAAATGTTTAATATTCAATGGGAAGAAGATTTCTTTTTTGCTGAAAATCTGTCAGGGGAGGCAGAATGTTTAGTATGTGGACATAAAATTTTTCCTAAAAAGTATAATCTCGAAAGACATTTTACAACTAGCCATAAAAACCTTATGACAAATGCAGGGGAGAAGAGAACCGAAATTCTTTTGTCATTGAAAAAGAAGTTCTTTGAAAGTATGGCAAATCAATTTTATACAGGAAGCGCCACGAACACATCTTCTAGTTATTCTACTGAACAGTGTTCAAAAAAAGAAAAATCTACCTTCTTGATTGCTATGGCATTGGCAAAACAATGCCGTCCATTCTCTGATGCCCTTTTTTTCAAAGAATTATGTGTTTCAGTTCTGAAATGTTTTGGAAAGGATGGACAAATTTTTTCTGAAATGATAACATCTTTGCCGCTTCGAAGCCAAACCATGAGCAGGCGCACTGAAGATATAGCTGCATTTATTTCTGGGAACGTAAAAAAAAATATATTTAATTCCAAATATTATTCCATATGCATTGATGAAACTACTGATATCAACGACTTGAGTCAGCTACTAATCTGCGTTAAAACTGTTGATAAAGACTTCAATGTTTTGGAGGAAGTTGGAGGTCTTTGCACGCTTCACGGAAATGCAACGGGTAAGGCAATATTTGATGCCGTCAATAAAAAAATATTTTCCGTTACTGATTTAAAAAAGCTGAGTAGCGTGTGTGCAGATGGTGCTCGCGTTATGGTTGGAAAAAATGAAGGGTTTGTTGGCCAATTATTGAAAAATAATATTAATGTACCCAGCTTGCACTGCATTATACACCAGCAAGCTCTCTTTTCGAAAACTTTGGGTATGTCACAAGTTATGGCAGTAGCTGTAAAAATTATTAACAAAGTACGTGGAGGGCATAATTCGTTGAGGCACAGAAAATTTGTTTCATTTTTGAAAGAGCTCGAAGCTGACTATGGCGATTTGCTTCTTTTTACAGAGGTCCGATGGTTGAGTCGAGGGAAAAGTTTGGAAAGGCTCTTCAACTTAAGAAATGAAGTTGTTGAGTTTTTGATGGAGGATAATTTCCATGGCTGTACCGAACTTCTCAATTTTTTGAAAGATCCAAAATTTTTGCTAGACTTTGGTTTTTTGTGCGACATGACAGGATTTGTTAATAAATTGAACCTCTCCTTACAAGGAAAAAATAAATCAATAATCGATTTAGTGCGAAACATCGAACAGTTTCAACAGCAACTTCAAGTTTTAAAAGAGCAACTACAAAGAGAAAACTTTTCCAATATGCCAAAACAAACGAACTCGTTCAAGAACTTACCATTCTAGATCGAAAAACTCAATTTTTGGAAATTTTGAAAACGTTAACGGAAATGTGTGAAAAAAGATTTCAAGATTTCAAAAAAATCAAAAATTTAATATGTATGTGTAATTCTCCATTGACGTGCAATATTTTTGAACAAGATGTTGATCTGCAAGAAGAGCTGAAACGAATGAAGTATGACCTTTCATTACCTTTTGCAACAGGTATTGAATTTTGGAAAGAAGTTAACGAAGAGAGTTACCCACAAACGAAAAATGCTGTTTATAGATTATATTCAATGTTTGGCTCCACTTATAACTGTGAAGCTGCATTTTCCACATTGAAAAATATTTTAAGCAAGCACCGAAATAGACTTTCCGATATTCATTTAGAAAATTTAATATTAATCAAAACTTGTACCTATGAAATTGACATAGATGAGGTCATTAAATACCAAAAAATGCATACATCGCGCCCATTCATTCCCTTGCCCTTAGTTGAAGTGGTTTAAACTATAACAAAATAAAAAAAAGATAATTTCTGAAAGAAGAGCTCATAATTTGCGTAGAGAAAAAAAATCCCCCTTTCCCAAATTGTAGAAAAAGGGAAAAAATCTCACGAGCTGGCCACACTGTCTTTGAATGAATTCCAGTCTTATTGAAACTGTCGAACGATGAGGGTGTGCTCGCATGATTTTTGCATTCACATCACATCGTTACGTTAAAACACGAAGTGTTTCTGTCTTTGTGTGCGTTTGGCTGTCACTGGTTTATAACAGGGGTCGGCAAAATGGGTATGTAATTGTGTGAGTGAGAGCAGAGCGGCTACTAAAAATAGCCGAAAATAAACAAAAAACTGCTGAAACTAGCTAAAAATAAAAGCTAGAAGTAGCATAAAAGAGCTGAAACTGACGGAAAAAGCTATAAATTTCCGCATACCCGCTCTCGATGCTGCATGCTCGGCTGATCCCGTCAAACTGAGACAAGAGCGTAAGCAATACATGTGAGTGGCTGTCGCAAAAATTGTTCCTAGCGTGCCGACCCCTGGTTTATAACCATCGGTTAATCCGAGAAGAAGATGATTTGGTGTTATTGCCTCGTCGTCAATAGTGTCTAACGAGACGAAGGTAAGTGGGCGCGAATTTATAACAAATTCGATCTCATTTAAAGCGTTGCGTAGACTCTCCTCGTTGAATTGCATGGATGGACATATGGCGTGGACTGCGTCTTTACCGCTCTGACGAGCATTTTCCATGCACCGCCCATATGAGGTGCCGCTGGCGGATTGAATTTTCATTTAATCGTGTCGAATGCATATTCAATAGATGAGTCGGATAGAATTTTCTGAGCAGCCTTGAAATTGGTTCCGTTGTCGCTATAGATTTCTTTTGGTGATCCGCGTCGAGTGATAGCCAGTATGCATGAGCTTGTATCCAAGCTGTGAGCCACCTCCAAGTGAATCGCGCGGACCGTCAAGCAGGTGAAGATTGCACCCCACGTTTTGTCGCGCCGCCTGCACACCGTTACATATAGGGGTCCAAAGTAATCTTATCAAACGTATGTGAAGAGCCTTTCGAACGCGGCGAGACTTGCTGCGGGCAGGGGTGCCATTTGAAGGACTTGTGGAAATGCCGAGCTATTTTTGCACAATTGACACGTGCGGCGTACCTTTCCGTAGAGCACTCGAAGTCGCAATATATGATATTGGCTCTTTATTGTATTGATGACAGTCTCATGCATCTGGTGGTGAAGTTTCTCATGGAAGGAACGCACCCACAAAAGGGTTATGTGATGGTCGTTGGGGAGCGTTATTATGTCCTCATGCACCGAGAGAAATAAGAACTGTTAAATCAACCACTTAGAACAGTTAAAGTAAGAGTGGTCAAATTAACTGTATTCCCCGTTAAATGCACTGAAAAAGGAAGTCAAATCAACAGTTGAAAAGTAGTCACTTTTTATGTTCAAATTCGCTTTCGTTCACTTAGACGTATAAGTTCGCATTCTGATCAACCGTCTCCGGAGTGTGCAATAGCTCAGTGGTTTAAGCTGTGAGTTGACCGTCGTGAGATTCGGGGTTCTATCCCTGCTGGCGGCGGGAATTTTTCTGGATTTTTTTTTTTTAATTACAGTTTTTTTTTTTTTGTTCAGAGTGTAGTTGTTTTTTAAGGCAAAAATTTTCTCCTAAATTTTTAAGATTTTAATTTATTTAATTTTTTTTAATGTTTCATTTTCAAGCAAAAAATTTTGCAACCATAAGCTCAAGTGAGCGTTTTGACCAACAAATTAAATTCGTTCGTTTAGCGTAATGGTTAAGACGTTCGCCCAGCGAAGTGGTGGTCTGCGGTTCAAGGCTCGGCCGAGGCGAGAAAATTTAAAGAGATGAAAGAGAAAAAGATTTAAAAAGAAACAAATAAATAAAGAAAAAATATAATAATTTAATAAAAAAAAAAAATATTAATAAAAGAAGGTAAAAAAAAGTCAAAGCAAAAAATAAATTTTTTTTTCCCAGTCGCTGGTGACAGTTGATTTAACCGCGAGACAGTTATATCAACCATCAGGTAGTTATATCCCTATTGACTGTGTTTGTACTGTTGAATCGACCGCTACTACACATAAGCTAAGAATTAACGGTGAACTCGGTTATTTTAACCTGCTTTTTCAGTTAATATAACTACCTTTTTCTCTCGGTGTGGTTATTCATATGTTCGGCTCTCTTTTTGCTGCGCAAAAATCTAGTTTTATCCAAAAAGACGTTCATGCTGATGAGTTTACTTTTAGACTCAATGCGCTTGTTGTTTTTTAGACAGTCGATTTCTTCGCCCTACTTTTCCTGTTGCGCAAATTTAAAAAGATATTAGCGCGCTCGCTCTCACATTTCTGACGTTACATGACTAGGTGAAGTGGAAGATTTGATTTTAGCTTTAATTTTTTCACTATAAAATATAAATGAGGCAACTGCTCGATACAAACGTCTCCAACTCGAGAAATGTTCAACGTTGGGCCTAAAGATGTTCGTCATAAAAAATATGTTGTGCTTCATTGCTGTGCAGTCTATTTCGCTTGATTCGATTCGGTTATCATCCGGCCATTCGTTGGGCTGTAACTTAAGAAATTCTGGGCCCGAAAACAAAGTACTCGGGTTTATTTTTCACGTGGTCTTGGTGGCAAAATCAGCTGGATTTAGCCGTGTTGGAACATATCGCCATTGACTGACAATAGTGAGTTTCAGGACTTCGCCAACTCGGTGCATCACATGCTGCTTGAATTTTTTTGGATCCATGTTCAACCATCTCAGCACGGTTTTTGAGTCAGTCCACCAAAACTGTGCCCATGTACGTATGCGTTTGACTTGTAGAATTAGATTCGCTAGCTGCACTCCAATAATTGCCGCTTGCAACTCGAGCCTTGGTGTTGATATTTGTTTTACTGGTGCCACTTACGCTTTCGCAGAAACTATGGTGATAGAGACCTTGTCATTCACTTCTACTCGTAGATAGCTGATAGCAGCGTACGCGTTTTCTCCGGCGTCAAGAAAGGTGTGTAGTTGGACATTCTTCGCTCGCGGAAGATCAGAAGAGTAGCATCGCTGGATCTCTACAGCAGATAAGAGCGGCAGACATAATTTTCATTGACACCATTTCTCATAGAGCGAATCATTGAGCGGATCGTCCCAGTCGATTACGGAACGCCAGATAGCTTGAATCAATATTTTTAGGCTTATCGTATAGCACGAAACAAAGCCAAGAGGGTCAAATATTGACATTAAGACCTGTAACGTTTCCCTCTTTGTTGGCACTACCTCTTTACTTAGCACATCAAGGCCAAGCCTGGCAAATCTGCAAATATACCTGAACTTATCGTTAGAGGGGTCCCAATACATACCAAGTACTTGATCGGGGCCCACTCCATTGCTTCTTGTCCAGTTGTCGTTCCGTCTTTGAGCTCTTGAATAACGGTTGTTGAGTTTGATACCCAGCCTTTTATAATTTTAACATGGATCTCTTGCCCACTGAACCGGCCATTCATTCTGTTCGCCATCTCCGCATAGACGTGTGAATTCCTTCTCTCCCGGCGGAGGTCATTTTCAAATTCCTCCCACAGTTGAATTAGTTCTATTTCGTCATCGTGGTTCCACAGGATACGTTTCGTTTTTTTCTTATTTGGCTCCATCTTCTCTCTGTAGTGAAAAAATGAAAATAACATCAATATAAATCCTAATAACTTCAAGTATTATCTTCAAAGCGTCACTTACATTTCGCATGTTTAAACAATTTGACAAACAACTAGCAGTAAACTTGCCACATGTTGCCAATAAAACACAAAACTACCACAACTGTCAGTAGATTTTTTCAATTGTTGCCGTACAAAAAGCAGCCAATTCGTACTTTGAGTTGTGCATTTATTTAATCAAATGCACACCCAATGCTCGACATAATGCAGAATTGGGCCTTTGATTTGCATAAGTGCTGTAGTCTGTTTAGGATATTAATAGCTTTTTGGTGAATTTCCCCAATTTGTTGAATTTCCTATACCGGCCTAATGGTGTATTTCCCCATCGCGGCAGAGCCTTTTCGACGTCGCCAGTTAGACCTACACTCCTAAATGGTTTCAGCTATACATAGCTATATAATTTTTAATTGGAGGCTAAAAGAAGCCTCAAGTTCCTCATTTCACAAAAGTATGTCGAAAGCTTTTGACTTTACACAATTCAGATGATTTTTGAGGCAGACCCTAGTGATGGAGATACCCTAAAAAATCGTCAAATTAAGTCAATTTTTGTAGAGAATGTCAACGATTATAAAAGAAGTATGTATGCTGTCTTTGGTGCAAGCACCATCTGAATTTCGGGTGTAAAATTCAATTTTCGAATAACGCCTTATGGCGCGGCCAATTTTCTATATTTGGATTCTACATTTTATGCCCTTAGATAAGTCTAAATAAATAATTCCACCAAGTATTTCAAAAAATTTCGTTCCATTTGGCACCATATCTTCTCCATGGATGCCACACTCACGTCTAAAATAAACAAGACCAAAAACTCGGAAATCAGTTTTTTGTAGTACGTGAATTTTCCTAATACTAAACAGAAAAAATAAATGTTAAAAGAAATTCTACAGTTTAAAATGGTATAATACTTCATACAAAACTTTATAATATCTGATTTTCTCTGTTTATAAATGAAAAAAAAAATCCCTTAAAAAAACTAACTGCCCAAAGTGGAATCGTCGTGGATTGCCTGGTATGCCGTGTGGTTGTTGTTGCCCTTGGTGAATTGCCTATAAGCTGTGTTGAATTTCCTGTAAGCACGTTTATCATACTGTAATACTTGCACATTCGCTTTAACAGCATCCTATTTTTGGTTTTTGAAATAAGATTTCATAGCAATATATTCCTTTAACAGCCCCGCTGAAAATTTATCTTTTGAATATCAAACGCTTTCCTATCGATCTTAAATGCCTTTGCTTTATTAGAATTTTTCAAAAATTGTGATACAAAAATAATAAACCTGGTTTAAACTCTCATAGCGACTATCATTTGAAAGTTTAAACCATATAGTAACAAGGCATGGTTCAAACAAAATCCGGCCAAGCAATATAGCAATATATATAAGTATATCATCTCGTGTGGACGCTATTTTAAATCTGAGTAAGCAGTTTTCTGAACTCTAGTTATGTGGCAACTATGTAAAAAAATCATATGTTTTGACTAAGTTTTGCGGATTCTACAAGCGATGGAAAAAGCACGTCGTGAAAAAATTGTGCACACTTTCGTGGAATATCCTACGTGGAAAATTGCAAAAAACTTAAAAATTCCGAAGTCAACGGTTTCTGATCTCATCAGACGGTTTAAGAAGACTCACTCTATAGAAAGAGCAACAAAAAAAGTTGTCATGTCTGGCTTTAGACATGTGGAAAATAAAGTGATTGGGTCAATAAGGAGAAATCCACAACTATCCGACAATGATCGAGCCAAAAAATTTGGGACCACCAAAAGCATGATGAGAATACGAATTTCTGAAGGCATAAAAACCTTTCGTGTTATAAAATGGCCTAACCGTTCCATAAAGTAAAATTTAGAAGCCAAGAAGAGAGCACGACGTCTTTACAGCGAAATCCTTACAAAATTTAAAGGTTGCATTTTAATGGATGACGAAACGTACATCAAAATAGACTTAAGGCAGCTTCCAGGGTCCAAGTTCTACTTTGCGAAGAATCGTGGGGAGGTTACCCCGAAATTTAATTATGTACAGATGGAAAAGTTTGGGAAGAAAGCTTTAGTTTGGCAAGCTATTTGCAGTTGTGGTCTCAAAACACGCGCATTTATTACTTTTTCAACTTTGACGTCTCAGTTGTATATTAAAGAGTGCCTGCAAAAACGTCTCTTGCTATTCATTAGGCGTCACCGAGCTTCTATAAAGTTTTTGCCGGACCTTGCGTCTTGTCACTACTCCAATGCTACTTTGGAATTGAGGAAGTGTGGTAAACGTGTTCAAAACACGAAATCGATGATTGTTACCTACAACAAATATGCGTCACAGTTTATTTGAGCTTCTGTGCAAAAACTAATGACGTCTATTAAAAAACACACACGCTTAGATGTTTAAAACTTGTTTAGTTTTTTATGATAGTTTATGCAATTTTGTACCTTTTTCATTCAGAAGAGCTCCAAAAATATACAGTTTATGCATTCTATTTATCATGATATGTCATAAGTACTTGAGCCACTAGTTATGTATCGAGCAGTTTTAGTTATGATATCACTGAATATTTCATATCAGCTGTTCTGTAGTGGAAATCAAATTTTTGGATATTCGGTCATATTCGACGCATGAGTAGGGGAGGATGGGGCTAACTCGTACACGGGGCTAACTCGTACACTTGACGTAACTCATCGCTGGTATGACTTATTGAACTGCGAATAGGCTCTGTTTACGCACCTTAACGAGTTGAGTGATTGGCTAGTGTCAGATGTCAATGTTGACAGTGTTAGTATAACAGCAGCGGTCGTTGCGTGAAGACGAATGTTTTTTTTGCACAAAAAAAATTTTGTTTGTCTTCTTATTTTTTGGGTTGCAATCTTTAATTTTGCGTGTATCAACAAACGGGTAAGTGCATTTTAAAGAGGAAGACAATTTGCATTCAATTAGAAAATGGATTTTGTGAATAAAGTGAAGAAAAGATCTGTGTTGTTGCTTGAAGTAAAATTGGTTTAGTGGGGCTAACTCGTAAACTTTTGAGTGGGGCTAACTCGTACACTTTGATTTTTCGTTTTTATGCAAGAACCCGTTTCTTAGCCACAGCATATAGATTCAGAACTTCTTACAAGCCATTTTTTTATCATTTTAATGCGTTGTTTCAGGAAAATGGTTCGCAACTATAAGCGACAAACGCAAGAAAATGACGAAAAAAAGATGAAGTTGGGCGTCCTTTCTGTCCGACGCGACAAATTATCAGTGCGGAAAGCCGCTGTATTACATGGTATAAAATGGACGACAATAAACTGCAAATTTCTTTTTTTAATTTGTAGAATCTCATATTTTTTTCCTTTTTGTAATCTCATTAAAATCACTTCTTTTTCTACAGAGCATTAAGCTTATTTCTAATTAAGGACTCAGCAATAGCTCAATAAATACTTAAGTTCCATTTTCAAGTGGATTGAAAAAAATTTTTGCGAGTTATTAAAGGCAAAGTTGTCACTGTTCGAGTTAGCCCCACCCCCAGTACGAGTAAGCCCCAGCAATTTCGGAATTTCCGATTTTGAGGTGCCCTACTAATCACCGTCATAACTTCGAAACTACCACATATATTCATATATCAACAAAAGCGTTTTGTAGCTGAAGGTGCAAGTATTAAAATGGTGTATAACACTTGGATATACAGCAAATTTATGAGTGACTTTTTATTTCCAAACCAAAAAGTGTACGAGTTAGCCCCATCCTCCCCTACTCTGCTTTAGCGTTCCTCAATAATATGACCAAAATTTTATCTAATTATTTTAAGTTGTATAAAAACAACATATTTTGCTGTAAAATATTATGAGTTCTTATGAAAAACCTTTGACTAATGCCGCCTTTACATCTGTTGATAAATGAAGCAACAAAATCACTAGCAACACATATCAACCGCAACACTAGCTTGTAAAAATTATCAAAATTTTAATTGGGAACGCATTTCCCCCGTTTGTACACATTTCATAAAAGTGTTGGCAAATAAATTTTATGTCCCTTACATGTGAGCTTAAATTCAAAAATAAAGCAACGCAGGCAACAAAGGTCTAAAACTGATATTAGCTTGCCCTGTTAAAAAACAAAAATGTATTATAAAAACATGGAAATATCTGCACAAAAAAAAGCTGCGACTTTCTGCAGTTATTGTGCTATTGAGCCATGCAGATGAAGAGCAGGTCGGAAACGTAAGCGGAGTGTGTGGGTTCGCGAGCTTTTCTTAGAAAGAGAAGCAACAGGATTTTTCACGCATTTTCAACAAAAGCTGAAAGCAAATGACCCAGAACGATTCCGAAATTTTGTACGCATGAATGCTGAGGACTTCTATGATTTATTAGCGCGAGTTCGCCCGTTGATTCAGAAAAGACACACTTATTTTCGGAAGGCAATATCACCAGCAGAGCGCCTCGTGGTAACATTGCGCTATTAAGCAACTGGTTTAAGATGTCCGATTCTATCATATCGCTTATAACAGGTTGGCTGATAAGTCCCCGGTCTGACACATAGATGGCGTCGCTAGTATTAAATGCATATTATTTTTATATAGTGGCAACCTTCAAATGATTCGTGTCAAAATTTGACGTCTGTAAGTCAATTAGTTTGTGAGATAGAGCGTCTTTTGTGAAGCAACTTTTGTTATTGTGAAAAAAATGGAAAAAAAGGAATTTCGTGTTTTGATAAAATACTGTTTTCTGAAGGGAAAAAATACAGTGGAAGCAAAAACTTGGCTTGATTATGAGTTTCCGGACTCTGCCCCAGGAAAATCAACAATAATTGATTGGTATGCAAAATTCAAGCGTGGTGAAATGAGCACGGAGGACGGTGAACGCAGTGGACGCCCGAAAGAGGTGGTTACCGACGAAAACATCAAAAAAATTTACAAAATGATTTTGAATGACCGTAAAATGAAGTCGATCGAGATAGCAGAGGCCTTAAAGATATCAAAGGAACGTGTTGGTCATATCATTCATCAATATTTGGATATGAAAAAGCTCTGTGCAAAATGGGTGCCGCGCGAGCTCACATTTGACCAAGAACAACAACGTGTTGATGATTCTGAGCGGTGTTTGCAGTTGTTAACTCGCAATACACCCGAGTTTTTGCGTCGATATGTGACAATGGATGAAACATGGCTCTATCACTACACTCCTGAGTCCAATCGACAGTCAGCTGAGTGGACAGCGATCGGTGAACCGTCTCCGAAGCGTGGAAAGACTCAAAAGTCCGCTGGCAAAGTAATGGCCTCTGTTTTTTGGGATGGGCATGGAATAATTTTTATCGATTATCTTGAGAAGGGAAAAACCATCAACAGTGACTATGTTATTATATGTCGTTATTGGAGCGTTTGAAGGTCGAAATCGCGGCAAAACGGCCCCATATGAAGAAGAAAAAAGTGTTGTTCCACCAAGACAACGCACCGTGCCACAAGTCATTGAGAACGATGGCAAAAATTCATGAATTAGGCTTCGAATTGCTTCCCCACCCACCGTATTCTCCAGATCTGGCCCCCAGCGACTTTTTCTTGTTCTCAGACCTCAAAAGGATGCTCGCAGGGAAAAAATTTGGCTGCAATGAAGAGGTGATCGCCGAAACTGAGGCCTATTTTGAGGCAAAACCGAAGGAGTACTACCAAAATGGTATCAAAAAATTGGAAGGTCGTTATAATCGTTGTATCGCTCTTGAAGGGAACTATGTTGAATAATTAAAACGAATTTTGACAAAAAAATGTGTTTTTCTTTGTTAGACCGGGGACTTATCAGCCAACCTGTTAATACACGAAACCTGCGCTGCTATAAACAAAACATAAAAAATATACATTTTCCCATGCCAGTTGGCATACAATACTACAAGCGACACTCTCAAATTTTTTTTTAATTTGCTGGTAGGTATGATAAGAATGTGTAGGAGTGAAGGCAACGGGAAACATTTTGCATGAGTGCGACTGAAAAAGATAGAGTTTTGTCAACGACTGCTGTGGTGAACAGTTCAACAGCCCTGCAGGAAGTATGAGTAGTTAAGCTGTAGCGTTTTACTAGTTCTAATTCCACCAGCACTGGTTCTTCGTTATACCCCTGGCTATGTATTACTCTCTACAAAATAAATTGCTTGTGGGCTAAAAATCACTCATTGTTCACTTGAACTAACGCTTTTTTAGTGATTTGGGAACCAATTGGGCTAATTGGGTATAGTAAAACACTAGTTCCTTTGAAAGATTATTGACCACAATTTGTGGTTTTTGGTTATTTTGGTTATTTTGGTTATTTTTACGCAATATTTAAAAGACACCGGTTTATTTTTGGTGTTTGTTTTATTTACAAAAATATTTGTAATAAATGAAGATAGATTTTATTTTTGATTTGGGAGCTCCAACGCTCTTTGCAACAACTATATAATGGCAACTCTTATTACTGACACTAAAAACCATTTTTTCCATGCAATACTAGTCGGAGCTTTATACGAAGCTCTATCCTCCTTTGCACTAGTTCTTTAGTTTTGGTGAAAGTACTAGTTGCATACGGGCAATACACCTCACGCTTCCTAGAGGGTAATAAGCTTTGAGCTCTGCTGTGTTGAAAGTCAGATTGTAATGTCGATGTGTGAGTTCATGTGTACACAAATCGTGGTGAAAGTCAGTTTATTTTATGTTAATGTGTTAGCTGTGGGCAAAGTCAGATTGTGAATGGGCAAAGTCGGTTTATACAAGCTCCCCTCACCCGTCTTAGCGATTTTGGGAAGTGTCGCTTGTAGTATTGTATGCCAGTTGGTTTACGTTCCTATTTTTATATAAAGGAGAGGTTATGTCCCACAGGCAAGAGGTTTTTTCCACTTCTGCTATTATTTGATAGCACTGCTCGTCAGTAAAATCTACATTACTTGTACGGCCCCGTTTTTTTGGCAATGGTGTAGTTGGCTCTGAGGTAGTTTCCATTTCTTCAACATCACCAACTTATTTCAATATTTCAATTTACGAACGCGCAGTCAACGGAAAACTCACTGGCAACGTCGTTGAAAAATTTTCAACTTTGAAAGAGCCTTTAAACTTGTTCACACATTAGCTGCCAATGAAAAATTTCTGTCGTTGGCAATACAGCCAACTCGTTGGTTGAAAAGGGTGCTTTGCCCCTTACATTACAGTTGGCAGAGTTGCTTTTTGAATTCGTATAATTGCCAACAGATGTAAAGGTGGCATAACACTTATATATATCTGATTTTTAACAAAAATTTTAATTCATGTTACAAGATTATAAAATATTTGTTTGACCGGAACCGGAATTTTCAGGGGGTGTGCTACGTTTTTGATTTTTCCATAAGATTGCATTGTCAAGGGGCCTTCTTCAATTCAACACACACGTTTTTTGCCAAGTGCCATCTATAGTACTATATGGTTTAAACCATCAAAAAGTTTAAGCTACCCAGCCGCAAATTTTCTTTTTGTTACAAAAGTGAAATATCTTTTTGGTTAATAAAATTTATTATATAATAAAATATTTGAACGGCGTTCTTTTAAGCGCCTGGCATGTGTTGTTAAAGAAATTCTGATATGTGTCTTAAGAATGTAGCTAAAAACAAGAAAGAAAGCTAAAGTCAGTCAAGCCCGACTTTGAAATACCCAGCGTCCCGACATTATAAGCGCACTATGTTTTGTCCTTCCGTAAGAAAGTTAACCAAAACTTATGTTTGTGGGCGTGCCAGTGGGCGGGCCACATAAATATTTCTCCTATACCTTTTATTTGCCTTCGTGTTGTAAGAATACATGATAAACATCATTTTACACTGCACAACATTTTAACATAGCAGTGTCGGGCAATACTTTAAATTTCTTTTACTCTTCTTTTACGGTTTTCTTTTTAGCAAATTCCTAACATATGCAATGCAGATTTTCGGCCAACGCACTAAGAAACAATTGGCTCGGTCATAAATACCTCGAATAATTGTTTACAATTAAAAAACGCACAAGCAGCAATATGCTCCGAGCGCAGGCCAGCGGTGCACCCTTGCCTTTCGTTTTGGTGTCGGCAGGCGGCACCAATAATATTTCAATTAAGCATGCATGTTTTACACGGAATTTGAGCCCATTATAATTCAATGACATTGATTTGCTTTCGGGGTGATTTTGCCAATGCAGCCAAATAAACCCAAAAACAAAACAAAGAGAACATATGTTTTTTCAGCCAGAACAATTTGTATTAAAACAGAGAATATGATTGACTTAAAAATAAAGAGAAGATTTGGATGTCAGATACTAGCTCTTGCTGTATACTGGTTCTTTTTATACCCAGCGTAAGCGGGGTATATTAGTTTTGTGCGAATCTTGTAACAGGGAGAACTAAGCTCCGGAGATATAGACATATATATATAGAAATGATCAGGATCAAAAACTGAATCGATTTAGACATGTCCGTCTGTCCGTCCGTCCGTCTGTCCGTCTGTCCGTCCGTCCGTGGTCAGATCTCCTCCGAAACGGCTGGACCAATCAAGTCGAAATTTGGCACACAGGTATATCGGGATCCGAGTATGATCCTAAGTAAAAATGGGAAACATCCGCCCACTGACACGCCCACAAATGAATATAATGTGTTTTCAGTAAAATGCTTGTAACTTGCGAACCACTCAACACATTCCATTGATATTTGGTGTACTGGTAAACTTCGAAGAGGGACATATCCTGGAAAAAACCTGGATGCCGCCCTCCGTGAGCCACGCCCACAAATAAGGGCTTATCGTAACTTGTGAAGTAAAAGGCGTAGAAGCTTCAAATTCGCAACAAAGGTTGACCAAGGCGAATGAAAGGTGTAGGAAAAAAGTTTATATGGCCCGCCCACTGCCACGCTCACAAATAGAGAATTTTCGTAACTTCCGAAGTAAAAGGCGTAGAAGCTTCAAATTCGCATCAAAGGTTCACCAAGGCGAATGAAAGGTGTAGGAAAAAATTGTTTGTGGCCCGCCCACTGCCACGCCCACAAATAGAGAAGCAAAACATAGTGCGCTCATAATGTCGGGACGCTGGGTATTTCAAAGTCGGGCTTGACCGACTTTAGCTTTCTTACTTGTCCTTAATCTAAACCAGTGATGTGCAAAATTGGCCGTGAGACTGTGTGAGTAAGAAAAGGGTCAATGCACTAAGAAAAATTTTAGCACGAATTCCGTCTGCATGGTAAAATAAGGAGATTTTATAACTTCGTGGAAAATAAAAATAATTCGAAATACTAAGACTAGTTTATGCAAGCGTTATAAATTTGTGAATTAAAAATTTGAATTGTAACGCCAAATGTTGTTTTCAATACAATTTTCAATATCTATAACACCTTTGCAATTTTTTAAAATTCTTTTTAAGTCCCAAAATCATCTTCCATTTTTAAAATCGAAGCCTGGGTTTTTTCTAAAACACATTTCTTTTTTTTTCTTTAAAAAGGTTTTCCTTTTCAACGCCCTGAAATTCAGAAAGAAGAATCACAATGTCTTTTCAAATTCCATTCATATTGTTTTTGAAAAGACTTCCCACACAAAAGACAAAGCATGTTATTAAAAACATTTGAAATCATAAACAACTCTTTGCATTCCATTTTCACGTACGCTTTTCGGAGAAAACATTTCTCAATGCAGAGAAACGAAAAAGCTGTACGGATGCGCGCGATGTTGTTTCGTCGGCCTTTTGCTACCGACTGAACAAAGAGCGTAAGCAATACGTGTGAAGTGAGCGCCATCAAATGATGTATGGTGTGAACACCACTGATCTAAACCAAACATAGTGTTCTTATTTTTGCGGCTAAGTCTAACTCAAAATAGTTAGCCAGGAATCGAAACAAACGATATTATCTGGAGATAATATTTCATGGCAATCCTGCCCATCGAACTGGACGAAGGAGATCTGAACCAAATACTGACCACATCCAGTGAGGCCTGCTTAACTTGGGTCCTGAAGAGAATTTAAATAAACTGAAGACCCTACTACACCCAATGGGTTCATGGCTACAATAACATAACTGACGAAGAGTTCACGCCAAATTGCAACTCTAACTAATGACGTTGAGACTGCATAAAGCTTACATTATCCTGCTCCTATCACAATATTATGGCAGCGAAGAATAAAAATCAGATCAACATTCCCCTTGAAGAGGCTCTTAAGAATGCAGCAGCAGGCCCAGGACCACTTTCACAAAAGGAGTATCAGAAAAGTAACAAAAAGGTCCCATCCCTTCGTCAAAGCGACCCAACCATGTTAACAGCACTTAAACCACCAAAGCAGCGAGGTGGCAATATTTTAAAAGCAATACGAAGACAAGCATTCCTTAAAGTCGAGCTACAGCAACCGCGACAACGACCAGAATGGAAAGTAAAGGCAGCATTAACTGAGCTTCCAAGCATAGAGGAACTCCTTGACCGATTGAAGAACAAAAGGAAGCCCGAAGCATCAACCAACAGACGACACTAGCACCAGATCTATTGCGATTTCGTACGATCACCACAATCATTCTATCACAATTACGATGTGAAAATTAAATTTTTTTTACACGTTGAATTGAATAAAAGCATAATTAAAGTCAGCCGACACTTGCATTATATAAAATCACAACTTTACAATCAAAAATGAATAAGAGAGAAAGCTCAATTTCATTGGTCAACCTATGTTGCGAATTTTAAGCTACTACGCCTTTTACTTCGGAAGTGACGAAAAATCTCCATTTGTGGGCTGGCAGTAGGCGGGCCACATAATTTTTTTCCTACACCTTTCATTCGCCTTGGTCAACCTATGTTGAGCATTTGAAGCTTCTACGCCTTTTACTTCAGAAGTTACGATAAACTCTTATTTGTGGGCTCATTTGTGGGCGTGGATCGAGGAGGACGGTGTCTATTTTTTTCCAGTATATGTCCCTTTTCGTTTTTTCCTGCGCACTTAATATCAATGAAATGTGTTGTGTGGTTCGCAAGTTACAAGCGTGTTACTGAAAACACATTAAATTCAATTGCGGGCGTAGCAGTGGGCGGATGTCTCCCATTTTTACTTAGGGCCACTCTCGGATCCCGATATACCTGTATGCCAAATTTCGACTTGGTTGGTCCAGCCGCTTCGGAGGAGATCCGACCACGGACGGACAGACGGACGGAGGGAGAGACGGGCATGTCTTAATCGATTCAGTTTTTGATTCTGATCAAGAATATATATATATTAGGTGTAGTAAAAAGAAATCCATTATTTTTCCAATAGATGGCGTTATTTATCTGCATCTCGCGTTGTATAAGTCCGATCGTGTTCCGCTAGGGGGCATTAGAAAGATGACAGTTCCTACTAAAAAAGCTTTTTTGACACTTTTTTGATTGATTGATTCAGTTTTGTTTGAGAGCTTGTCAAAGGTGGACATCAGCAAAGAGAAAATTCGTTACATTTTACAGTTTTTCTTCGATAAGGGAGAAAACGCAAGCCAGGCGGCTGAAAATGTGAATAGCGTTTATGGACCTGATACTGTAACAGCCAATCATGCGCAATTTTGGTTTCGTCGATTCCGTTCCGGTAACTTCGATGTCAAGGATGCACCACGCACTGGAAGGCCAATTGTCGAAAATGTCGATAAAATCATGGAAATTATCGAGTGCGACCGTCATGTTAGCACTGTTTCGATTGCAAAAGAGCTAAAGATTGCACAAAAAACCGTTTGGAACCATTTGAATAAGGCTGGATACACAAAGAAGCTCGATGTATGGGTGCCACACGAGTTAACGCAAAAAAACCTCATAGACCGAATTTCCATCTGCGAATCGCTGCTGAACCGCAACAAAATCGACCCATTTGGGAAGCGGTTGGTGACTGGTGATGAAAAGTGGGTCACTTACGACAACGTCAAGCGAAAACGGTCGTGGTCGAAACACGGTGAACCGGCGGAAACGGTGGCCAAGCCAGGATTGACGGCCAGGAAGGTTTTGCTGTGTGTTTGGTGGGATTGGCAGGGAATTATCTACTATGAGCTGCTCCCATACGGCAAAACTCTTAACTCGGAACTCTACTGTCAACAATTGGACCGTCTGAAGGAAGCAATCGCCCATAAGCGGCCAGCTTTGGCCAATAGGAGAGGAATTGTGTTCCATCAGGACAACGCCAGGCCACACACATCGATAGTGACTCGCCAGAAGCTCCGGGAGTTTGGTTGGGAGGTTCTTCTCCATCCACCTTATAGTCCGGACCTGGCACCAAGTGATTACCATCTGTTCCTGTCCATGGCGAACAATTTTGCTGGTGAAACATTCGCTTCAAGAGAGGCTTCTGAAATTCGACTATCTCAATTTTTTGCTAATAGGAACGAGGGCTTCTATGAGAGAGGCATAATGAAATTACCTTTAAAATGGCAACAAGTTATCGAACAAAACGGCGCATATTTGACCTAAATCGGGTCATTCTAACTATCTTCAATAAAGCCCTCAATTTAATGCAAAAATAATGGATTTCTTTTTACTACACCTAATATATATCTATATCTACGGAGCTTAGTTCTGGCTGTTACAAGATTCGCACAAAATAGTATACCCTGCTTACGTTGGGTGTAAAAAGCAGACGTGTAAAGAGTTTTTCATCGCAAATGCGATAGTCTCAAAAATGAGAATTTTCAAACTTAAAGATGATTTAAAGTATCGATATTTTTCACACCGATATTACATCCGCAGACCACGGAGTTTAGACGAGGATCTTAAATAAGTTTTAATTCTGTACGAATTGACGGATACTCAGAAGCAAGGAAAAAATAAAAACTTAACAATTGATAAAAGACTCTTACATTTCTTCACGGAACACGGGTTATACAAGCGGAACACACTTTGATAGCGCAAAACAGTTATAACCCAATAAACACAAAACGAGGATGATATCGTAACGATATCGAGGCAAATTCGAGAAAATAAGTATTTCTCGATAACGCTATTTAGCTTCGCCACGATATCCAGACGAATTTGAGAAGATAAAATTTCGCAATATCGTATTTTAGGACTCGCAACGATATCGGGACGATTTCGAGAAAAATCAAATACTCATTATTGCGATTTTGGACACGCGAAGATATCGCGACGAATTCGAGAAAAACATTTTTAGCCCAATAAATACAAAAACGAAGATGATATCGCCACAAATTCGTTACGAATTTGAGAAAAACGAAATCCTAGAAAGTAGTTTAGTGAACTCGTTTTGAACTCGAAACACATAAGGGAAAAGAAGAAAAATAAGTAGGATATTGTTTTTGAAATATTATAATACTTATAAAAAAGTTTGCCTTTTCCAAAAATATCTTTATGTATAATTATATTTTAACGTTTTATTTAAGCAGCAATGGTACAAAATATATATTATTATTTATATTTATTTGATAACCTTTCTTTATATTTTGAAGCTCATGTTTTACAGATTCGTGATTCTTACATTTAATAATTCCCCAACTAAAGTTTATAAACTCAATATGTGGTAGGGTTTCAAATTCAATTTCCTGACCATGAACGAAGTACGTAACGTTCTCAGTTGTTATTGAGTTAACCATAAAAAATTTATTATTTATGAAGTATATATTATTGGGATGGTTCAATGAAAAATATTTTATTTAATTTCCCACGTTTGAAAAATGTATGCCGTCGATAAGATCTGTAAATATATCTTGACTCTCCTTGAGGACCTGGTGCAAACTTGACTCAACCATTCTTTTATAGATTTGGCCACTGAACTGTGACTTTTTTCTTAGCCTGCGTTTGATACCGCTCAAACAATTTTCGAATTTGAATCATTAGCTCGATAATAGCGGGAAATATCTTTAGAGTGCAAAATGCGTATAGCAAGGCTAAGATCAATAAAATGGTGGTATATTTCGACCCCTACGATATTTTCCAAAACAAAAGGTCCGGTATAAAGTAAGAAATTTCTGTATTCCGTAGCCTTCCATCTATCTAGGTCCAGAGTTGTTCTGGGCCGTCTTGCAAACTCATGGGGAGTACCTTTTTTTATTTTTTCAAGCCGAGAATTAATAATTTTAATTTTTTTTTACTTAGGGAATACGGCATTTTACGCTTTTTTATCCAACAGTTAAGCAATGCCTTCATAGTTCTTAAGCATACAACATGCATATAATCCATTGGAAACTGCCTTTTTATGTTAATTGGCAAATTTTCTAAAGCTATCATTGCAGCGCTGTTGTGATGTTCTGGATGAACTCTGCTTCTGAAGCTTTCGTCCGTTCTCAATGCACTCTTTTCATATAGGAAAATGATTCGGATTTCAAAGCGCTCGCCCCGTTGTGTGCATTTGTGGCAGCTGTCATACCCGCTTTGGCCTTTGATTCCCAAAATCATTGCTCTGGCTGGTGCGTCACATATAAAGGAGCCTAATTCAATAACGAAATATTTGTTTCCCACTTCAAATCCATTTGAAAGCAATTCAGTTAACTCAGAAACCGTTTCTTTAAGAAACCCTTAAGCCAAAGATACAAACCATTATAATTGAGGTTCTTGAAATTTTAATCAGTTAAGGGGTTATATATCTTGCGGTTTAGGAAAACGGGGAAAAGTTTGATTTTTTAAAAAGGTATGTAGCCATATTTTTATTGAATTTTTGTGATTTGTTTATCATAGTACAGTGACTGATCTTCAAAATTAGCCTCGAATTATAAAAAAATATCAATAATTGACGATGCTTTCCCAATTTGCAAAAAACTCGTTTTTTTCGCAGAGGGTTGCGGTGACCGCGATGCCAGTCCAAGAGCTTAACTGAAAACAGAAAACCATACAAATTCAATTAGCATATCCACTTGTGGTGTCTTTGAACGATCGATAAAAATTTTAGAAATTTTTTTTTTCAACGGGGACGATTTTTTCGAAAAAAGTATGTTTTTTTATTTGTAAAAATTTTTAAAAAAATTCATAACATTAATATACGAGTTGATATATAAAAATGGAATCGTTCAAAGACACGGCAATCAAATTACGAACAATTGAAAAAAAAAAACATCAAAATCGGTTGAAAACTCTGCCCGCAATCGCGGTCACCGCAAAGACGTTTTCAGAAAAACATCATTCCGAGATAATCGCGTTTAAAGTTTCCAGTATACTTTTGTCTAGTGTAGCTTGACTCGTTAGATTTTCGAGCGAGGCAAGATGAAAAACGCTATAACTTTGCTTGTACTGCTTCGATCTTCATGAAAATTCGTAATTACATTCTCAGAAACATATACTTCAAGATATAATAATAAAAAAAATTTTCGATTTTTTGACCGACCGCAACATATTAGGTGTAGTAAAGAAATCCATTATTTTTCCAATAGATGGCGTTATTTATCTGCATCTCGCGTTGTATAAGTCCGATCGTGTTCCGCTAGGGGGCATTAGAAAGATGACAGTTCCTACTAAAAAAGCTTTTTTGACACTTTTTTGATTGATTGATTCAGTTTTGTTTGAGAGCTTGTCAAAGATGGACATCAGCAAAGAGAAAATTCGCTACATTTTACAGTTTTTTTAATTAAGGGAGAAAACGCAAGCCAGGCGGCTGAAAATGTGAATAGCGTTTATGGACCTGATACTGTAACAGCCAATCATGCGCAATTTTGGTTTCGTCGATTCCGTTCCGGTAACTTCGATGTCAAGGATGCACCACGCACTGGAAGGCCAATTGTCGAAAATGTCGATAAAATATGGAAATTATCGAGTCCGACCGTCATGTTAGCACTGTTTCGATTGCAAAAGAGCTAAAGATTGCACAAAAATTCGTTTGGAACCATTTGAATAAGGCTGGATACACAAAGAAGCTCGATGTATGGGTGCCACACGAGTTAACGCAAAAAAACCTCATAGACCGAATTTCCATCTGCGAATCGCTGCTGAACCGCAACAAAATCGACCCATTTCTGAAGCGGTTGGTGACTGGTGATGAAAAGTGGGTCACTTACGACAACGTCAAGCGAAAACGGTCGAGGTCGAAACACGGTGAACCGGCGGAAACGGTGGCCAAGCCAGGATTGACGGCCAGGAAGGTTTTGCTGTGTGTTTGGTGGGATTGGCAGGGAATTATCTACTATGAGCTGCTCCCATACGGCAAAACTCTTAACTCGGAACCTACTGTCAACAAATTGAGGTTCTTGAAATTTTAATCAGTTAAGGGGTTATATATCTTGCGGTTTAGGAAAACGGGGAAAAGTTTGATTTTTTAAAAAGGTATGTAGCCATATTTTATTGAATTTTTGTGATTTGTTTATCATAGTACAGTGACTGATCTTCAAAATTAGCCTCGAATTATAAAAAATATCAATAATTGACGATGCTTTCCCAATTTGCAAAAAACTCGTTTTTTTCGCAGAGGGTTGCGGTGACCTGCGATGCCAGTCCAAGAGCTTAACTGAAAACAGAAAACCATACAAATTCAATTAGCATATCCACTTGTGGTGTCTTTGAACGATCGATAAAAATTTTAGAAATTTTTTTTCAACGGGGACTTTTGAAAAATTATTGTAAAATTTTTTGCATAAATAATACGAGTTGATATAAAAAAATGGAATCGTTCAAAGACACGGCAATCAAATTACGAACAATTGAAAAAAAAAAACATCAAAATCGGTTGAAAACTCTGCCCGCAATCGCGGTCACCGCAAAGACGTTTTCAGAAAAACATCATTCCGAGATAATCGCGTTTAAATTTTCCAGTATACTTTTGTCTAGTGTAGCTTGACTCGTTAGATTTTCGAGCGAGGCAAGATGAAAAACGCTATAACTTTGCTTGTACTGCTTCGATCTTCATGAAAATTCGTAATTACATTCTCAGAAACATATACTTCAAGATAAAATAATAAAAAAAATTTTCGATTTTTTGACCGACCGCAACATATTATATATAACCCCTTAAGTGAACATACTCAGAGGTACTTGCGGGCTTAGAGAATCCTTCGAAAATACCTATTAGGAGAAAAGAATCCGTTCCCTAAATATTCATTAAAATTGGCCATACTTGTGCGCCTGAGCTCTTAGCGAGCGGCAGCCCATCTATATTAAATAACAATTCCAACTTGTTTTCCCGGTAATTGTTATTTAAAATGAAATAAGTAAGGCAATCCGTGATGCCGTAGTAAATGTAATGACCTCCTTCTACTGCAACTCTACTCCTTCTACTGGTGGTTGCCTTGGAGTGCTGCGCAGTGTACGTGAATCTATTGGAAGGTTTGGAATGATCGAACCTAAAATTGCTTAAAGCCTATTCAGCGCACGGTTTGTTATATTTTCTTCTATCGACCATTTGTGTTAGCTATTTGATTACGAATATCTGGAGCTTTCACTGCGTTTGGCATTGATTTATGGTTGCTCTGTAAAAATATTTATGTAATACTTAACTTTAAAATTGATTTTAAATAAACATACCCCATAGCTCATAAGGTCTCCACTCTGATGGGAGTTGAAACTTTCGGAAGTTACATCACGCCGTACCTCAATCGCTTTATTTGCGCTCTCGGCAATTGCTTCAATAATTTCCTCATCGCTGGTTTCGTTCAAATATAAGGACATAAAATTCTTCGCTTGATTTTTAATCGCACGTTTATTCCGATTAATTATTTAAATTTGGCGTTGCTTGTTCTTTTGATAGCTAACACTGTTCCCCGCCTTACATTTTTCATTTTCAACTACGTCATAACTTCTATGTTAAACTTCTATGTTATAAATTCATACGAAGGACGCTGTTATTACGTCACGACTAACACTGCGATGAATAATTCATCTGGTAATGGCGTTATTTTGACTGCAGGGTAGTAGTGTTACCATATTTAGCAGAGTTAATATAACTATAACCTTACGCATAGAAGCATATTTAACTAAAATGCTCATAAAATTTATTTTTTCATAAAAAATTTGAATTTTATCACCATTTTAATAAAACATGTTTGTATGAATAAGGCTGTTAATATATAATATATTAATATCTAGCATATAAGGTCGCAGAAAAGAAACAGTAAACATATTTCAGCTGAATGAAAATACAAAGCAGAATTCTTAAAGGATTTGGATAGTTGCTTGAAAGTTTAGCGAATGCCACTTGGATGTTGCGAAGAAACATGAAGAATCTACTTTAATAAATTTCTTTAATTTCAGTCAATACTTTAAGAGCGCAAAACGTCAAAATGAAAAGAAAATATGGCCCAAACTATAGTTCAGAGTAGGACTTTGTAAACCGTGAAACACCAATGTAGCTGCACTTGTATCGACCCAGCAAACACAAATCAAATGTTTGAGATTTTTTTGTTCTCAAATTTGAATTCAAATCTGATTCTTAAATTTAGAACTATTGTTTTGATGTTAACATTTGAGTTCGATTTGAGATTGATTTGGGAATAAACCTTTTTTTTTTCGATTTGAGAACAAAGTCCCCTTTTTTTTGAGAATGCTGTCATTCTCGAATGAGTATCCAATTGGAATCAAACGTTTGACATTTGATTATACATTTCACCTCAAATCATTCTCGAATCATCCTCGAACCTGAATGTTTGCTGGGGATGCTTAAATACGAAGTTACTTCAGCGGAAGATTAAAAACCCCTTCAATGAAATCTTTTCAATTAATTTTGTTTATTAATCACTTACATTAATTGAAATTCGTTTAGCGGAGCTTAGCAGATTTTACCCACAAATATTGCATAATCGCCAATTTAAATCTGGCAACACTGCTAGTCTGTGTTAATGAAGTCTGTTATATTGAACGTCTTCTTAACGTGAAAATTAAAATGTCCGACCACGAAATTTCGAGAAAAAGACCGAAGCTTATTTAAGAAGACCTAGGTAATTACATTAAATGTATATTGATTGTAAATTTACCTACATTAATTAATCTATTCCTAGATGATTTTTCCAAAAAGTTGTGCATTATAAATGATACGCAAGAGAGGCTCCACAAAAATATGGGGAAGCTCCGCAACATAGTGGAACTGCTTGCCGAAGAAGTTCTATCAATGAGGAAGGAGCTGAGGAACAAAAATGTAATGCTCTTAAATTATAGCTTGAACTTTTTGCCACAGCAGCCATTTAAAGACGCTGAAAGCTTTCAAGAGTTTCAAAACGCACTGCGAAAGGAAGAAGCCTTTCACCAGATAGTATATAATTTTTTTTAACCTCTGTTATTAATAGATGGACTATTATGTAAAAATGTTTCAGGTGTCTGAGCTCACAAGATTTGCGACAAAAGGGCCCCAGGTATTTGTAAGAAGATGTTGGCGAATGTTGCTAACGGACAGGCACGTGCGCACGGGGGGCGTTTTGGGGGTTAAACCCCACACAGAGAAAAAAATCAACCAGAAAACTGGTTAAATCAAAAGGAAAAACATACAAAACGGCTTCAACAAGGAATATTTTTAATTTTAACAATTTTTCTTGTTGAAAAAATAAAAAATTTTCCTTTTGAATCAACCATATTTCAGGTTGAATTGAAATGATAATTTTCAAAAATGGATTTAAATTTAAATTGTTGAACCAACCACGGACATAGTTGAAATGACAAGATATTTTTTAAAAAAATAAAAAAAAAAATACCTATACAAGAAGAAATGTCAAAAAAAATTTAATTAACGTTCAAAGCAAATGGCCATAGAGCACTCTGCTGAACATGACCCAAAAAATAGCCATCGGATGGACTTCATCCGATTTCGTCACTCCGTTTTGGTGACTGCTTTCGCAATGCTTAAAATAGTTCTAAGATGAATACATATCTTATATGTCTTATTTTATAAAACAAATGAGAATTATACCGAACGAAAAGAAATGTAATTAAACATATTTCCTTTCAATTCAACCAAAAATATTGTTGACAACAATTTTTCTTTTGAAATTTTTGTTCTGCTCGAAAATCAAAAGGACTGTGAATAACAATGCGCCCTTTTAAAAAAATCATGGTTACGTTCGCTCAGTGCACCACATTTTTGTTAAAAATCAAACTTTCTTTGATGTTGTCTCTGAGTCGGAAAATTCAACCAAAAATTCAAGATCTTGCAGAAGCTGTTGAGTAAGCTGATGCTGCAAGAAAAGAATTGCTCGAAAGAAGGGAGAGAGCTTCTGAATATTTCCGAGAAATTTTTGAGAAAGCGTGCACAGTCGGAAAAGAGCATGATATCGAATTGCGAAAGCCGCGGTTAACTGCGAAACAAACACATCGCAACAACGTCGTCACTGATTCAGTTTAAGATTACTAAGTGATGACCAAGGCTCAGTTCTTTGAATGAGTAAAATTCATAGTCATCTTATAAAACTTAAATTTTTTAAACATAAATGACTAAAATAAATGATAAATGACCCAAAAAGAAAACTAAAATTCATATATTTTTCGCACAAAAATCTTTGTTTTTATTGCAATTGATGCAGGTAAATTTTTTCGACACTTATTTGTAGTCTACTCCAATTTGGTTCGGTAGTCTACCGTAGGTATTCGACACGTCGAAAATGTCGAAAATGTCGAAAATGTCGAAAACTCGACAGAGTATTCGACATGCCAACCCAGATTTTTACATACATATCTACTCCATACTGGTGAAATAGTTTTTTGCAATTCAAAATATGATTTTCTTGATTTTCCCGGATCATAAGCATATATGCGTAATAGTTCATAGCGCTGACGTTTTTATTTATTTCACGTTCTGAAAAAAGCAATAAACCCATTAAATCCCACCCTCTGATAATATGCAAAAGTGGGTAATATGAGTTTACTCCCCATAGCTTAATTAAGAAAACAAATTGCTATTCGAAATTTCCAGGGGCGCCTCTGACATAGGAAAGGGTTATTTGAATATGCCTCACGGGCCCTATATCTCTTTTTGAAGACATTTGAAGAAAACATGAAGCACGTAGTTGGATTCAAAATAGCGTAAAATTATTAAAAGGAAGCGTCTAAAAATTTGTTTCAAAAGAAGTTTTTGTTGCTCGCATTTTACGAAACTTAAAATATTAAAAACATTCTTGACGTTGACTAACGTCACATAGCTACCATTGCTGCATAGCTACCGATGCCTGACAATAACTCACCTGGATTTACAGGATCTACCATTTTGATATTGACATAGTGTCCGTGTTCACCTCTACAAAATAAAACAGAATATTGTAGGGCATCATATGAACGGTGGGTTTCGCACACAAGCTGTAGTTGATTACTTCGTCGTCGCAATATAATGTCACGCGATCCAAACTCGTTGCCAACAATGACAATTGCAACCTCATCATTAGTTGGTGCATTAAATCTTCGTTCATGTTAACCAATCGGAAATTCTTGAATTATCATTCTTTTGGCACCTGTAAAAATTCACAACGGGGGTGCATTGACCTTCAGTATTGCCAAGAAAATAAATTTGCAAAAATTGATAATTCGCATCTGGAAGTGGTAGCAATGATCCAATATTGTGATAAATCTGACCCTGTATCTGTAATGTTGAAGAACGATCAGGGCTTGGGAAAAAACTTGGATACTTATTTCGATGTTTTCGTTTAATGCTTGATGCTTAAGTTACCTTAAATGTCGGCATAAAGTTATTCCTTATCATATTTGTTGCTCCAAACGAAATCATTTGAAAACACGAATTGTACGTTTGAATGTTGTCTAAAAAATGTTTTGATTCTCGTGATGTTCCGGAAAGCGATGTGGTTAATGCTTCAGGGGATACTGCGGTTCTGTTAGTCGAACTTTCCCAGATGCGCAACACATTCCAGGTTTACCACTTTCAAATTTGAGGGCATTGCAATAACAACATACCTCGTCCATTACGTCAATAACAACAAATTTATGCGAGCTATAATCAATAGTATTGTTATACCGAAATCCAGCTCCGTTCAAAACAACATTTACATTGTTTTGTGTAGCGCGTCCTTGTCTTTCACGATTCCGGCGGATATTCAATCTACTTTCTTCGTTATAGTCAGTACGTTCTTGCGTTCAAAGACATGAACGCGATCCGGCAGTTTCTTCTCGATTTAACAGATTGCGATTTTATCGTTGCTTTTGGCATGCATTTTGCGTACTTCATGTTCTACGACCAATGTCGGCTCTCGATCTTCTAGGCATTTTTTGATATATACAATAGGTTTTTAATCATAAAATAAGGGGATTTGTTCAGTTCTCGAAGAATTAACTTTATATAATTCCACAAAAAATTAACTTAATTTGTAAAAAAATTTTCACAAATCGTTTTACAATATTTTTCTCAAAATATTTCGAACATACGAAAGAAAAATTAAGTAGGCAATGATAAAAATGTCGGAATGTATAGAGGAAACTATTCGATCAATTCATTATGAAAGCAGAATTCATGATAGCCATGGTCAAAGTTTAAACCAAATAGAGCAGTACATTTGGCTGTTACATTCACGATTCAAAATAGTCAACTTTCAACTTGCAAAAATTCGCGAATGATGGCCATGATCAAAGTTTAACCCTAATAGAGCAGTAAATTTGGCTGCTACATTCCCGATTCAAAATATTGAGATTCCAGTTTTGCAAAATTTGCACACCTTATTAATTAATTAGTTACACTGTGCTAGTTTTTAGGACAAAAAAATTTGTTCATCGTGCAAACCGGCGCAGTCGGGTCCGGCTCGGTCCCCCGAGTACAACAGTACCAAGCACTAGTCTAGGTTAGCACGAGTTTGCGAAATATTCAACATTTTTTGCCAACATTTCACTGTTAATTTTTCAGTTATAGTTTTTCAATTTGAAAGGCTTTGGACGCTCTTTTAAAGTTGGTTAACTAAGCCAGACTGAAACCCAAGTATCATTTAACTCAATTAATTTAATTTACTCAATCAAAGGCACGTTGTATTGGTTTTTTTGTTGTTGAAATTTTACGCATTTCCTAACTTACCCTAAATGTATGCTATAAATTATATTAAAGTCGAAATATTCAAATGTTAAAATCATAACATTAAATGTTCCTGATTTCGTTTGATTTCTGTAAAATTTTGTAAAGCATACTTTTGTGATGACAAATGAAATTTTTGCCAAAAATGGCATTAGATGTTGCATTTGATTGGTGTTTTTAGACTTCAATTGTATTATATGTGTATCTACAATAAATTAATGTGAGAATATTGCCTGTAGCCATTATAATTGAAAAGATACGATTTAAAATTCGATAGTGCTAAAGGTGGCCGAAAATGGTGAATATTTTGCAATCTAGAGCCAACTTCTACTATCGGCTATTACCGTTGTACTCTGGGGTGTCAGCCCGAGCCGAATGCACCAATTTGCATGATGAACAATGTTTTCTTCTCGATGAACAAGCGCTTCGTCTTTGAAACTACACAGTTCGATTGCATTGCTTTTTTCACAATGTTGCCATTTTAATTGTTTGGCTTTCTTGACATATCGATTCATAAAAAAGGATGCATTTGTTATGGTATAGTTAACCATTGTGCTTTATTTTGAAAATTAATGCAAAACCATATTTACAAAACAGAACTTCATTTACCTTCAAACAAATATACCATTGAACGGTGTAACGGCCTTTTTTTCGCTGGAGTAAGCTCAGTTTTTTTCAGAATCGTGTAATTATGCGGGATTTAAACCAATATTTAACTAAATATAGTGTATCAAAAAGCAATTTTCTCGAAAAAATCATAAGCTTTATACATTTGTTTTAAAAGTGGTTTTGTAAACTATCAAGTTTTCATTGGCATGTTAAAACGTTACAGTTCTGAAATGTTTTGTTTTTGTGTGAGAAATACTCACTTCGCTGCTGATAAAAAAAAATAAAATAATGGAGTCTTGCTACAGCAAAATAAACAAATTTTGTTATCCGTGTGGCAGATTTACTTCTGTTAAGAACAGAAGGAAGATCTCAACGGAGACTGCAATTTTGTACGAGCAATATTTTCACATTCCAGTTATTGGAAATGTTCCTTGGGTGCCTAAATACGCTTGCAGATCATGTACCATGCGACTTCATGATTGGAAGAATGGGCGAATTCTGAGCATGCCATTTGGTGTTCCAATGATTTGGTCCGAGCCAAACAACCATGCCGAATGCTACGTATGTGCAAACGATGTCAAGCGGAAGATTAAAAACCCCTTCAATGAAATCTTTTCAATTAATTTTGTTTATTAATCACTTACATTAATTGAAATTCGTTTAGCGGAGCTTAGCAGATTTTACCCACAAATATTGCATAATCGCCAATTTAAATCTGGCAACACTGCTAGTCTGTGTTTATGAAGTCTGTTATATTGAACGTCTTCTTAACGTGAAAATTAAAATGTCCGACCACGAAATTTCGAGAAAAAGACCGAAGCTTATTTAAGAAGACCTAGGTAATTACATTCAATGTATATTGATTGTTAATTTACCTACTTTAATTAATCTATTCCTAGATGATTTTTCCAAAAAGTTGTGCATTATAAATGATACGCAAGAGAGGCTCCACAAAAATATGGGGAAGCTCCGCAACATAGTGGAACTGCTTGCCGAAGAAGTTCTATCAATGAGGAAGGAGCTGAGGAACAAAAATGTAATGCTCTTAAATTATAGATTGAACTTTTTGCCACAGCAGCCATTTAAAGACGCTGAAAGCTTTCAAGAGTTTCAAAAGGCACTGCGAAAGGAAGAAGCCTTTCACCAGATAGTATATAATTTTTTTTAACCTCTGTTATTAATAGATGGACTGTTATGTAAAAATGTTTCAGGTGTCTGAGCTCACAAGATTTGCGACAAAAGGGCCCCAGGTATTTGTAAGAAGATGTTGGCGAATGTTGCTAACGGACAGGCACGTGCGCACGGGGGGAGTTTTGGGGGTTAAACCCCACCACATTTTTGTTAAAAATCAAACTTTCTTTGATGTTGTCTCTGAGTCGGAAAATTCAACCAAAAATTCAAGATCTTGCAGAAGCTGTTGAGTAAGCTGATGCTGCAAGAAAAGAATTGCTCGAAAGAAGGGAGAGAGCTTCTGAATATTTCCGAGAAATTTTTGAGAAAGCGTGCACAGTCGGAAAAGAGCATGATATCGAATTGCGAAAGCCGCGGTTAACTGCGAAACAAACACATCGCAACAACGTCGTCACTGATTCAGTTTAAGATTACTAAGTGATGACCAAGCCTCAGTTCTTTGAATGAGTAAAATTCATAGTCATCTTATAAAACTTAAATTTTTTAAACATAAATGACTAAAATAAATGATAAATGACCCAAAAAGAAAACTAAAATTCATATATTTTTCGCACAAAAATCTTTGTTTTTATTGCAATTGATGCAGGTAAATTTTTTCGACACTTATTTGTAGTCTACTCCAATTTGGTTCGGTAGTCTACCGTAGGTATTCGACATGTCGAAAATGTCGAAAATGTCGAAAATGTCGAAAACTCGACAGAGTATTCGACATGCCAACCCAGATTTTTACATACATATCTACTCCATACTGGTGAAATAGTTTTTTGCAATTCAAAATATTTTCTTGATTTTCCCGGATCATAAACATATATGCGAAATAGTTCATAGCGCTGACGTTTTTATTTATTTCACGTTCTGAAAAAAGCAATAAACCCATTAAATCCCACCCTCTGATAATATGCAAAAGTGGGTAATATGAGTTTACTCCCCATAGCTTAATTAAGAAAACAAATTGCTATTCGAAATTTCCAGGGGTGCCTCTGACATAGGAAAGGGTTATTTGAATATGCCTCACGGGCCCTATATCTCTTTTTGAAGACATTTGCAGAAAACATGAAGCAAGTAGTTGGATTCGAAATAGCGTAAAATTATTAAAAGGAAGCGTCTAAAAATTTGTTTCAAAAGAAGTTTTTGTTGCTCGCATTTTACGAAACTTAAAATATTAAAAACATTCTTGACGTTGACTAACGTCACATAGCTACCATTGCTGCATAGCTACCGATGCCTGACAAAAACTCACCTGGATTTACAGGATCTACCATTTTGATATTGACATAGTGTCCGTATTCACCTCTACAAAATAAAACAGAATATTGTAGGGCATCATATGAACGGTGGGTTTCGCACACAAGCTGTAGTTGATTACTTCGTCGTCGCAATATAATGTCACGCGATCCAAACTCGTTGCCAACAATGACAATTGCAACCTCATCATTAGTTGGTGCATTAAATCTTCGTTCATGTTAACCAATCGGAAATTCTTGAATTATCATTCTTTTGGCACCTGTAAAAATTCACAACGGGGGTGCATTGACCTTCAGTATTGCCAAGAAAATAAATTTGCCTCGTCCATTACGTCAATAACAACAAATTTATGCGAGCTATAATCAATAGTATTGTTATACCGAAATCCAGCTCCGTTCAAAACAACATTTACATTGTTTTGTGTAGCGCGTCCTTGTCTTTCACGATTCCGGCGGATATTCAATCTACTTTCTTCGTTATAGTCAGTACGTTCTTGCGTTCAAAGACATGAACGCGATCCGGCAGTTTCTTCTCGATTTAACAGATTGCGATTTTATCTTTGCTTTTGGCATGCATTTTGCGTACTTCATGTTCTACGACCAATGTCGGCTCTCGATCTTCTAGGCATTTTTTGATATATGTTATACAATAGGTTTTTAATCATAAAATAAGGGGATTTGTTCAGTTCTCGAAGAATTAACTTTATATAATTCCACAAAAAATTAACTTTATTTGTAAACAAATTTTCACAAATCGTTTTACAATATTTTTCTCAAAATATTTCGAACATACGAAAGAAAAATTAAGTAGGCAATGATAAAAATGTCGGAATGTATAGAGGAAACTATTCGAATCAATTCATTATGAAAGCAGAATTCATGATAGCCATGGTCAAAGCATACAATACTACAAGCGACACTCTCTAAATTTTTTGAATTTGCTTGTAGGTATGATAAGAATATGCGGGTGCGATAGAGACAGAGAACAGTTTACATGAGTGCGACTGAAAAAGATAGAGTTTTGTCAACGACTGCTGTGGTGAACAGTTCAACAGCCCTGCAGGAAGTATGAGTAGTTAAGCTCTAGCGTTTTACTAGTTCTAATTCCACCAGCACTGGTTCTTCTTTATACCCCTGGTTATGTATTACTCTGTACAAAATTAACATTGCGTGTGGGCAAAGAGCTTGGAATATAAGAAGAGATTGCAAAATTGAAAAAGCTTTAAAAGAGCTTTTTGCCTCAGGCGACCGTCTCGGGTATGAATCGAAATGCGTGTATTTTGTTGTTGTCCAGTTGTACGCACGAAAACAAAAACCGAAATCCTGCATCTCGTTCGCCCTTATTGAGAATAGCCAATACAGTCAAATGTACTACTCCTTCACATTGATCTTCGATCCTTTTGTGTGTGTTTTTTGTTCGAGCCCATATCGCCGTACATATATGTATGCAAACTTGATGGTGTGTGCTTACGCATCAACGTACATACGTATCTACTTGAACGGCTGTGTGCTTCGCGAGTCGAAAAATCAGAAATCATATTTGGTAGGGCTTATGTTCTGTGTCAAAAAGGAATAACTGTTTAAGTCACAGTTTGCTGTTGCGGGAATGAGTTTTAAAGATATGCTATTCTTACGTGTTTCCATATTAAATGGAGTTTCATTTTTTCAATAATTTTTTTTTTCTATTTAAGCCAAGATTGTAAAATTTTGCTGGAATATACTTCTCTCTGAAAGGAATTCAATAAAATAAATAACTCATTTTGAGCTTAAGTCGACTTAAGCAGTTTTTGCTTATTTCCACAGTATTGTTTAGTTTTCGCTACGCGACTTGTGCCAGAAGCTGCCGTTCGGCGTTTGTAGCGTGATTTTCCTTAAGCGAATCATGAAAAAGTTAAAGTCTGGTCGACTTTGAGAACACAATGAAGATTTTTACTTTTTTATATACATATATACATATTTTGTATACGTATGTTCTTGGTGTCGTATATATTACGTTTTAAATATTTCTACTTACGCGACAAAAACAAATGTTTTTTTTCCAAAATAATTAACAAATTTCTATTAGTGGAAAAGGCTTTTCGCCAAAAAACCACTTTTATTGATATATGTAGACATTTATTTATTTACATATTTGAAAAAATGAAAGGCTGTTATTATTATTATTATTGGTGAAGGCAGGCGCGCAGCCAGGATTTCAATTTGGGGGGGGTTCGCAGAAAATTTTTCTAAATATTTTTTGTTTTTATTTTCGTAAAAAGCTTACAAAATATATAATTAAAATATATTTACATAAATATTTTACATTTTTATAAGGTGTACAAAGTAAAAAAAAGTATTTTCGAAGGAACTTATTCAATTTAAAGTGCAATGTTAAGTCTGCGCTTGCTTTCAGCAAGTTTATTTAGTATGTCCTCTACACTGGGAGTAAGATCTCGATGGACGTAGAGGAGTGCTAAGGCATTTAACCTCTGTTCTGTCATTGTAGATCTAAGATAAGTTTTGAGTCGGCGGAGAGTTGAAAACGAACTCTCATTTTCACATGTGGTTATTGGAAGAGTAGCCAAAATAGTTAATAAAATAAAAATAGTTGGTAAAATATCTTTTTTACAAAATTTTATAGCGTCAAACACTGTTTTTGGTCTTTCATTTTTTTCTAAATTATTAATTAATTTATACCAAATAGTGAGCTCCATTTTTGAATCATCAAAATTTCCCTCTAAATCATCTTGATAAAACTGAAAGAGTTTTTTAAATTTGTCTAAAAAATCATCAACTTTTGCAGTATCGCTTTGAGGAAATAAAACTTGAAAACCAAGAAGAATATCCTTGTGTTTTGAAAAGCGATTGGTTAAGTTGACAATAAATGCATCCACAAAAGGTAAATAAAGGGAAATACGATAATAATATTCAACACTTTTAGTATGAAAATGTGCTTCGTGGTCCTGAGAATGTGCGAGCCTAGGTTTTTTCAAAATAAGTCCGCTTGATAAAGCTTGCTTCTCAGCGTTTTTAAACAATTTCTGAAATTCTTCCTCAGCGTTACTTCTTAAGGTTTGAATATTCTCTAAGCATATATCTGCTAGGACAACAGCATATTTGAGATCAATGTTTCTACCTTGTAAATATTTACATAGAACAAATGTGTAACTAAAAACTTGATTTATACAATGAAGAGATATAAGAAATTCGCCTTTTTGTAAGGCACATTTTAATAAATTAGACTGACTTGACACATTTTGATCATTCCAAGAGGAAATTCGGTCAAGAACTAAAATTATTGCATCATAAAACTTAATAAAAGAGTTTGTAGGACGGCGATGTAGAAATGTAAGCTGTGTCGTGTATTTTTTCCTTAATTTGGGGGGGGTTTGAACCCCCAAAACCCCCCCTGGCTGCGCGCCTGGGTGAAGGGTACGGACATATCCTGTCCGTGGCACTGCGTCTTGTTGGACTACTGTGCCAAACCCGGTAATATGTTAGAGGATTTTGTTCACTCTGGTGTTCCTTATGAAGGTGTTTACACCTTTAAGGTCAATTTCCTGCAATTCAGTCTGCTGGATTATTTCCCTACCCAATATGGATCTTCTTTGTCCGCATATGGCTGGGCATTCTGCTAGTATGTGTATGGGGGTTTCTTCCTCCTCCAAACACAGTCTACACATTTCGCTGTTGGTTAAACCCATCCGCTTTTTGTGTTTGTTGAGCTGGCAGTGGCCACTTAACATTCCCGTCATTGCCTTTAGTTCTGCTCTACTCAGTTCGAGCAAGTACTCAGTTTTCTTTTCCGAGTAGTTTGGAAAGAACAGTTTTGTGTTTTTCTGTCCTGTGATGCTGTTCCACTCTTGGTTCGCCTTGTTGAGGAATTCTGTTTTTGCAGCACGAGAGAAGTACGATTTGCTGACACCTAATATTGGTTCAGGTCCAATTGGGTGTATTTCAGCTCCTTCTTTAGCCAGTCTATCTGCTTCTTCGTTTCCCTCATAGCCACTGTGTGCAGGTATCCAGTGTATAGTCACTTGGTTTCTGCATGCTAGCTCTTGTAGAACATTATCTGTTTCCCAGACTAGCTTAGAGTTCACTTTGTGAGACTTCAGAGCTTTCAGAGCAGCCTGACTGTCTGACATTATGATGATTTGTTTGTTTTCTGTATGTAGGCCAAGTAAATGCCTGCTACAATAGTTTATCGCAAGCATTTCTGCTTGGAATATCGTTGCGCTTTTTCCAAGTCCTATACATTCCCCGTATCCAGTGGTGTGAATACCGGCGCCAGTTCCTGCTTCAGTCTTAGAGCCATCCGTATACCATACAATTGCATTTTCAGGTGGGATGATTCTGTCTTCCTCCCAACTGCCTCTGTCTGGTATTGTGATTTTATATCTTTTGTTAAGAGAGTATTTAGGAAGCATGTTGTCAAGGGGCATTGAGAAAGCTCCTGTGTTCAACCTCTTCTCTATGAGCGAAAGATGTCCTCTTTCATTAAGTTTGGGCTTTGCTAGGCCCAAGTGATAGATCCTATGTGCAGCTAGTAGGGCTGATTTCTGAATTTCCATCTCCAGGGGCAGCATGTATAACATCGTGTTCAACGCTGCTGTGGGGGTGGTCCTCATACAACCCGTGATACTCGCACTGGCTAATCTTTGTATTTTGCCCAGTTTGTTTACAGTGGTCTTTTCGGTGGTTTTCGTCCACCATACCAGAGCTCCGTACGTTATAAGGGGAAGAATGACTAGGTAGTAAATTTTGGACAACCAGACTGGCCTTATACCCCATTTCTTCCCACAAAGTTTTTTGCTCGTCCAGATAGCAATTGTTGCTCTCTTAAATATATGTTCGATATGTAGATTCCAGCTCAATTTACTGTCTAGAATAACTCCCAGGTATCTTACCTCGGTTGTGTATTGAACGTTTTTACCAAAAATCTATAGCTGTTTTAGTGTGTGTTTCCTCTTCAAAGTGAAAGGGATAATGTTGGTTTTGTCTGGGTTAACTGACAGACCCTGATTTTGACACCATTTTTCGATGTGCCTCAATGCCGATTGCATAAGTTCAGATATTATCGATCCGTCCTTACCCCTCACAATTACTGCTAGGTCGTCGGCATAGGCTACAATATGTACTCCCTGTTCATGTAGTGAACGAAGTAGGTCGTCCACGACCATAGACCAGAGTAGGGGGGAGAGTACTCCCCCTTGTGGACAGCCTCTGGCTGTGATCGCAGTAACGGTTGTACTCCCTAAGCTGGATTTGATGATCCTGCTTTCTAGCATAGATGATATCCATCTTACTAGGACTTTGGGTACATGCGCTTGTTCCAGAGCTATTCTTATAGCTTCGAATGTGGTGTTATTGAACGCTCCCTCAATATCTAGGAACGCCACTAGGCATATTTCCTTCGCTTGAATGGAGTCTTCAATCATCTGTACCAGGTTTGACAGAGCTGTTTCTGTGGATCTGCCTCTTTGGTATGCGTGTTGATTCTTATTTAGAGGTCTTGCTTTCAGGGCTTCCTCTCTGATATACTTGTCAACTATTTTCTCCAGGCCTTTTAGTGCAAACGGCATTAAGCTTATTGGTCTAAAGGCCTTGGGGTTTTGTTTATCTGTTTTTCCTGGTTTGGGTATATAGACAACATTAACTGTCGTCCATCTTTTCGGAATATAGCCGAATGCCAAACTGCTTTGGTAGATACGTGATAGAGAGGATTGCATTGTATGCTCTCCTCTCTGCAGTAGAGCAGGAAATATTTTGTCATCTCCTGCAGCTTTGTATGGTTTAAAAGTATTCAGTGCCCAATCCACTGAGTTAGGTGAACAGATTGATTTCGCGAGCTCCCAGTCCTCTCTGCTTGGACAGTACGTTTGTACTGCAGTAGGTCTGGGTTCAGTCATATCTGTTATAATCGACGCTCCTGGAAAATGCGTTCGTGTGAGTAATGTAAGGCTTCCCTTTTCACATTTAGTCTTATGACCGTTTTCATCAGCAAGAGTGCCGATGGGTGTCTGTTTTTCTGTAGAGAGAATCTTTTGCATGCGACAACTGGTCGGCGCATCTGAGATGGACTCACAGAATCGTTTGAAGGACTCCCTCTTTGCCTTCTTGATTTCTTTATTGTAGTTGGTGAGAGCCTGAGAGTAGGTCTGCCAATCGTTGTTCTGCTTGGCTCTGTTAAACAGACGCCTTACTTCTTTCCTTTGATGTTCCAGGTTGCGGCTCCACCATGGAGTCTGTCTCCTCAAGGATTTGGTTTTGAGTGGACAGTTTGTTTCATAGGCGCTGTTGATTGACTCGGTCACATAAGATGTGACCTTATCCAATTCGTCTATGGAATTAGGTAATTCATTTGAATATGAATTGAGTAACTGACTGACACTGGAGAGGTATCCTTTCCAGTCAGTCTGTCTTTTCGGTCTGAATGTCACTTCAGTCGGTATTTGATCACCAAGCTTGAACCGTATGTATCTATGGTCCGAGCATGATGGCTCTGATGATACTCGCCAGTTAGTGACAAGAGTTTTTACAAATGAGGTTGTTAGAGTGAGGTCTAAGACCTCTTCCCTTGCATTCGTGACAAAAGTCGGGCGATTGCCCTCATTGCAAATTGTTAAGTCTAGGGATAATATACTGTTTAATAGTGACTCACCCCTTGAATTGATGTTGGTGCTACCCCAGATGGTGTGGTGGGCATTTGCGTCACACCCCAAGATCAGCTCCATGTTGTTTTTTCCTTGCATACTCAATTATCTGTTCTGCTTGCAGCGGTGGACAATCCTCTGACTCACCCGGGAAATATGCCGATGCGATTATCACATCTTTGGAGTTTATGCTTATCTTCGCCGCACACAGATCTGGCTTGACAAAATTTGCTATTGGGAAGAACGATATATTATTAAATACGATACATGTTCTAGGCCTACTGCTGCCTTGGCAGTAAAGCAATTTACCTGCTTGAGACAGTCCTAGAATGTTATTGTTCGTGCTGGTCCAGGGTTCCTGCACGAGGGCTATATTAGGGCCAATGGTATTGCTGGTCCTAGTTAGTGCAGCAGAAGCTGCTTTTGCGCGGTGGATGTTGATTTGGACAACTTCCACCATTACTTTTTGTTAGTGGTGGCGGTCGGACCTCCGTCCCCACTCTTCTTTACTGTCCTCTCCCTTCTGTTGGCAATGTCTGCCTGCCTGCTAGGAGTTAGACTCGAGCTGCTTTTCCTGCAGCTCGTAACAGCTGCTCTGACGGCTAAACGTGTCGCCGGCTTGCTGCTGCTATCCAGGTCCCTTCTAGCTGAGGGTTTTTTAGTCGTTTCCGAGCCATTTACTGGCTTGGATGTTGACTCCCTCCTCTCTTGGGCCTGCTTGCTAGTCGACGGTCTGTTGTCCTCGACGTTCGCGGTTTCCGGACCTTCTTCGGTTCCTCTAGCCTCGCTGGATCTTTTTCCCGGACTTTCGCTGGCTCCCCTTTGTCCCGCCTGATGCGAAACTGCACCCTCCCCAGGTTGAAATAGGGGAGATCTTGCAGTTCTGCCAATAGCTTGACCGAGGTGTCATCGATGGCCAGGGTTAAAGTGCAGCCTTGTGGGTTTGCTACCTTACTCAAAACTTTCCAGTTTTGAACTTGTAGCATCCGATTTTGGGCCTGAAGAAGCTTTAGCGTCTCCGTAGTGGACATATTCCCCGGAAAATGGGCAACTGCAATGGTTGGTTTTGGGATGTCATCTCCCTCCACCATCTTCACCTTCTTGCCCTCCGGATGAATGCGATCCACCACCGTTGACAGCCACTGCTTTGTCTCCAGGTCCGCGCAGCCCATCGTGATCCAGCCTGGCTTGTAGGAGCAATTTTGGAAGCGGACTTGAGGGCCATCTGCTGGGATCTTAATCAGTTCCGAGGTGATCGCCTTCTCCATTTCCCTCTGCTCCTCAGCACTTAGCTGAACCTCCGGAAACTTTTCCGGTATTAGACCCACCTTGATGAGTCCTGCGGTTTCTGCATAGGACGGACTTGGTCTCGTCCTTTTAGGTTCGGGTTTCCTTTCTGGCTCCCTTCGCCTCTTCACCGCTCCTTCCTCTCTTGGATTTTCCATAGTTTCCTCCAGAGCGGCTTTCAGAGCCTCTTCATAGGGCTTGCCTGCAGCCATCAGCCTCCGTAGTCTCTTCTTTTGAGAAGTCGTAAGCCGCTTTCTCTTAAGAGCAAGATTTTCGGTGGCCGATTCCACTGCGGGCACTCCCAACGATGAGGCTCCTTCTACCGGCTCTATGTTGGAAGTTGTTGTAGCTATCGAACATTCACTGTTCGTTCTACTCTTAGGGGGTTGGTTTCTCCAACCTCCTTTGTTGATTTCTGCACTAGGCAGTGGTGTGAGACTGGTTTGTTCAGTCTCGGTTGTTTTTGTTGTGTTTGTTCCTGTTTCCATTTTGTTGGGTCCCAACTCGTAATCGCTATCTCCGCTTGATTGTTGTAGTCACTATGGGATCCCGTGGTTGTCTGTGCACAAGTGCAGGGAGGCCACGCGAGGGTTGGTGTCTGCCCTTATGGGGTCAGACACTCAGAGCCAGATCCAGTGATTAGGCAGGAACACAGTCAACTGCTTCTACAACCGCCAACTTAATGGCGACAAGCTTTGAACGTGTTACGAGATTTGCCAGGTTTTAACGGGACGGAGACCACCTAGCATTAGCCCAGGAGCCATTTCTAGTCAATTTCACTTGACTGTACTGAGGTCCCAGAATGCTAGGATAGCCAGCCTAGGTTTCGTCTGTTCCGAATGTTAGTTTACTCGTTTTCCGGGTAAGGTCCGTGTTCATCCAGGATCGTACACAGAAAACAGGTTACTGTCTCCGGTGGCGATCCTGGAGACTGGGGTGCGCGAGTTCGTCAATGCTCGTCGTACGAGGACATGTTCTGCCCTCGAACGCCCCTGCGCCCTGTTTATCTGTATGAAAATAAAGATAAGAATTTATTTAAATTTTAAAAGTTCTTATAAAATTCTTATTATTTTGTTTTACCTGTTTTGTAGAATTTTGAAATTTTTAGTTGCAGGTTCATGTAAAGGGGTAGTGGTTCTGTTCAAGGTTTTTTGGAAAAGCCAGCGGCAATTTTTCCTAAGGAGGGTTTTTAAAAAAAACTTCAAAATGCACATACGGTGACTGAAGCATTCGTTGGTTTTATTAAACCACTCTGGTGTTGATTTCATGCATTTTTCAACCATTTTTCAAAAGAACATATATTTTCAAACTTCCCCATAGTCAACCTATCTCAATAGTCAACCAGACTTAAACTTTTCCATAAATCGCTTGTAGTAAATCACGCTACAAAACCGAACGGCAGCTTCGTTGCATTGCACGTGTAGCAACAGATAAAAAACATAAGCGAACGACTCGAAAAATGATTTTTCAATTCTCGAGTCGCTAAATTTTTGCGAAGCACACAACCGTTCAAGACATACGTACGTTTATATACAAACACACACCATCACGTCTGCATATATGTTTGTACGGCGATATAGGCTCGAACAAAAAACAGACAACAAGATCAAAAATCAATGTGTAAGAGTAGTGCAGTTGACTACTCTTGCTAAGGGCGAACGAGATGCAGGATTTCGGTTTTTGTTTTCGTGCGTACAACTGGACAACAACAAAATACACGCATTTCGATTCATACCCGAGACGGTCGCCTGAGGCAAAAAGCTCTTTTAAAGCTTTTTCAATTTTGCAATCTCTTCTTATATTCCAAGCTCTTTGGTGTGGGCTAAAAATCACTAATTGTACACTTGAACTAACGCTTTTTTAGTGATTTGGGAACCAATTGGGAAAATTGGGTATAGTAAAACACTAGTTCCTTTGAAAGATTACACTGTGCGACGAAATTGCACTTTTATAAAAATCCAAGAGGTTTGAGAACTGATTCCGGCGTGGTTTGGTCTCCTGATCACGAGGATATCGTTATTTTTTTGGGTCACGTCAGAGTTATGTTTTATGGGGCTCCAAAGTTTAGCCTATAAAATACCTTGTGAAAGAAAAAGATGTTGCATATTCAAAGGCGTAGGCTTTCAGTCAAAAAATGAAACTGCGATAAAGTAGGGCTCTTTGAATAATCCAGATAGTCTGAAAGTGGTTTCTGGTCTGAAATCTCGTCCTGATGACGGGGATGTCTTTATTTTGTTTGGGATACGTCAAAATAACATTTAATGGGACTTTCGAAATTCTTTGTTGTGTATGAAATGAAAATTTTTTGAAAGTAAGTTGGCTATCGTGTTTGCATTGCATATTCAAATTTTAATCTGTAAGGTATGCTACGTTTTTAACATTTTTTATTATGTATCATATGAAAAATCGTACAAATGCATATAAAAGTACTGTTGTATAAATGATCTTTTGCTAAGTAGTACGTGATTTAAAAACTTAAATATAATAAATATGGCGCTTGATTTATTTAGGAAATACACCTTTACATTTTTCTTTTCGAGCATCGACTGTACATTTCTTCGAGCTCGTCTGGTATAACACTCCAGCAATATTCCGCAAGCATTGAAACCAAATTTTTCTCCTTATATCTTGTTTCCATTTCAAGCATTTCCTGGTGAAATATCTCACCATGTTCGTCCGAAACTTTACCGAGATTTTCAGGAAAAAAATCTGTGACTATGCAACATATGGATTTTCAACGACATGAGAACATTTAAATCTTTGAAAGCAGCTAGCATATTTTTTACTAATTCCTTATAGTTTTGTGTCTTATAAGAACCTAGGAAGTTTTGAATGACGGATTTAATACTCAACCATGCTCTTTGTTCCGTTTCGTTCATTTTTGACGTAACCCAAACAAAATCAAGACATCCCCGTCATCAGGAAAAGAAATCAGACCAGAAACCACTTTCAGACTATCTGGATTATTCAAAGAGCTCAACTTTATCGCAGTTTCATTTTTTGACTGAAAGCCTACGCCTTTGAATATGCAACATATTTTTCTTTCACAAGATATTTTATAGGCTAAACTTTGGAGCCCCATAAAACATAACTTTGACGTGACCCAAAAAAAAGAACGATATCCTCGTGATCAGGAGACCAAACCACGCCGGAATCAGTTTTCAAACCTCTTGGATATTTTTTCTCGTCGCACAGTGTTATTGACCATGTTTTGTGGTTTTTTGGTTATTTTTGCTCTAAAATTTTTTGAGCCTCCAATACGCAATATTTAAAAGACACCGAATTATTTTTCGTGTTTGTTTTATTTACAAAAATATTTGTAATATATAATATAAAGATAGATTTTATTTTTGATTTCGGAGCACCAACGCTCTTTGCAACAACTATATAATGGCAACTCTTATTACTGACACGAAAAACCATTTTTCCATGCAATACTAGTCGGAGTTTTATACGAAGCTCTACCCCTCTTTGCACTAGTTCTTTAGTTTTGGTGAAAGTACTAGTTGCATCCAGGCTATATACCTCACACTTCCTAGAGGGTAATAAGCATTGAGCTCTGCTGTGTTGAAAGTCAGATTGTAATGTCGATGTGTGAGTTCATATGGACACAAATCGTGGTGAAAGTCAGTTTATCTTATGTGAATGTGTTAACTGTGGGCAAAGTCAGATTGTGAATGGGCAAAGTCGGTTTATACAAGCTCCCCTCACCCGTCTTAGTGATTTTGGGAAGTTTCGCTTGTAGTATTGTATGGTCAAAGTTTAACCCAAATAGAGCAGTACATTTGGCTGTTACATTCACGATTCAAAATAGTCAACTTTCAATTTGCAAAAATTCGCGAATGATGGCCATGATCAAAGTTTAACCCTAATAGAGCAGTAAATTTGGCTGCTACATTCCCGATTCAAAATATTGAGATTCCAGTTTTGCAAAATTTGCGCACCTTATTAATTAGTTAATTATTAATGTGAATTTAATTTGCATATTCGAACGAAAAGCAAACAAATGATGCTGATTATCGTAGATTGATAAATTCAATTTTACTTTTCTTAACAACAAACGCGTCGACCTCAGGTAACGCAGCTATCGAAGATTCTATAAACTCAAACAATAAGTCAAAAGAACAAATCGAGCAGAAGGCGATGCTGATTGGCATGCATCGCTACGTTAATATAATTTAACGTAAAAGAAGTCCAACTGGAAAACACGCTAATAGGGCTAAACTAAATAAAACGGAAGTCATATCCACCCCCACTAATATGTAATCGGGTAACCGTCTTGCTCCACTAGCTGACAAATCGAATGATAACTCATCCGAAAATCAGCCTACTAGAGAATTCAAACCGCCTCCAATTTATTTGCGTGAGCGGAGCTCTAATAGCCTCGCTGCCAGCCTCATTCGCCTGATAGGCAAAGATAGCTTCCATATCGTGCCATTAACTCGTGGGAATATTCACGAGACAAAAAATCCAAATTTATAACGAAAGAAATTATAGAATTGTCGTTAAAAACTAAGAAGACAGCAAAAAGAGTTTTTATACTTACCAACTAAAGAGGATCAAAGGCATTTCTGTTGTAATAAAAGGCCTTGAATCAGATATAGAGCCATCTGAAATTAAGCAGGCCTTGGAAGAAAAGGGCTTCCAGGTCAAGCATGTTATTAATATAATAAATAGACAGAAAGTCCCTCAGCCCATGTTCAAAATTGAACTCTGCCCTGATGCTGTAAAATTAAGGAAAAATTACAATCACCCTGTATATAGTTTACAGTATCTTCTTAGCCGTAGAATTTCAGTAGAAGAACAGCTTAAACGTAGCGGACCTGTGCAATGCACAAATTGCCAAGAGTATGGTCATACAAAGACATACTGCACCTTACGCGTAGTATGCCGCATATGTGGAGAGTTCCATCACTCTTCCGTCTGCAATAACAAGAATAGCAACGATCTTATTTTGAAAAAGTGTAGTAATTGTGGTGGAAACCAAACAGCTAATTACAGGGGCTGCCCTATTTATAAGGAGCTTAAAAGTCGTTTGGTTTTACAGAAAGAAGCCGCCTGTAATTCTCAAAAACAAGTTTTTCTAACTCGTTCATCGGCTCAAACGCAAGCCAAATCAATTCCGTCCGTCAATCCCAGCTTATCCTACGCTGATGCTTTAAAATCTGGTGTAAATAACGCACAGAATGTACCAAAACAACTGAATAGCAGTTTGGAAAATATAATTTTCAATTTGACGCAATGTATGTCACAATTTATGGCATCAATGCAAACTACACTACAGGAGTTAATGCGGACGCAAAACCAAATGCTCCAAATTCTTATCTCCCAAAAATGAGTTTGTTGAATATATGTTCATGGAACGCTAACGGTATAGGCCACCACAAACTAGAATTAATGCACTATCTCTCCGATAAATCAATTGACGTAATGCTCATTTCAGAGACACACCTGACAGATAAAAACAATTTTTATATCCCCGGGTTCAACTTCTATAAAACTAATCACCCTGATGGTAAGGCTCATGGTGGTACAAGTATATTAATTCGCAGTAGAATTAAACATTTCTGTTTAAATTCATACTCTAAAACCTACTTGCAAGCAACATCTATCTGCTTACAAACGAACGGCAGCAACCTAACTCTGTCAGCTATTTATGCACCACCCCGCTACCCTGTAAGTGAACAACAGTTTAAAGGACTATTTAGTTCGTTAGGCAACAGATTTTTAGCTGCAGGTGACTATAATGCAAAACATACCCACTGGGGCTCACGGCTAATCAATCCAAAAGGTAGACAACTATATAACACTTTAATTAATAGTGGTGGTGGGCTCGATTTCTTGTCACCATCCCAACCAACTTACTGGCCCACAGACCAAAGAAAAATTCCAGATCTTATTGACTTTGCCATTGTCAAAGGAGTAGATAGGTCAAGTGTTTCAACCACGACTAGCTTTGATCTTTCTTCAGATCATTCTCCTGTGTATTTTCGACTTTCGGAATCATCCACTCACTCCAAGCCAGCCCTCGGACTAACGTCTTCCAAAACAAATTGGCTCAAATTTAAAAAATATGAAGCCACTCATATACACACAAGCTACACAATAGAGTGCAAAGATCACGTGGAAGATGCCGTAAACGTACTTAATTCTATTTTAACGTCAGCGGCAGAAAATTCAACTCCACAAATACAAAAAGAGATTTCACCACCAATAGTGAAATACAAAGACTTGTATTAGAAAAGCGAAAGAAAAGGCGCGAATGGCAACAAAATAGGTCCCCAGAAGGCAAACATATATTAAAGGCAGCCACAGAAGAGCTGAAAAAAGCGCTGCAAAGAGAAAAAGATCAGGAATGTCAAAATTATGTCTCTAATCTTTCACCACATAAGTAAGGAAAATGGTCGCTATGGAAAGCGAACAAAACCTTAAAAACACCCATACAGGGTGAATCTCCGATTAGAGACTCCAATGGCAATTGGGCACGCAGTAATGAAGAAATAGCGGCAACATTTGCAAAGCACTTGAGCTTTGTGTTTCAACCTAATCCACCCCCAATCGCTTCCACGCAAATGAAATAAAGGAAATCATTAAACACCAATTGTCCCCGAAAAAAGCACCAGGTCATGATCAGATAACTCAAAAAATGATTATAGAGATGCCGTTTATTGCTATAATTTTTGTCACAAAGCTTTTCAACTCAATAATTAAATTTGCACATTTTCCGGCTGCATGGAAACGATCATTAATCACTATGATTCCAAAGCCAGGCAAGGACGTTACAATAGTATCGTCCTATCGACCGATAAGCCTCCTTCCATGCCTCTCAAAGCTATTTGAAAAGGCATTGCTCTCCAAGTTGACTCCTTACATTAATGAAAGCAATATTATTCCATCTCATCAATTTGGTTTTCGAAAAAATCATGGAACGATTGAGCAGGTGAATCGTGTAACAAACGAAATAAGGAAAGCATTTGAATATAAAGAGTATTGCTCCGCAGTTTTTCTTGATGTGGCTCAAGCCTTCGACAGAGTTTGGCACGAAGGCCTCATTCTCAAAACTAAGAGCCTCATCCCTCCAAATACACATGAAACACTTGCATCTTACTTAAAAAATAGATCATTTCGGGTAAAATATAAGGATCATATAACACAAGATATTGAAATAAAAGCAGGCGTCCCCCAAGGAAGTGTTCTTGGCCCCTTCCTATACTTATTATACACCACAGACTTTCCCTTAAGCAGTAGCACCACAATATCTACTTTTGATGATGATACAGCAATTATAAGTCGGCAAAAATACCCAATTTCAGCTGCTAGGAACCTTCAAATGCATTTAAAATTAGTTGAAAAATGGCTAGCTCTTTGGCGTATAAAGGTAAATGAACAAAAATGTAAGCACGTCACATTCACACTTAAAAGGGGAATCTGCCCACCCGTATCTATTAATAATATTTTAGTACCACAGGCCGACAATGTAAACTATTAAGGTTTCCATTTGGACAAACGTCTTACTTGGCGCAAACACGTTGAAGCCAAACGAACTCTCATGAAATGAAAAGCCTCTAAGCTTCATTGGTTAATTAACTCACGCTCTCTTTTGAACGTTGAATACAAGGTGCTTTTATACGTAAGTGTAATCAAACCGATTTGGACGTACGGGCTACAGCTATGGGGCAACACTAGCTCCACGACTGTAGAACTTATACAAAGAACTCAATCGAAAATTTTAAGATTAATTACAGGTGCTCCATGGTTTATCCGAAACGAAAACATCCACCGCGACCTTTGATGATATACTGTCGGGAAACACTCACGTCGAAGAGCACTCCCATCGCAACAGCGATCGGCTCGACCAACGTGGTCACGGAGCGGTAGCTCCTACGTAAACCAATCATGTCGTTCAGTCTCCCCGTCGTGTCCACGACCGACTTGGCGACAGGGGCGCTTTGCCGGTAACTGAGTAGCCTCTGCCATAAATCGATACACAACAGATTCCGGTAAATTCCTTCACTGGCAAAAACTGTTTCGCCATAAATTTCGACATGAAAAAAAAAAAAAAAAATTAAAATAAAAAATTTATTATTTAGCCCGATCCCGTGGCACATATTATGTACAAACAACTATATATGAGTTCTTAAGCCCGCTCCGAGGCAAGTTTATCTTGTATAAAAATTTATTATTTAAGCCCGATCCCGTGGCACATATTTTGTACAAACAACTATATATGAGTTCTTAAGCCCGCTCCGAGGCACGTTTATCTTGTATAAAAAATTTATTATTTAAGCCCGATCCCGTGGCACATATTAAGTACAAACAACTATATATAAGTTCTTAAGCCCGCTCCGCGGCACGTTTATACAAGAAACTTTACAACCGAAAACTTTTGTAAAGTTATGTAAAATAAGATTTAAGATTCTACAACTTATTGTTAGTTCTTTACAAATAAGAAGATTCAAAAAACAAGTCCCGTTCAAAAAAAAAAATTTTTTTTCTTAATATCAAGTGAATTTTTCTTGGCAAATAATTAAAATGCTTATCTGCGAGAACCACTGTAAACTGATTTCGTTCAAACTTCACATAAACCATCTAGAGCCCCTCCCCAATGAAGCCTGAAATTTTAAATAAATTCGGATGACGCGAATCGCTGCTATGGTCATAATTTGACTGCGCGGACCACTGAGGGCCGATTTCGTACAAACTTCACATAAACCATATACAGCCCCTCGCAAACGAAGCCTAAAATTTAAAATACAATCGGATGACGCGAATCGCTGCTATGGGCATATTTTGACTGATCGGACCACTGAGGGCCGATGTTGTTCAAACTTCACAGAAACCATCTGCAGACCGTCCCCAACGAAGCCTGCAATTTTGCTTGTAAGTAACTTTGGGAAAATGCATCGATTAAATTGTGTTTTGTTCGAGTTTTGATCAAAACACCGGTGCCGCCGTGTGGCTTTCCATCTGGGTGATGAGTGCCATAAAACATATAAGTTTTAATAGTAAAATTATTTTTGCTTGTAAGGTGGGTTTCACTGACGAGCATTACGTCAATTGAATGAAATTCAAGAAATGTTTAAATTTCAAGCTTGTGTTGTCGAATGCCGTTCGCATTCCAATGACAAATTTTAAAGACACTCATTTCCTTGCAATTAGAATTTGCATGAGTTGGCTTTGAGCACGTATCATCTCTTGCAGCATTGATTGCACAGTTGAAGTGAACTGCATCATGCAGTTAGTCAAATTCGAGATCATTGATTCCAAATTTGATATGGCACCTTGAAGGTGCACCGCAGTGTTCAACCTGAGAGCGTCAGCGTACGAAATAGTCATAGGAGTACGGCCAGGATGTGCTGCTGGAGCAAAAGGTGCTTGAGGTTGGGTCGCAGTGTTAGACTTTACTGCGTCAGCATATGAAAATGCTTTGGAAGGAAGAGCAGCTGATGCTGGCCCTTGCTGGCTCGCCAAGAAGTTCGGAACTTCTTGGTGAGTTTTCCGCTTGGGTTGATCTTTTTTTTTTATTGCCATGTAGATTGGGCATCCACGATAACTCGCTTTGTGGTTACCACCACAGTTGCTGCATTTTCTTACATCAGGGTTGTCTTGATCAACTTGACAAGAGTACGAAGAATGCCGATCTCCACATGTAGCGCACACAGGGTGCAAATTGCAATAGTTTTGCGTGTGACTAAATTCTTGGCAATTAGAGCATTGAATCGGTCCTTTCCGCTCATGAGGCTCTTCGACCGTAATTTTGCGGTGTAGGAAAAATTGCAGAATATATATTGGGTGGACCTCGTTCTGTTTTAGTTTTTGGGAGTAAGCTGAAGGATCAAGCTCAATGCGATATAGGGGTTGCGGAATATTTAGTTTTTTTTAAATATTAAAAACGGTTTTCGTTGGAAAATCTGCAGCTTGCAGAGCTCCTTTGATCTCTGCTGGGTCAACTGAGGGCTGGATGCCTTTAATTACTACCACTAAACCTTTGCTTGCTTTAAGCTGGTAGGTATAGTAGCTTTTTTTGAGTGCATCAAAGTGATTCATCAGGGTACGAAAGTGGGTTTCCATATAAATTTGTATTTTAGTTTCTTTCACGTTACCTCTTTTATTGGAAACAACGTGAAAGTTGCTATTGCCAATGGAATGAGCGATAGTTGCTACTAGAGCGTTGGAACATTCCTCACGCAAGTAGATTGGAGGCTTAATTTTTTTTTGATGGGGTTTGGTGTAGATGATTCATTATCATCTTTGCTAGCAAGCAGCGCAAATCTATTTTGGCTTGGGCTAGTAGCAGTACTCGTTGATGCATTGGGTTTCAATACTTTTAGAGCCTTCTGTCCTTGCATTTATTTGGGACTCAATTTCCTCTTAATGTTCACGTAGCGATCCATGTCTGTTTGCACTGCCGACCCCGTTTGCTTTTCGTGGACGCCAACGTTTTTTGCTATAGCGGCAGCGGCGCTAGCATTCACTTGAGCAGAGCGCACGGCTGAGCTCTGAGCAGCGGTTTGAGCAGCAATTTCGGCTTCGTTTTGTCTGCTGCATTCTTCTTTTGGCTTAGTGTTTGTCAGTATGTCGGTTGTTTCTCCGTTTTGAAGTGATACTGTTGTTGTTGAAAAGGTTAGGCTTGCAATAAGAACAGAAACCGTTGAAATTGTAGCTGTGTACTTAGGACTAACAAAAGTATTAGTTAGCGTACTTACGCATTACTGCATTTGTTTGCTGCGGTGTGCGGGAAAGCTTGCCTGAAGTCACCGAGTGAAGGTTCAGCAGAGCATTTTGTTGTTGGAACGATTCGGTAATACTGTGCGAGCGACGTCGGCCGCACGGCGGCGAACGTTGAACACATATTTTATTTTCAATTTTTTTCTTCTTTGTTTCACAATAAAATCCATAAATGACTTAAGCTTTTCTCGAAATACTCTCATTTGTCCTAGATCAGTTACATTTCCGTCATAGTTGATCGCATCTCGCAAATGTATGTGTACTTGTGTGTATGTGCTTGTATCTAGTCTACGTCGAAAACTGTAAAATACTTTTCTACATGTCGAAAACCTGGATCATATCGAAAACTCTTAATCGTCCAAGAATTTAAAGAACGGCTCACTATATCGTTCTTACTCTCTTAAAGTATTGAATCTATCGACATACACGTTCTCCAACTTGTATATTCCCAAAATACACAGATATGAAGTATGAATTCATGTTGGTCAATATAAACAATCAATTTATTTTATAGCGGCCTTAACACGTTCATGTTTGTCTGCAAGCATTGCATCATGCAGAGAAATTTCAAAAACTACTAATTTCTTAGCGTTTCTGCATGTCATACATGAATTTTGTGCATTTACACGGTCATTTTTTTCATCACGCCCCGAATGACGGCAAGTAAACGTGAACGTGTAAAGGCCGCTTATGACACTCGCATCATGCAAAGAATGCGAACAATTATGACCATGCAAACCCATTTATGCCAGAGAGAGAGAAAGAGAGAGAGAAAGAGAGAGAGGGGGGGGGGGGGGGGAGAGAGAGAGAGAGAGAGAAATATAAGAAAGGAATTGGAAACTTGGGAATTTACGCTCCAATGACGAAATAATAGAGGAAGTGTTTGATGACATCGAAATAAGTGATGACCAAGGCTCAGTTCTTTGAGTGAATAAAATTCATAGTCATCTTATAAGACTTACATTTTTTAAACATAAATGACTAAAATAAATGATAAATGACCCAAAAATAAAACTAAAATTCATATATTTTTCGCACAAAAATCTTTGTTTTTATTGCAATTGATGCAGGTAAATTTTTTCGACACTTTTTTGTAGTCTACTCCAATTTGGTTCGGTAGTCTACGGTAGGTATTCGACATGTCGAAAATGTCAATAACTCGACAGAGAATTCGACATGCCGACACAGATTTTTACATACATATCTACTACATACTGGTGAAATAGTTTTTTGCATTTCAAAATATGATTTTCTTGATTTTCCCGGATCATAAGCATATATGCGTAAAAGTTCATAGCGCTGACGTTTTTATTTATTTCACGTTCTGAAAAAAGCAATAAACCCATTAAATCCCACCCTCTGATAATGTGCAGAAGTGGGTACTATGAATTTACTCCCCATAGCTTAATTAAGAAAACAAATTGCTATTCCAAATTTCCAGGGGCGCCTCTGACATAGGAAAGGGTTATTTGAATATGCCTCACGGGCCCTATATCTCTTTTTGAAGACATTTGAAGAAAACATGAAGCACGTAGTTGGATTCGAAATAGCGTAAAATAATTAAAAGGAAGCGTCTAAAAATTTGTTTCAAAGAAGTTTTTGTTGCTCGCATTTCACGAAACTTAAAAGATTAAAAACATTCTTGACGTTGACTAACGTCACATAGCTACCATTGCTGCATAGCTACCGATGCCTTACAATAACTCACCTGGATTTACAGGATCTACCATTTTGATATTGACATAGTGTCCGATTTCACCTCTACAAAATAAAACAGAATATTGTAGGGCATCATATGCACGGTGGGTTTCGCACACACGCTGTAGTTGATTACTTCGTCGTCGCAATACAATGTCACGCGACTCAAACTCGTTGCCAACAATGACAATTGCAATCTCATCATTAGTTGGTGCATTAAATCTTCGTTCATGTTCACCAATCGGTCTTCTGTCAGCGCGGATCACCACTTTATGATCATCAGTTTGCATTAGATCCAATGCTGTCTTAAATGTCTTAACCAACTCATTATGTTCATGAAATAGTGCTTGAAATTCTTGAATTATCATTCTATTGGCACCTGTAAAAATTCACAACGGGGGTGCATTGACCTTCAGTATTGCCAAGAAAATAAATTTGCAAAAATTGATAATTCGCATCTGGAAGTGGTAGCAATGATCCAATATTGTGATAAATCTGACGTTGTATCTGTAATGTTGAAGAACGATCAGGGCTTGGGAAAATACTTATTTCGATGTTTTCGTTTAATGCTTGATCCTTAAGTTACCTTAAATGTCGGCATAAAGTTATTCCTTATCATATTTGTTGCTCCAAACGAAATCATTTGAAAACACGAATTGTACGTTTGAATGTTGTCAAAAAAATTTTTTGATTCTCGTGATGTTCCGGAAAGCGATGTGGTTAATGCTTCAGGGGGATACTGCGGTTCTGTTAGTCGAACTTTCCCAGATGCGCAACACATTCCAGGTTTTCCACTTTCAAATTTGAGGGCATTGCAATAACAACATACCTTGTCCATTACGTCAATAACAACAAATTTATGCGAGCTATAATCAATAGTATTGTTATACCGAAATCCAGCTCCGTTCAAAACAACATTTACATTGTTTTGTGTAGAGCGGCCTTGTCTTTCACGATTCCGGCGGATATTCAATCTACTTTCTTCGTTATAGTCAGTACGTTCTTGCGTTGAAAGACATGAACGCGATCCGGCAGTTTCTTCTCGATTTAACAGATTGCTATTTTCTCTTTGCTCTTGGCTTTCATTTCTTATAGCATTAAATGCATTTTGCGTACTTCATGTTCTACGACCAATGTCGGCTCTCGATCTTCTAGGCATTTTTTGATATATGTTATACAATAGGTTTTTAATCATAAAATAAGGGGATTTGTTCAGTTCTCGAAGAATTAACTTTATATAATTCCACAAAAAATTAACTTTATTTGTAAAAAAATTTTCACAAATCGTTTTACAATATTTTTCTCAAAATATTTCGAACATACGAAAGAAAAATTAAGTAGGCAATGATAAAAATGTCGGAATGTATAGAGGAAACTATTCGAATCAATTCATTATGAAAGCAGAATTCATAATAGCCATGGTCAAAGTTTAACCCAATTAGAGCAGTACATTTGGCTGTTACATTCACGATTCAAAATAGTCAACTTTCAACTTGCAAAAATTCGCGAATGATGGCCATGATCAAAGTTTAACCCTAATAGAGCAGTACATTTGGCTGCTACATTCCCGATTCAAAATATTGAGATTCCAGTTTTGCAAAATTTGCACACCTTATTAATTAGTTAATTATTAATGTGAATTTAATTTGCATATTCGAACGAAAAGCAAACAAATGATGCTGATTATCGTAGATTGATAAATTCAATTTTACTTTTCGTGATATCAAGTGAATTTTTCTTGGCAAATAATTAAAATGCTTATTTGCGAGAACCACTGCAAACCGATTTCGTTCAAACATCACATAAACCATCTTAAGCCCCTCCCCAACGAAGCCTGAAATTTTAAATACATTCGGATGACGCGAATCGCTGCTGTGGTCATAATTTGACTGCGCGGACCACTGAGGGCCGATTTCGTTCAAACTTCACATAAACCATCTACAGCCCCTCGCAAACGAAGCCTAAAATTTTAAATACAATCAGATGACGCGAATCGCTGCTATGGTAATATTTTGACTGATCGGACCACTGAAGGCCGATGTTGTTCAAACTTCACAGAAACCATCTGCAGACCGTCCCCAACGAAGCCTGCGAAGAAAATCGGATGAGGTGTTTGGCCAGTTAGCGTCTATACACAAACACTTTTTTCGTTTCATTTTTATGTATATAGATTACATTGTTGTTGTGGACGGATTGTAATTCGTTCCCGACTGTCCTTGGTCGAAAACCGGCTGCGCCATAAATGTTGTAGCATCCTACCGGCTGCGCCATAAATGTTGTAGCATCCTACCAGCTGCGCCATAAATGTTGTAACGTCGGGATGAGCGTCTAAGCTGAGCAGGAATGAGAAGTCCTTTTGTTTAAATTTGATTACAACTCTTGATTTAATTCCATTAAAATATTACAATGTCCTATTCCAGCTCACTTAACTACCCTTATCCCTAGCTAACATGGAGATCCACACTTTAACGTCCTGGCTCGTGAGTAGGTGCGCTAAAGTTGAGATCCACTGATACTATTCGAAGTCCTCTTCCATAGATCGATGATCAGCTTTATTAATCAGAAAGTGCTTTTCATGCACTTTCTTAAAGTCGATCATTTCCAAAGTGCTCTTCTGCGTCTAATCATCGTTCTATTTCTTCGGCTGGTTGTTGTTGTCGTGCTGACGCAGTTCTTTTTCCTCGTTCATGCAATGTTGAGTTATTATTGCCACACATTCTTCTGGGTGAACTTGATTGTTGTTGTTGCTATTGGCTGTGGCTTATTTCCTCTACATACATTTGAAATTTCAATTTTATGGAGACGCACTCACACGCACGATTTTCCCGCAGCTCACGCGTAATTAGAATTCCCGCTTTAAGCTGCGACCTGTTGTTGTTGTTATTGTTCTTAGCATAGGTGAGCTTATGCAGTTACTTCTGCTGACTCATTCCCATATAATTTGTTGCTGGCTCGCCCGAACCGATGGCTCGACTGGTGACCGTTGGCTTTGGGTGTTAACGTCAGCATTTCCTCTTTGTACTTTCTTATTCTTGGCGCTAATGGTTTTGTTGTTGCATTCTACTGTTGATCGAGTAATGAGTCGAAGAACTGTTTGTGCTGTTGTGACACACAACAATACCTTGGAAAGGTTTTCTTCTCTCCCTCGCGCCTGGCGAGTACTAAGCTATTGTTTTCGCTTCGTTTTTCGGACCCATCCCCATTATCGACTCTTTAAAAAATGCGCTTTCCATTCCGAAATCTCTTGTCTTCAGAAACAACACAACATAAGGAATGGTGCAAAACTATAAATAATGAAATATTTTTTAATAATTCGTTCTTTACGAAAAAAACTGTGCACTTTTTTTAAAAATTTAAAGTGTCCTCTTTAGAGAGGTTTCACAGTATTTTTTGTTTACACTTTTGTTTTCGTAAAATTTTTGTTGTTGTGTGAGCGCCTTTTTAGCTCCAAACAAACTGGCGGTGCATAACTATAAAAAAATATGATAGAAAACCGATGTAAATGACAGCTTATTACTGCAATGTTATTTGAAATTGATAGCTTGTACTATTTTTCTCATTCTTTGACGAAATGCCGCGTGGTAAATTCTTAAGTGGAACCGAACAAGGTCTAATCCTTGCATTCAGAGAGCAAGGGCTGACAACGCAAGAAATTGCAAAAAAAATCAAAAAGAGCTGGTATGGTGTGCACCATTTTTTGCAGAAACCACAAAATTATGGAAAAAATAAGCGAGAAGGCCGGAAAAAGAAGCTTTCGGAGCGTGAGGAGCGCAAACTATTGGGAAAAGCAGCCAACTCATCCCTAAGCAGCAGGCAGTTGGCATCGTCTGTGGGCAATAAGGTGTCGAAATGGACAGTTCTTCGGCTAATTAAGAACACGCCTCATTTAGTTCATCAAAAAATGAAGCCTGCTCCCCGTTTGACAAGCAGCCATAAAGAACGCCGGCTCTGCTTTGCCCGAGAAAATATGAGAACAGACTGGTCCACGGTTAGCATGTTTTAAGTTTCAAACCATTCGATCTGCTCTTACATTTTAATTAAAAGGTAATTTTTTCCGACGAAAAGAAATGAAACTTGGATGGCCCAGACGGTTTTCACTCCTATTGGCGCAATCTTAGATCGGAGCCCCAATATTTCTCAAAATTGAATTTCGGAGGCGGATATGTGATGGTTTGGGGCGCGTTTTCAAGGGATGGTGCGCTCGAGCTGCAATTCGTGTCAACGAAAATGAAAAGCACCGACTACATAAATGTGCTTCAGTGTAGTCTTGTCCCATTTGTAAACCAAAATAGGGATAGAAATTGGAAATTTCAGCAGGATAATGCCCCTATACATGTCAGTAAGCAAACTTTAACTTGGCTACGTGCCCAAAATATCCCAAAACTCGACTGGCCAGCCTGCTCTCCAGATTTAAACCCAATCGAGGACCTTTGGCGAATCCTTACAAGGCGCGTTTATGCAGCTAACAAACAATATGAAAGCGTATATGAGCTTAAAGAAGCCATTTCATGAGAATGGGACAATTTCAACGGGATTTTGTTGAAAAACCTCACCGATTCAATGCCCAATCGCATATTTAATTATATAAGTGTTTTTTTAGTTATGTTTATGCTCTCTTTAAATTTTTAAAAAAGTGCACAGTTTTTGTCGTAAAGAACGAATGAATAAAAAATATTTCATTGTTTATAGTTTTGCACCATTCTTTATCTCCCAAAAGGAGCATTCTCTCGTTAAATCCTTATCTGGTTGATTGTTTTATTCTTCGAGCTAATGGACGTTTCACTTCATCCAACTCGTTAAATTTCTTTGAAACCCCCCGATTGTACTTCCATACAGTTGCCATTGGACAAAATTAAGGACTGTCCCAGAAATAACTGTCCTTTTGTTTTTAGGCTATTTATAAAAAAGTGTTAACTCTATAGCAACATATTTGGTACCTAAATAAAGTATAAATATTGCAGATTAAAAATAAAATACTCATTCGTAAAATAAAAGATCTACTGAAAAGATGTCGTCTCAAAAACAAGAAAAGCGGAAAGCAATTATTTACAAACACCTGGAAAATCCAAACACCACGTACAAAAAGATCGCTAAGGAAGTTGGCGTGTCCGAAAAAACTGTCGGTAGGACCATAAAACGATACAGACAGCTTACCCCTTTATCAAAAATACCAGGATCAGGGAGAAAAAGTGGTCCAGCGAACCAAGCGTTGGCCCAGAACGTTAAGCGGCTGTTTACTCAGAATCCAGGCACTTCGGTTCGTGATATGGCAGCAAAAGCGGGAACATCGAAGTCAAGTGTTCAACGGATTAAAAAATTTTACAACCTAAGGAGCTATAAAGTACAAAAAGTACCTGATAGGTCAGAAGAAAAGGACGCCAAAGCCAAGAGGAGGGCTCGAAATCTGTATCGCGATTTCCTGCCCAAATTTGATTGCGTGATCATGGACGATGAAACGTATTGCAAAGCGGATTTCAAGCAGTTACCTGGACACGGATATTAAGCTGCGGTTAGAAGGGGTGGATCATCCTCTAAATTTACCACCGAAAAACATACCAAATTTCCAAAGAAATACATGGTGTGGCAGGCCATTTGCAAATGTGGCCTTCGAAGTAAGGAGTTTGTGACGGATCGCACAATCAACACCGAAGTTTACATCAGAGAGTGTCTGGACCGGCGTTTGCTGCCTTTTATACGTCAGCACCAAAGTTCAGTACTATTTTGGCCTGACCCAGCAACATCTCACTACGCCCAGAGAACGATGGATTGGTACCAAGCCAATAATGTCACTGTGATACCAAGAGAAGCAAATCCTCCGAATTGCCCCGAACTTCGTTCAATCGGAAAATATTGGGCTTTAATGAAAAGGAACCTTAAGAAGACCAAACAAACTGCGAAGAACATCGAAATATTTCGACATAAATGGCGTCCGGCATACACTAAGGTGAACGAAAGGTCGGTAAAAAACCTAGTGGAGGATCTTAATAAAAAAGTGTATAATTTTTTTAAAGTGTAATTAAAATTTTTATTTATTTTGTAATGTTCACTTAATAATAAACTGAAAGAATTTTTAAAAAACATCATTGGTTTTTTTGCAATAAAAAAAAAACAAAAGGACAGTTATTTCTGCAACAGTCTTTATTAATTGAATTTATCCATCAAATGTCCCTACACGGTGGGAACGCGCTCGTCTTACGACTCGTTCGAAGTGAATTCTGGATTCCTAAAGGTAGAAATTTGATAAAAGCAACTATCCACCGCTGCCGCAATTGTGTGGTCGAACGAAAAATACGACGTACCCAATTAATGCCAGCTTTGCTCGCAGAACGCAGCACCTTCTCTAGACCCCTTACCTACACCGGTGTTGATTTCTCTGGACCCTTTGAAATAAAATCATACCATGGTCGAGGCTTTCGCATCTCCAAGGGATACGTTTGCATCTTTATTTGTTTCTGTACCAAAGCTATTCATCAAGAAGCCACTTCTGATCTCAGTTCAGAAACTTTTTTAGCAGCATTTGCGAGATTTCCCTCTAGGCGCGGATATCCAGCTCACGTGAACTCAGACAATGGTACCAACTTTGTGGGAGCCGCCAAAATCTTGCAATCGGATTATACCTTCTTCATAAGAGAATCTCAGCATTCGGTCTTACGCCATTATGCCCATCAAAATATCACCTAAAATTTCATCCCTGCAGGAGCCCCTCACATGGTAGGACTCTGGGAAGCTGGCGTAAAAAGCTTTAAACTACATCTTTGTAAGTCAGCAGGACTCTTAAAAGATTCCTTCGAGGAATTTCAGACATTACTCACGAAAATCTAGGCATGCTTGAAAACGCGCCCGCTGACTTCGCAATCCACCGACCCACTCGATTTTGCTGCTCTAACTCCAGGACATATCTTGTTTGGCAGTCCCCTTTTCTCCCCAGCAGAAGCGATTCCGGACGTGGACCCTCAACTTCTCACTAATCGCTGGCAGCGCGTCAAGGCAATGAATCAACAGTAATGCGAAATATGGAAGTATGAATATTTATCCGAGCTCCATAAGCGAAACAAATGGAAATTTCCTAAAGAAAATATAAATCTAAATGATCTCGTGGTTATTGGCGAAGAGAATCTCTCTAGTAATGAGTGGAGATTGGGAAGACTCGTTAAGACTTATCAAGGCTCTGACGCTCGTATACGAGTTGCCGATGTGCGCACCTCTACTGGGATCATCACCAGGCCTAGTTATAACGAAACTTATAGTATTACCTAGCAGTTAACCATGCGACAAATCAAATTTTCATAAAGCTAATCTTGTCTCGTTCTCGTTTTTATGTATTCTCTTCAACATAGCCATGCCCTCTCCACGCAACCGACCAGAAGAGCAAGGATGAGAAGTTCTTGCTGCGATGCCTTCTAGCCGCTCCAGAGCCCATAATCTTAATTTCGACGGCAGTGGTTTTGCTCAAGCTCAATAATCGATACATCCCTATCCGGGCGCTAATGGATCCATGTAGCGAGCGCAGTCTAATCTCAATGACATTAAGTGATGGTCTTCATCTTACCCCACGGCTTAATGGAGGCCAAAAGACGTGCTTGATCACCTTCACTCTTCGGTTTGATAAGACCCTTGAGTTCGAACTTGTCGTACGACTCAGTGATATCCGATATTCGACTCCTACGAAAACTATTGAGTGGAATGTGCCGGCTCAACTGGAAAATGTGCTTCTGGCTGATGACAAATTCCATCTGCGTTCACATTGCGATATTATTTTGGCTGGAGACGTGTATTATAAATTTATTCGACCTGGACTTCTTCTAAAGGGGAACGGATTGGCCATGGCTCAAAATTCTCTGCTGGGCTATTTAATTTCGGGACCAATTATTCCTTAAAGGATATCATCTTATCTCTAGTCGTTTTTTCTCCACTTGACCTCAATTGAATTGCATTGTATAAGTTTAACTTTGCCTACTTCATATCTTTACATTTTGAATCGTATCCAGTATATCTTCTAAGTTAATTTATAACGTATTTTTGCAACGATGTTGCAAGGGGGCAGTAATGTATACGCGAAAGTGCAACGCTTCATTTAAATTCTTCGCTTATAATGGCAGCCGTTCTGCGGTTATACGCGAAGGTGCAACACTTCATTACAACCTTTGCTTAAAATTGAAACCGTGCTGATTTAGTTGTCATCTCTTTTTTTTTTGACATTTTGACGTTTTGCTCTCTTGGCCGAAAATTCGGGAAAAAAAAAAGTTCCGGTTTTTTAGAATTTTCTTCTTGTTCCAGCAGCGAAACGATCAACACGTCTTCTATCGGTGATCTCGGACATCATTCAGTTTGTTTTATACAATTCAAATCCACGCCTCCTCGCTTCATCGAAGCAGCTTGTTTTGATATTTTCCAAACAATTGGAATTGTGTAATTGCACACCATCCTATGTATAATCATTTCTCGGTTACGTTGTAATAAAACTTTTAAGAAGAAGAAGAACGCCACGTTTCTTTTTTCGCATATCGTTCATCTGCGACTACGACGACGCGGTTCCAACGAGCAAAAGCCTTCATTCCTCTGCGACTCCGACGGCGTTGTCTAAACGAGCCAAAGCCCTCCAGTAAGAAGACCATTACGCTCCCGGTGGACCCAGTATCTAACCGCATTCTATTTTTCCGCCCTACTTTTGTGCAAGACAAAAGCAATTTGAAAAAAAACAAGTAAAGAAGTTTACATCGGCTAAGCCGATTGCACACATACCTTTTCCTCAGCCTTAAATATGTTGAAACATTACCTTAACAAAAATTCCAACCCTTTTCGTTGTTCTAGCTACACATTATCTGTGCTTCGATTTAGCTTCACAAACTCGAAATTATATTTAAGTACAAATTTTTTGCGAATGGTGGGCATGGTCAAATTTTAACCGTTAGAGGACATTTTGTCTAGCTGCGAAATACTCAATTCAAAATAGTGAAAATCACATTTTTGCGAATTTCGCGAATGGTGGTCTTGATCAAATTTAAACCGTTAGAGGAAATTTTGTTTAGCTGCGAAATACTCAATTCAAAATAGTGAAAATCAACATTTCGCGAGTTTCGCGAATGATGGTCATGGTCAAAATTTAACCGTTAGAGGACATTTTGTCTAGCTGCGAAATACTCAATTCAAACTAGTGAAAATCAAATTTTCGCGAATTTCGCGGATGGTGGTCAAATTTTAACCTTAAGTGACGGCTTTATTTGGCGGCAAAAAACACAATCAGAAGAAGCAAAAAAAAATCATTTTTGTATACAGATATGAGAATAAGAGAAAGAGTGTTTTTTTCTAATGTGTAGGATGATGACCATAGTTCTAGCGATGTTGCAAGTTTTTTTCAGCGAAAGCTTAAGTCTACATAGTAGCTATACACACACAAAATTTCAATAAGCTGGGATGTATAGTAAAAAAGTTATTCACGAAAAACGTTAAGAATCGTGATTTTTGAAACTTCTGAACCACTTCCCACGACCCAAGAAGGGACTACGAAAAAAATTTGTTTGCAGTTTTTCGGACATTTACCTGGTTCATGTCCATGCCAAATTTCAATATGATATCTTTCATGGCTTAGGAGTAAATTACGAAAAACTAAACTGTGACCGACAGACAGACAGACAGACAGACAGACAGACAGACAGACAGACAGACAGACATGGCTAGATCGATTCCTCTTGTCACCCTGATCAAGAATATATATATATGTCTATATCTATCGCGACTCCTTTGGTATATTACATACTCCGTGCCAAACTTAATATACCCTTTCCTTCGGAAAAGGTATAAAAACACAATGTATATTTTTTTCTATTCTTTATCAAATATTATTCCACCCCAATATTTTTTTTTATACCTTTTCCGAAGGAAAGGGTATATTAAGTTTGGCACGGTGTATGTAACATACCAAAGGAGTCGCGGTAGATATAGACATATATATATATTCTTGATCAGGGTGACAAGAGGAATCGATCTAGCCATGTCTGTCTGTCTGTCTGTCTGTCTGTCTGTCTGTCTGTCTGTCTGTCTGTCTGTCTGTCTGTCTGTCTGTCTGTCTGTCTGTCTGTCTGTCTGTCTGTCGGTCACACTTTAGTTTTTCGTAATTTACTCCTAAGCCATGAAAGATATCATATTGAAATTCGGCATGGACATGAACCAGGTAAATGTCCGAAAAACTGCATACAAATTTTTTTCGTAGTCCCTTCTTGGGTCGTGGGAAGTGGTTCAGAAGTTTCAAAAATCACGATTCTTAACGTTTTTCGTGAATAACTTTTTTACTATACATCCCAGCTTATTGAAATTTGGTGTGTGTATAGCTACTATGTAGACTTAAGCTTTCGCTGAAAAAAAATTGCGACATCGTTATAACTATGGTCATCATCCTACACATTAGAAAAAAACACTCTTTTTCTTATTCTCATATCTGTATACAAAAATGATTTTTTTTGCTTCTTCCGATTGTGTATTTTGCCGCCAAATAAAGTCGTCACATGAGATTAAAATTTGACCATGACCACCATCCGCGAAATTCGCGAAAATTTGATTTTCACTATTTTGAATTGAGTATTTCGCAGCTAAACAAAATGTCCTCTAAGGGTTAAAATTTGACCATGACCACCATTCGCGAAATTCGCGAAAATTTGATTTTCACTATTTTGAATTGAGTATTTCGCAGCTAAACAAAATGTCCTCTAAGGGTTAAAATTTGATCAAGACCACCATCCGCGAAATTCGCGAAAATTTGATTTTCACTATTTTGAATTGAGTATTTCGCAGCTAAACAAAATGTCCTCTAAGGGTTAAAATTTGATCAAGACCACCATCCGCGAAATTCGCGAAAATTTGATTTTCACTATTTTGAATTGAGTATTTCGCAGGTAGATATAATGGCCTCTAACGGTTTAAATTTGGTCAAGACCACCATTCGCGAAATTCGCGAAAATTTGATTTTCACTATTTTGAATTGAGTATTTCGCAGGTAGATATAATGGCCTCTAACGGTTAAAATTTGGTCAAGACCACCATTCGCGAAATTCGCAAAAATTTGATTTTCACTATTTTGAATTGAGTATTTCGCTGCTAGACAAAATGTCCTCTAACGGTTAAAACTTGACCATGCTCACCATCCGCGAAAATTTTGTGCTTAATAATAATCTCGCGTTTTAGAAGCTAAATCGAAGAACAGATAAGGTATAAATAGATATCCAATCTAGAACAACGAAAACGGCAGGAATTTTTGTTAAGGTAATGTTTTAACATATTTTAGGCTGAGGAAAAGGTATGTGTGCAATCGGCTTAGCCGATGTAAACTTCTTTACTTGTTTTTTTTTTTTTTTGGATCCAAATTTTGGGAGTTATGGGGTTTTGAAATTTTGAGAAAACAAAAATTTGATTTTTCTGAAATGCAAATTTAAAAGAAATGGCTTATCAGAGAAAATTAATGTTCATACAACGAGACAAAGAATCGTTTACGCTGGAAATGTAGCAGTTAAAATTTTTTTTTTAATTTGATTTTAATCAAGATTTTTATAGTTTCTTTAAACAATTGCTATTTTTTGCAAATAGAATTTTTTTATTTTATAATTTTTTTTATACCTTTTCCGAAGGAAAGGGTATATTAAGTTTGGCTCGGAGTATGTAACATGCCAAAGGAGTCGCGATAGATATAGAGATATATATATATTCTTTATCAGGGTGACAAGAGGAGTCGATCTAGCCATGTCTGTCTGTCTGTCTGTCTGTCTGTCGGTCACACTTTAGTTTTTCGTAATTTACTCCTAAGCCATGAAAGATATCATATTGAAATTTGGCATGGATTTGAACCAGGTAAATGCCCGAAAAACTGCATACAAATATTTTTCGTAGTCCCTTCTTGGGTCGTGGGAAGTGGTTCATAAGTTTCAAAAATCACGATTTTTAACGTTTTTCGTGGATAACTTTTTTACTATACATCCCAGCTTATTGAAATTTGGTGTGTGTATAGCTACTATGTAGACTTAAGCTTTCGCTGAAAAAAAATTGCGACATCGCTATAACTATGGTCATCATCCTACACATTAGAAAAAAAACACTCTTTCTCTTATTCTCATATCTGAATACAAAAATGATTTTTTTTTTGCTTCTTCTGGTTGTGTATTTTGCCGCCAAATAAAGTCGTCACTTATGGTTAAATTTTGACCATGACCACCATTCGCGAAATTTGCAAAAATTTGGTTTTCACTATTTTGAATTGAGGATTTCGCAACTAGACAAAATGTCCTCTAACGGTTAAATTTTGACCATGACCACCATTCGCGAAATTGGAAAAAATTTGGTTTTCACTATTTTGAATTGAGGATTTCGCAACTAGACAAAATGTCCTCTAACGGTTAAATTTTGACCATGACCACCATTCGCGAAATTGGCAAAAATTTGATTTTCACTAGTTTGAATTGAGTATTTCGCAGCTAGACAAAATGTCCTCTAACGGTTAAAATTTGACCATGATCACCATTCCCGAAATTCGCGAAAATTTGATTTTTACTATTTTAAATTGAGGTTTTCGCAGCTAGACAAAATGTCCTCTAACGGTTAAATTTTGACCATGACCACCATTCGCGAAACTTGCAAATATTTGGTTTTCACTATTTTGAATTGAGGATTTCGCAACTAGACAAAATGTCCTCTAACGGTTAAATTTTGACCATGACCACCATTCGCAAAATTCGGAAATATTTTATTTTCACTATTTTGAATTGAGGTTTTCGCAGCTAGACAAAATGTCCTCTAACGGTTAAATTTTGACCATGACCACCATTCGCGAAATTCGCGAAAATTTGATTTTTACTATTTTAAATTGAGGTTTTCGCAGCTAGACAAAATGTCCTCTAACGGTTAAATTTTGACCATGACCACCATTCGCGAAACTTGCAAATATTTGGTTTTCACTATTTTCAATTGAGTATTTCACAGCTAGACAAAATGTCCTATAACGGTTAAAATTTGACCATGAACACCATTCGCGAAATTCGCAAAAATTTTATTTTCACTATTTTGAATTGAGTATTTCGCAGCTAGACAAAATGTCCTCTAACGGTTAAAACTTGACCATGCTCACCATCCGCGAAAAATTTGTGCTTAATAATAATCTCGAGTTTTAGAAGCTAAATCGAAGTACAGATAAGGTATAAATAGATATCCAAGCTAGAATAACGAAAACGGCAGGAAGTTTTGTTAAGGTAATGTTTTAACATATTTCAGGCTGAGGAAAAGGTATGTGTGCAATCGGCTTAGCCGATGTAAACTTCTTTACTTGTTTTAAAATTTCTTTGACTAAAATAACGCGTTTCTAGCACAAAGCAATTTGTAAAGATGCATGCTAAGCGTGCAATGCCTACATACCATACATGCTTTCTACATACATACAGCAAAACAAGTAAGAAAGCTAAAGTCGGTCAAGCCCGACTTTGAAATACCCAGCGTCCCGACGTTATGAGCGCACTATGTTTTGCTTCTCTATTTATGGGCGTGGCAGTGGGAGGGCCACATAAATTATTTCCCTACATCTTTCATTCGCCTTGGTGAACCTATGTTGCCAATTTGAAGCTTCTACGCCTTTTACTTCGGAAGTAACGAAAAATCTTCATTTGTGGGCGTGGCAGTGGGCGGGCCACATGAAATTTTTTCCTACACCTTTCATTCGCCTTGCTGAACCTATGTTGCGAATTTGAAGCTTCGACGCCTTTTACTTCGGAAGTTACGAAAAATCTTAATTTGTGGGCGTGGCAGTGGGCGAGCCACATAAAACTTTTTCCTACACCTTTCATTCGCCTTGGTCAACCTATGTTGCGAATTTGAAGCTTCTACGCTTTTTACTTCGGAAGTTACGAAAAATCTTCATTTGTGGGCGTGGCAGTGGGCGGGCCTCATAAAAATTTTTCCTACACCTTTCATTCGTCTTGGTCAACCTATGTTGCGAATTCGAAGCTTCTACGCCTTTTACTTCACAAGTTACGATAAGCGTTCAAGGGTGTTGAAGACAAAACCAATTTTAAATTTTATTATACATATCGCACCTTTGCTACTAAATCGGCACAATTCAAAATTTCGCATTTCTCAAAAATCACTCAATCCCTCTTGACTCTAAGGAGAAATGAAATTTTTTCTAAACTAATATTACTCTTAATCGACTGCTGCATCAGTCAATATAAGCGTTAATTCTCAATGTGTTGGGTTTCTTACAGAAAAAAGCAATCGAACATAAAAAAATTGATTAAACAATTTTTAAATTGTGCCGATTTATTAGCAAGGGTGTGATATGTAAATATACTTTGAGTCCTCAACACCCTAATGACCACTATAACTCTTTCAACAAACCTTTATACAACTCAAGTCTTCCAGCGGTTTGTTGGCACTGCTCATACTTTGAAGCAGCTAAAAGCAAAAATAAGAATAGAATTAGATATTGCAATTTAAAATATGTATGTTAGGCCGGGTCGATTTGTATGGGTAAATAAAAACTAAGAAATCGTACCCCTGGAAATGAAACTTCAGACAATTCTAAGCTTTTTTTCCAAGAAACCATGGGTATAAATGAAACGTAGATCCGCGCTGAACGATGGGAAGTTTTTACCATACATACATATGTTATTAACAGGGATTGGATTTTACATATTTGAAAATATATTTTAATTTTTTTAATACTTTCAAATATGTTAAATCCGATCCCTGTTAATAACACTGTGGTAGTCGAAAAAATTTCATCGTGCAAACCGGCGCAGTCGGGTCCGGCTCGGTCCCCCGAGTACAACAGTACCAAGCACTAGTCTAGGATAGCTCGAGTTTGCGAAATATTCGAAATTTTTTGCCAACATTTCACTGTTAATTTTTCAGTTATATTTTTTCAATTTTAAAGGCTTTGGACGCTCTTTTGAAGTTGGTTAACTAAGCCAGACGAAACATAAGTATCATTTAACTCAATTAATTCAATTTACTCAATCAAAGGCACGTTCTATTGGTTTTTTTTTTTTGTTGCAATTTTACGCATTTTCTAACATTACCCCAAATGTATGCTATAAATTATATTAAAGTCGAAATATTAAAATGTTAAAATCATAAAATTAAATGTTCCTGATTTCGTTTGATTTCTGTAAAATTTTGTAAAGCATACTTTTGTGATGACAAATGAATTTTTTGCCAAAAATGGCCTTAGATGTTGCATTTGATTGGTGTTTTTAGACTGCAATTGTATGATATGTGTATCTACAATAAATTAATGTGAGAATAATGCCTGTAGCCATTATAATTGAAAAAATACGTTTAAAATTTGATAGTGCTAAAGGTGGCTGAAAATGGTGAATATTTTGCAATCTAGAGCCAACTTCTACTATCGGCAATTACCGTTGTACTCTGGGGTGTCAGCCCGACCCGAATGCACCAATTTGCATGATGAACAATGTTTTATTCTCGATGAACAAGCGCTTCGTCTTTGAAACTATACAGTTCGATTTCATTGTTTTTTCAAATTGTTGGCATTTTAATTGTTTGGCTTTCCTGAATATCGATTCATAAAAACGGATGCATTTGTTATGGTATAGTTAACCATTGAGCTATATTTTGAAAATTAATGCAAAACCATATTTACAAAACAGAACTTCATTTATCTTCAAACAACTATACCATTGAACGGTGTAACGGAATTTTTTTGATGGAGTAAGCTCAGTTTTTTTCAGAAGCGTGTCATTATGCGGGATTTAAACCAATATTTAACTAAATATAGTGTAGTCTTTCCAGGTTCCGATCTAGTTCTCAAAAAACAAATTTTTTCCGTTGCCCTTCGAATGAGGGCTCACCAAGTTTGTGCGATTCAGACGACAACTCAAATTCTTGAGAGCTCATCTTGGTGGATTAATTGAGTAAAATGATACTTATGTTTCGTCTGGCTTAGTTAACCAACTTCAAAAGAGCGTCCAAAGCCTTTAAAATTGAAAAAATATAACTGAAAAATTAACAGTGAAATGTTGGCAAAAAATTTCGAATATTTCCCAAACTCGAGCTAACCTAGACTAGTGTTGGTACTGTTGTACTCGGGGGGACCGAGCCGGACCCGACTGCGCCGGTTTGCACGATGAACAAATTTTTTTGTTCCTAAAAACTAGCACAGTGTAACATATGTATGTATGGTAAAAACTTCCTATCGTTCAGCGCGGATCTACGTTTCATTTTATACCCATGGTTTCTTGGGAAAAAAATCTTAGAATTGTCTGAAGTTTATTTCCGGGGTTACGATTTTTTATCCAAAAAATCGACCCGGCCTAATGTATGTATTAAAATATCAAACCTTGGGGAGGAACGTATTTCATTATTCTGATCGAAATGGCCTTAGATGTTGCATTTGATTGGTTTTTAGCTGATTGAGTAACGAAAAATCTTCATTTGTGGGCGTGGCAGTGGGCGGGCCACATGAAATTTTTTCCTACACCTTTCATTCGCCTTGCTGAACCTATGTTGCGAATTTGAAGCTTCGACGCCTTTTACTTCGGAAGTTACGAAAAATCTTAATTTGTGGGCGTGGCAGTGGGCGAGCCACATAAAACTTTTTCCTACACCTTTCATTCGCCTTGGTCAACCTATGTTGCGAATTTGAAGCTTCTACGCTTTTTACTTCGGAAGTTACGAAAAATCTTCATTTGTGGGCGTGGCAGTGGGCGGGCCTCATAAAAATTTTTCCTACACCTTTCATTCGTCTTGGTCAACCTATGTTGCGAATTCGAAGCTTCTACGCCTTTTACTTCACAAGTTACGATAAGCGTTCAAGGGTGTTGAAGACAAAACCAATTTTAAATTTTATTATACATATCGCACCTTTGCTACTAAATCGGCACAATTCAAAATTTCGCATTTCTCAAAAATCACTCAATCCCTCTTGACTCTAAGGAGAAATGAAATTTTTTCTAAACTAATATTACTCTTAATCGACTGCTGCATCAGTCAATATAAGCGTTAATTCTCAATGTGTTGGGTTTCTTACAGAAAAAAGCAATCGAACATAAAAAAATTGATTAAACAATTTTTAAATTGTGCCGATTTATTAGCAAGGGTGTGATATGTAAATATACTTTGAGTCCTCAACACCCTAATGACCACTATAACTCTTTCAACAAACCTTTATACAACTCAAGTCTTCCAGCGGTTTGTTGGCACTGCTCATACTTTGAAGCAGCTAAAAGCAAAAATAAGAATAGAATTAGATATTGCAATTTAAAATATGTATGTATTAAAAATATCAAACCTTGGGGAGGAACGTATTTCATTATTCTGATCGAAGGTTTTGCTTGCTGACTTGACATTTTACAGGAAGGCAGCTGTGTAGAAATGACAATATTAAAAAATCTGACTCTAAAAGAACTTATACTGAATTTCCTTAAAAAAAAAATTGTTTTTCTCCCAAAGTAAAATTTGTCTTGAACATGCCTAATTCACATGAATTAATGGGTTCTCCAAAAAAACTTTCCAATAGCAATAAACGCCTTCCTCCAACATGAATTTCGTCTTCGTCTTTTATTATTTCCTCAATTCCTACATTAACATCTGAGCTAACTGAACAAATATTATCGGGATCTGTCGATGAAACAGAAACACAATCGTTAACAAAAGCGCCAACAATAATATTTCCTTTGAATTTCAGCTTTTCCTTTGTGCGTTCGACATACAAAGTGTGATTTTTCTTTCGGCAAATTTGTTGAAGGATTGCAGATGGTTTGCGTACATGGCATTTTATAATTTGAAGTTTGTTTTCAAACTCGTATTCCGAAAAGGAGGACAGTGTGCCATACTTTTTTGCGCAAGAAGGTATATGCAAAAGATTATGGACATTAAAAGAAACACTATCCGGGCCAAACACGATTGGGAAGTTTTCAACAAACAGTTGAAGTATATCAACAGCCTGCTTTACATTTTATTGCACTTCGCGGGGATTATTCAGCAAACTATAGGCACCATGTAAAAACAAAAATTTGTACAAAATATCTTCGTGCACGTTCCTATAGAGTGCAATATGTCCAGTGTAGGCAAGGAACTGATGAAACTCAGTAGCTTTCCAATGATATGTGTCATCTAACGACCTAGGCTTTCTTGGAAATTCTTCGGGAAAATATTGTCTTGATTTTGTGAGCTCAGAGGATATAAACTTTTTTTATGAGTCTTTTCCATTGTTTTCCTGTTTATAATTCGCATACGCATTTTTTTCATGACTCCAAGGTCAATAAGATGCATGCTGTCAAGTGGAGCTTGCGTAACCATACTGAAAAAAATTTCTTCGAGAGGTTTATGGTGTTTTGGGTACTTCCTCAATGCAAAGTCAGAAATTAAATCTCCACTCATACTTCTGTATGTTAGCATATTTCCAATCTTTTTCACAACCTGCGTACACTTCGTACAGCCATGCAATGAAGTGTGGCCTGGAATGCCGCAAACAAAAGCTTTAGCCGGAGTGTCGCATAGCCAACACCGGAAAGAAAAATCTAGGCTCTTTCCATTTAAATGCAGTCGACCATTAAGCAAAATTACTTAATCAATAAAGTCTTTGAAAAATTCTTTGATGCAGCTCGGCTTGGAATTCCCTGCATATATTCCGACAAGAATTGGATGCACTTTTTCCTTGATGTTAACGATTCTCAAAAGAATTGGTCCCAATTGAACGCGATAGCTTTTAAACAATGGAATTCCGTCAGCGTTTATATCGAGTTCAATTTTGTCATAGTTGACTAAAACATCTTCAATCTTTTCCAACTGACTTTGAATTCCAATGTGTCAATAACGTCCTGGCGCGACATCCCTCAAGCAAACTTTATCTTTTTTACCTAACAGAGTTGCTACTGATAGTGGAACATCCATTCCTTCTTCTTGCAAAATAGCTAACAGCATCTCTAATGACTTTCTTGAAGGTGATATTTCTATGAACCACTGTTTTAATTTCTCTGCGAGTGTCAACTTTGCAGGAGAAAAACTTTTAAAAGATTTGACGAACCACTCTTCTTCTTGACCCGTAAACATTTCACTGACGCTTTCTTTCCTTTTTTCTAATGAACGAGTTTCACATTCATTTTTATAAATCTCAAACTGTTTCTTAACTTTTCTTCTGTAATTTCTCGTACTCATTTTGTTAATTATACGTATTATATTCAGATTTCTCACCGTTTTTATTTGTATAGTTACACGAGCGCAGCGCGAATCACTAGAACTATGAAGAATTATCGATACTACCGATTTACATGCAAATATTTATCGATGAAAAGCTTAACATAAGATGTGTAGACATGGTCAATGGAGATTAGTTATACCTCCTGACAGTAAAGTTTTTCTATTGACACCGCCTGGAAATACTGTTGACTTTTGAACTAGCTCTCTTGTCCATATAGACGTCAGAATGGACATTTGGCCATATGACGACAGGCTTCCTGCAGGGTATTTATGTGTTCAGAATTTCAGAGTTTTCAAAATGCCAAAAGTAAAAGAAATCGCGGGTTCTTTTAATCGACGAATAGCGGCTGAATTTTCAGGGGTTTTTCGATGTGATAAGTTTGTCATATTTTGTTTATTTTGCGAAACAAATGTTCCTGCGAAGCAAATTTCACATGTAAAGCAGCACATAACATATGAAGTAATAAACACGTTACATATGTTGAACGAAAAAAACCAAATTGCCAAAAGAGCAACCAGGAACTTTTAACTACATTGCAAAAAAAGAGATGCGCTACTACTGACCTTGCAATGGAACTGACAAAATGTTTTCTCAAAACGAATATCGCTTTGCATAAAATATGTCACCGATGCATGGTTGAATTTCTCGAAAAATATACTAGGAATACTGTGCCTTCAGAAGTTACACTTCAAAACAAGTGTCTTCCAACAATTTACAACGAATGCATTGAAAAAATGAAACGAATTGCAGCTAAAAATTATATATGGTGCTCCATAGACGAAACAACAGATAGCGAGCAACAATCTGTAGCTCATTTCGGTTTTGGTGTGTTAGGCGTTGAGTTGGAAAGAGGCCGGAGCTATCTCTTTGCATCGGTGGTTCTTGAAGCCGTGAATCACAACACAGTTTCAATGTTTTTTTTTGAATCAATCAATAAACTGAGTAAGTGAAGAATGGAAAATTTCTATTGTATTCCTTACAAACAATTACAAAAAAAAATATTCAAATTATTGTATTTACTGTTTTCGCAGGTGTCGACAAAAAAAAGTTATATTAACCGTAACAGATGCCGCGCCGTATATGTGTTGTGCAATGCGAGCTTTACAGGTACTTTACTCAAAGATGATTTATTTGACGTGTACAGCACATGGACTCCAACGCGTAGCTGAAATTGTTCGAGATGAATTCTGTAATGTTAACAAGTTAATATCTAACGTTAAGAAAATTTTTACAAAGGTGAAATTAAAAAATATTTAAAAGCATATTTTAATCAAAATATTTTTAAAGGCTCCAATTCGACGACGTCAATTCAAGTCAATGTTTCCTCAAACGGCGTTACCTCCACAACCAATAGTTACACGATGGGGCTCATGTATACATGCTGCAATTTATTTTCCGATCATTTTGACAAAGTCGAAAACTTTTTGGACATCATCAAATGTATTTTTGCGTGCATAACTCACGCAATAACTCAGCTTGAAGCACAGGGGGTGTCTCTTCTAACCGCTTTTGAACCGTTCCAAAAAGTGCGTGAAGTTTGAAATCAATAAAAACACAACAAAAGTTTTTCAACAAATTTTAAAAAGTCACTGAACGTAAAAAAGAACTTCACAAAACACAGCAAATTGTGACTATATTGCAAGCAGGTCATATAAAAGAAGTGGACAGTTTCGTTGACAGCTATTCACCAGCTGATCTTGCAGCTTTGAAGTTTGCTCTTTTAATTTTCTACGACGTCGAACTTACATTTTCAGCGTGCAAAAGGGTCTTGAAAGATTTCCGTCGTTCGTTTGTTTTTGATAATTTACAAAAACATATTGTTATTCATTGCAACAAGTTTGATGCATGAAAAGAACTTGTAAAGTCAGCAAATGGCGTGTGTTTTAATATTATTTTTTCGTACCTAAACCTTACTTTTTCGTACCAATTTACACCATTTTTCGTACTTATTAACCTTACTTTTTCGCAGTTTTTCGTACCTATTTTATGTTGCCCTACACAACACAATTGCTTTTAGAACTTAAAATTGTTTTTCTTTTTTTAGGAATAATGAAGATCAATGCAAAAATGGCGACTCCGATAGAGGAAAGAGTCGATCAAAACTTGAAGGTAAGCCATTCAAAATTATTTAACAGTTATTTTTGTAGTTTCATATAGTTTTTGACAGTTAGTTTATCTGAAAAACTAAAAATTACTTTTTAAGTCCGGCAGTTCTTGGCCAATGTGAAAGTCTCTACGTGGAAGTATGAAATCCTCTATTCCCTTCAGTAAATTCTAAAGCTAATTCATGTTGGGATATGGGGATAAAAAGGTATGACGCCGTGGCACTTGGGTAGTTACGCACGTCATACAATCTTGTCCAAAAGACAAGATTGACAATGTTCAATCCTTTTATTTATAAAATGTAATCCTTATGTCTAACAGAAATATATATGAATCCTAGCTCCTGACAATTTACTTGAAACTTCCCTATTCTAGATCTAAGCGTCGTAGCTTCGTGAGAGTACATGCGCTTAGACGAGACTTCTGCTTGAACGGTTCCAATCAGTCTCCCTTTCCGTTGGTCGAGACTCCGCTTATATTCAGTGAAAGTGCTGACTTGGCTCTGTCCCAATAGTATTTTGATATAATGCGCTTTCCTCTTGTCACTATTGTTGATCCGCTGTGCTATTGCCACAGAACATTTGACCCAGTTATTAGCCAAAGAACAACTGACCCAGTCATAAGTGCTGAATTGCACTTCCGCGTTGCTGGTGTCGTTGTCTTTTATTGTTCTTTCTTTATGTCGACCTTCCCGCTGAGTTGATCGTTGCTCGTTGGTAGCCGGGCATGATACTTGTTTTTGTTATTGTTGAGTATCTAATATCACGCCCGGTCAATGTGCTGACGCTTTTGGTTCTTGTTATAAGTTCAACCGCTTCTATGAGTTTGCAGAGTTGGAACAGGAGGGGACCTTAATGTTGGGGTCAAGCCGTGACTCCCAGCATCCCTCCCCCTTTGAAGAAAATTGCAACCTTAGCGGTGAAAAACCCTCAGTATTGCTTGTGTTTGTGCCACGTGGAAGTTGCTTTATATAGTGGCTACTGCTCTTTCGACTTCAAATTGTTGTTAGCATAACTTCGTCGATGTGGTTATGTCAGCGTGAATGAATAAGTTGTGATGACTGTGTTACTGTGCAAACTTGATTTGGCCTTTTAATTAGACTTGAAGACCCAGCTTGATCGGTGCAAAATGTTTCAGTCCGGGAGTCATTGTTGGCTCCCTTCTCTCCCCTTCTTAAAGAAGTCGGTTATCTGTATTGGTGAGTTGATGTCGAAGTATTTGTCTTCACGCGGCTGTAGTGGCGAAGAAGAAAGGCAATTTGGCGACTTTTGCCTGTCGTTGCTGGAGAATTGTTGTTGACGAAAGGCAATTTTGAAACGTTTGCCTGTTGTTGCTGGAGACTTGTTGACTTTGGCACGTTCTTCGTTATTTATTCTACCCTTTTACATAAATCCCTCTTACATAAATCCAACTTTAAAACTTCAAAACATATACATATTGACTTTTTGAATCATTTTCTTTTTTAATTCTCTTACTCTACACTTTACCATAATTATAATAATTACACAGGCCGACACAGATTTTGGTGCCGACGGTTTTGAAACTGATTTAGAATATTTGGACTCAGATGATTTCAAAAATGTGGTCGGTTTTTCTCTATCAGCTCTAGTTAAAGAGATATAGGCAAAATATGTTTTTTTCGACTTTGATATACTTAAATGCCATCAACTCGGTTGCTTATTTTTATACTTCAAATTTTTTTACAGGAGTGAGAAGCGAAAAGACAGGTCTTATAACAAATGTAAATTGTTTTCTTGGTTTGTAAGAGTTTATTGGAAATTTTCCAATTCGAAACTGAAAATGTTAGTTTTCCCCCAAAATTTTTCAACTTTGAGCCCTTTTTTACCCAATTTCCTTCGGTGCAACGCCTCCAAATTGGCATATTTTTGAAAAACACATTTAATTGACAATAAAATGGTGTATAAATATTGATAAGTTCTTGAAAATTGCTGAAGCTATTTAAGGTTTTCAAAAAAAAAAAGAAGAGATTCGATGTAAAATTTATAAGAAAAACACAAGTTTGCTTTGCAACGTATTTAGTTACATAGTATTTAGTATTGTACATGAAGAAATTGCCTTTTAAGTGATTTTCTTGAGTGTACGTTTTTTGGGAAATCGCGCATAATTCCCCAGCAATAGTCTGCCATCATACGAATGTCCCATCTCCCTTGATACCTTTTCTCCATTGTTTAAATATCCTGGTGGAAGCGTTCTCCTTGTTCTTCGCTGAGATCTCCTAGGTTATGTTGAAAGTGATCTATATGACTATGGAGGTAGTGTACTTTTATGCTCATGTTGCAGCTTAAATTTTTAAAGTAATTTTTATGGCATCTATGACTTGTTAGAAAAATTAGCCTGGAAATATTTTGTAGCAGTAGTAAAAAGTTTCCTCGGAAATAACAAGGCTGACAACTACAAAGAATTAGTTGAAGAAATGCTCCTGAACTTTAAAAATTTAGGCTGCAACATGAGCATAAAAGTACACTACCTCCATAGTCATATAGATCACTTTCAACATAACCTAGGAGATCTCAGCGAAGAACAAGGAGAACGCTTCCACCAGGATATAATTAAAGTTTTTTTTTGCCAATCTTTGATGACTTCCCCCAACAATTCTCTTGATAAATTAAGAGGTTCATGTTCAAACATACATATTTTCGTTTGGTTTATATTTAATTTTTTTCTCTATGCAGCAAAAAAATCTGAGTGCAAATTTCAAAATGAACAACCCGCAATCTGTTTGATTTTCCTGTTGCGGACAATTTGGATATATTGATTCTCTTATTTTTGAAAAAATGTCATTTTCTTTTAGGCTATTGGCTGTGTCAAAAAAAAAACTTAATATTTGTGATAATTTCATGGACACTATGCGGTTTGAGGGAGTCGAGCACATATATAAAGTCAGAGTGTGCTACCGCAAGCATCCAATGATTGTTTTCACAAATTGGAAAAACTAATGTCTTTACCATGAACACATCAATGATTCTTAGCAATGATTTTATTCTAATCCTGCTACTGCTTTGTTGTCTATTCCTTTTGCCGCTTTAATACTTGTGTAGGCAAATGAATCAAAAACGTAAACCGATTTGTGAATTGAAAAATGTAATTTAAATAGCCAGTTCATAAAAACATTGATGTGTACATCGTTCAACCACCTATTATTGAGCAATCTATTGTAATCGTCCTGGGTAATATTGTTCGATCGGTTTCCTATCATGTATTTACAAAGGTTTTAACCTCCGTCATGTCCAACAATATTTATACTCACTTCACTTAGGTTGTCTTTTCCAACAATTTCGTTAAATTCTTGTTATTTTTTATTCTTTATTTCTTCTTTTTGTAGCTACTTTCCAATGTCTCTTTTTCTTCGTTTGGCGGTTTGTCTTGAAAGAAAATCAAAATGTTTACCGGGGATTGTAGAAAATATTCTTGACTGTAAGACTCCAAAATAGATTTCGAGATATCTGGTTTTTTAGGGCATAGGGCATCCTTTTTTATACATAACCTTAAGGGATGTTAAAAAGAAATTCCTAGTCATAATTAGGATTAAAACGGCAAGACCTCACCAAAAGTGATAAAAATCGTTGTTTTTCGATTGATTTTTTGCATTAGAGAACTCTTTACGGCACTTTAAAATTGTACGAAACTATTTTATTTAGAAGATTCTTTTTTAAAGTTGAAATTTCGCTTTTGCTTGTATTTGATTTTACGTTATGGTTTACGCCATCCCATTTTAAAATTGTTTGTATAAGAACAACTCTTTTTAAAAAACATTAATAGACTGCTTTCACTGTATCAAAAGACTTTTCTAATACTTATCTAACTATATTTGAATTATTGAAAATAAATGACCTGTCACTAAAACCTAATTTTTTAATTTAACTTCTCGTCTCATTATATTTTACTTTTTCTTTATTTTCCTGCGAGGTTAAAGCCGGTGCCTTTATTGCGGAATTGTGCAGCTTACTCAGTGGGTTGTCCTTTAAAATATCCCTTGAATTTTCTTCTTTAATTGAAACATCATCTCTCTTGTTCATTAAACTACCATACCGATTTCTATCGACTTTCTCGTCGAATTTATAATCTTCTTTACTACCTGACTCTCTATTAGCTTCAACCTCACTGCTGTTAAAAAAAGGTACAACTCCTTTTCTTCCAATAATCTCAGGCCATTTTCTGACCAAATCTGACATAATTTCCTTTTTATAGTTATTTGCGAAAAAGTTAACCACTTTACTGACTCTAGCTGGGATACTGACTGTCTCTGTCATAAAAATCCTGTCGCTTTTGGCACCAATAAATGGTAAACACGCTATTTGCTTTCCGTTATCGAAAAGCGAAATATTTTTCTTGATAAGGCTTAGAACAGCTCTATTCTGAAATATATCTCGGCCTACTAAGCCATCTGCTGGAATTTTTGACCCCTCCGGCAAAACATGGAATTTCCATTTTAAATTAGCGTCTTTCGAATTAGTCAATGTTATTGTACCTTAAGTACATATAGAGCCTCCGAATGCTCCTGAAGTATTTCTTCTCTCTGATTCATCAATGCTCCATGGGTCTTTTAATGATTCTATTCTAACTAAACTCGTTTCTGCCCCAGTGTCTACCAACAATGTAATTTCTGCATTAACCGCTTGTTGACTATCAAACACTACAAACGCTTCGTCTGACAATTCTTCCTTTTTATTCATCACCAGTTCCTCTGTTTTTTCTGGCTTCTTGTGTTTAATCGCTCGACAGTGCGAAATGACACTTTCCTTAATACTCGACGTATTGTTATTAACATTTTCATGGTTTTGAGACGTTACGCTTCCGTCTTAATTAAAATAATCTACTGTATCTCTAAATATAACATTTTTTCTCGCATTTTTAAGTAAAAGTTCTTTTCTACTCTCTATTTTTTTAACTTTTTATTATTATTCTCTTCAACTACATCGTCTAACAAAATATCTGATAAATCTAGCTCCTGTAGTTCATATCTTTTCTGACTAATTTCGTTTAATTTATTCTCTTTATCGGCGGAGACTAGACTTGGCCTTTGATCTTTGACCTTAAGTTGGGCATTCCGGTCTATTGGCCTTGACCGCGCCGCTGGGAATTTCCCTGACTACTATTTTCTTGCTGTTGCGCCTTGCAAAATCTTGCTGTACGCCCAAATTGAGAGCATTTGTAGCACTGTATAGTAGTGCGGCTATTTTCAGGGAAGTTATTTATGAAACATTTCAACCCACTATGTGGTGAAAATTGATGATTGTACGACCGTTTGTGATTCAAATTTTCTGTCCTATTTTGAATTGGGTCTCTTACAAACGGTGCTGTATTCAGGAGCTGATTTTCTTGCATATTATAATTATCTTCTCTCCTTTTACAAAATTTGTTAGTTTCGTGGCCTATCATTTGACATATATTGCAAAATTGATTTCTAAGCCGCCCAAAACATTTAATTTCCATTTGTTCTTCTTTTCCGCAATAATTGCAATTCACTTTCTGTGTGCTAATTCTTCTACAAAGGGTGCTGACTTCGTGCCCATACTGCCCGCAAACATCGCAGTATGGTGTTTTCTTTCTTAAATGACAATCGTCTCTTGTGTGACCGTCAATGTTGCAATAAGAGCAGCGAATATTTTTTTCTGAAACTTAAGTTGAAAACTTATTACCGTATGCATTGAGTTCTTCTGATTCTTCTGCTATTTTTATTAAATCAGCAATTGACTGCTTTTTAAATAGCTCTAAGTGATTTCGCATAAATGGATCCCTTATTCCCAAAATAAACATCTTTGTCGCTAAATTCCTATATTCGCTAAGTGCTGGTACAGCTTCTACATTGTTTCATGAGTTTCTGATCAATTCTTCTGCCTCATTAAGCAAAGATTCAATATTTCTACCAAAGTTAGACGCTGTCTAATTTATTTGTTGTTCTGCGTTCGATAAATCAGTCCTTATAATTTCAAGATTTCGACGTGGTAAAAAATTTTTTTAATGAAATTTCCTAACTCGTCAATACTACCGAATTTAATTTGATTAGCTTTTATAAAAATCTTCCCTGCAATTCTCTGTTAAATGCAAAGTAAAATAGTCTCGGAGTCAACGTTGCTTAAAGCTTTCTTGACCAATTCTAACCCTGTAATAAATTTTTAAACTTCCGCGGTCATATCTGTATTTTCTATCAAACATGGCACGAAGCGATTTACCTTATCCATCACTTCATCTATTTGTAGTTGGTGCGTCATATCGATTCTTATTGTTGATATACAAACACTGTATGATCTTTTATTAATTATCAAATTTCTTTATTTTGTCTCCTTTGCTTCTCTTAGAATCGTTTTCGAAAAATTGTAATTTTAATAAATCTATTTCTTTAAAGCAAAATAACTTTCTTTGGCGCGAAAATTCCTACCAAAAGGGACTCAAGGTGAAAAAATATATTTTAATGCACTCACCAGTTCCATTGTTCTGCTTCTTCCAGTATTCTCTTCGTCTTTTTGTTTACTCTGCTTTTCTTTGTTTTTTGGGGACTACTACCGTTGCTTTTTATTTCTTCACATGGACTTCTGTCCTGACATTAAGATTAAATAAAAAAGTTTTTACACTTAAAATTTTCCAAAAATTAAAATCTTCTTTCGAAAAACACCCACAGAGTACGCTTACAAACGTTACTCGATAATGTTTTCTTCGATTAAAACAACCCAATCGTGTGTGCTTTTCCGATCACGGAGCTAAGAGCTTTGCTAATGCGGTTCTGATTTCACCAGCGTTTGAAACCAAATAAGGTTTCGTCTCAGCTTGACTCTTATGCTCAATGTCAAATCACACCAACGATTTAGGATAATTCTTTGAAAATCCTTATATTCGATTTGCATCCAACCGAAAGTCGGTCGAATACCGGCTGCGCCAATTAATGTTGGGAAATGGGGATTAAAGGGTATTACGCCGTGGCACTTGGGTAGGTACGCACGTCATACAATCCTATATTCCTTTTAAATAAAAGACAAGATTGACAATGTTCAATCATTTTATTTATAAAATGTAATCCTTATGTCTAACAGAAATACATATAAATCCTAGCTCCTGACAATTTACTTGAAACTTTCCTATTCTAGATCTAAGCGTCGTAGCTTCGTGATAGTACGTGCGCTTAGACGAGACTTCTGCTTGAACGGTTCCAATCAGTCTCCCTTTCCGTTGATCGAGACTCCGCTTATATTCAGTGAAAGTGCTGACTTGGCTCTGTCGCAATAGTATTTTGGTGTGATGCACTTTCCTCTTGTGACTATTGTTGATCCGCTATGCTAATGCCACAGAACATTTGACCCAGTTATTAGTCGTTGTCTTTTATTGTTCTTTCTTTATGTCGACCTTCCCGCTGAGTTGATCGTTGCTCGTTGGTAGCCGGGCATGATACTTGTTTTTGTTATTGTTGAGTATCTAATATCACGCCCGGTCAATGTGCTGACGCTTTTGGTTCTTGTTATAAGTTCAACCACTTCTATGAGTTTGCAGAGTTAGAACAGGAGGGGACCTTAATGTTGGAGTCAAGGCCTGACTCCCAACAGTCCACTTCAATCAAAATTTTCAGGTCAAAAAAGTTAGGGTTATGAATTTAGGTGCTCTGATCGATTTGACGATTTACTTTAGGTGCCAATTAAGGGCTTTTAGAATTTATGAGAAAACAATTTTGTGCTAGCCTAGTTTAGGAAAAAACGCTTAACGCTAGCTTTAATACCATTTCATCAAGTACGGGTTTTATCAAGTTCAGACCTATATCGAAGTTAAGTGCACCAAAAGTGCTCGTTCAATCAAAAGTTTCAAGCTACGCATACATTCACCGGTCGCTCGCTGCGCTTCACAGCATAGCAGTGACGATATTTTTGGTATGTGGTACTTTTAAAGGTGCCTACAATTTAACTGCGAAAGGTACACAGCGTATCATTGATGAAATTTTTGGTACATTGTACCTTTTTAGGAATAATTCAACCGTGGTACCAGTGCTGCCGCTGCCCGACGAATTTTTCTACCTAATTTTGCTTGCAAAATCTAACGAAATTCTACCAAGAATTGTAGAAATTTTGGTCTCTTGGGGTTCGGGGGGCCTGCTTCCGAGGACCGCTGCCTTTTGTCGGCAATCTTCTTCGCTATCACCTCTTCGATTTTGTTAGCGAAAGACGGATTGGTAGCGCCTAATTTGGTTTTGCCTTCAAAGCGCAAGCGGCCCTTTTCCACAGTCGCCCTGGCCTGCTTCAGCCTTTCTTCCTCCTCCTTGTTTAGCGTTTTGGCATTTCCAAGCCGGCCTATTATCTTTAGACCAGCCTTGTACGCTGCCAATGCTTTGCGCCCCTCCTTTGTTGGCCGATACCTGGGCCCACTCCTACGAGTGATATTGGCACCCTGATCCGACCGGGGGGAACGCAAAAGCTAGTCCTCGACATCAGACGTCATTTGTACGCTCTTAGGGTCAGCGTCTGCATCGACGGCTGCACCTCTTTGCGTACGTTCGCGCATCGTTTTAAGTTTCGCAGCAGCATCTCCACCACTGCAACCTGCTGCAATTACAGTTGTGGTGTGACCGCTGGCGACGCAGCTTTCGCCGCGCCCGCCGGTAATCGCAGTCACGCATCATACCGACGTTTGGGTAGATATTCCTACCTGCACCTTTCCATTTTTCTCCATTCCCAATAAGTAACCCGTATCCCAGGGTGGGGCCCTTAAAGCTTGGTCCTACCCGGAGGCCAGATAGGGCTGGTTTTTAAAGGAGATTTTATTCCTCCATCAATCTCCGTTTGGCTGGCTTGTGACAGTCATTGCTTGGCTTCTGCATATGGAGCAGACCGTCGACCCAACGACAGACGCGGTCGGCGCTGGTGTGTAGAATTGCAGTGTTAAGTGTGTCCTGGCTCCAATACCGACCTTCCTTCGGTATCACACAGGAGAAACGAGATATTATAAGCTAAGTATCTCTCTCTATCTCTCTCTTTCTTTCAATCTCCCTAGCCTTCTGTTTTCTTCTTTCCTCCACTCTTTTTTTTTCTTCTCATCCACAGGCCGACAACGTTGCTGTCGCTCATAAATTGCAGTTCTGCAAGGCGGGCAGAATGTTTACGATCAATGTTAAAATCAATGAAATTAATAACTCATTTTGAGCTTAAGTCGACTTAAGCCGTTTTTGCTTACTCCCACAGTATTACGCGACTTGTGCCAGAAGCTGCAGTTCGGCGTTTGAAGCGTGATTTTCCTTAAGCAAATCACGAAAAAGTTACAGTCTGGTTGACTTTGAGAACAAAATGAAGTGATTTGTTGGTCCCTTCCTTTCTCTCGCTCACAATCACATTTGATCTCTACTCTTTTTCCATTACACAATATTATTTGGAGATTAAGTTAAAGAATATTTTGTTATTATATCTTTATTTATACGCACCCATGCGTATTTTTGTTTTTTCTTTTTTTCGTATCATATTTTTTCCAAATAAGTACAATTAATTTTTCAACAACTTATTTTCTTTAATTGGAAAAATAAAATAATAAGTACGAACTAAAATAAAAAATCCCCTATCTTATTTTTTATATATACGATGACATGTCCCCCAAGGTATCATGCATGATACTGTCACTTATTTGTCATCGATCACATAACTGATAACTTTGTAGTTCAGTGAATTATTTTCTCTGGACTCACCCATATTCTACGTACAGAGAGAAGTATATTCCAGCAAAATCTTACAATCTTAGCTTAAATAGAAAAAAAAATTTATCCAACAAATGAAACTCCATTTAATATAACATATCGTCGAGCGAGTAAAATAATGTACCACGTAAAAATTTACACTGTAGTGTATCCTTCGCGTAGAAGAATTAATATTTTTATTTTATAGTTTTTATTTCTTTATATCCTAAAGGTTTTTATTTTGTTATGTCCCGCTATTGCTGAGCGGCAGGACTCGCAAATCTATTTGGCGGCTAGCGCCCAATATCTCTATATTTATACGGCGGAGATACGCCAAAGGAGTCAGCGACTAGCGCTTAATTCACCTTTTTATATTTATCCGGCGAAAGGTGCGCCAAATCGAGAATGGATAAGCAAAGGGTTTCGCATGTAAATCCAATCTGAAGTTCCAACTGAACTTCAAGCTTTATTTATATCAAAAATATGTTAAGTAAGCATAAATGAATTACAATTGGAAAATATAGAATCTTATGACTTAGCTTGTGAGGTATGCTGACAAAACACTTTCCCACGATTCGACGACGCTGCCTGCAAAATATGTTGCTCATGCAATGAGTGCAGCTTGCAAAGAATTTGGTCATATGAAACCATTTATGTCGTGAATGAAGTGGAAAAATGAGTTTGTGCGTTCGTGTGTATACATACTACACCCTCACCCTCTAGAGAAAAAAAAATTGTTTTTTTTTTGTATATACATACGAAGTAGAAAATTATTTGTGTTAAGCATCTTAGAATATAGTATTGCCTTAAAATCTAAATTTCGCCTTAAAAGTTTAATTATCGTGTAAAATTTTACTTATCGCATGCTTCTAACTAATGCTTAATATATAGTATCTATATTTTGTGTATTTTCTTACTCACATAGTTTTAAATTGTTGTTATGCACTAGTTTTCTTTTATTCTTATACAATATTACTGAATTAACACCTTGTCGTTCTAATATCTTAAAAGGACCTTCATAAGGACTGTCTAATTTCTTACCTGCATAATTTCTTAAGAAAACTAGGCTACCTATCTTAAATTCAATAGGATTTGAAATCTTGTCATAACATTCTTTATTTTTAATTTTTGAGTTAATCAAATACTTTCTTGCATTCTCATGTGCGTTTTGTAATCTCACTTTGAGCTCATTTTGAAAACGATCAAAATTGTAAATAGGTTCGTTACTGTAAATCTTTGTTGGCAAGCTTGGTAATCTTCCAAATATTAATTCAAAGGGGGTGTATTTTGTGCTCGTATGTGGAGTGGTATTATAAGAGAACGTATAGTAAGGTATATTCTTATCCCATTCTGCGTCTTCAGTGCAACATAAAAGATATTCGTTGAAAACTGTATGATTTCTTTCTATTCCACCTAAAGATTCGTGGTGATAGGGTGTTGAGGTTTTTTGTTCAATGTTTAATAAACTACAAATTTCTGAAATAGTTTGATTTACAAATTCTTTTCCCATATCTGTTTTCATTGTTTTTAAATGACCATATTTTAAAATGAATTTTTCTACTATCGTTTTTGCTACTTCTAATGATTCTTTAGATGTCATAGGGAAAGCTTCGACGTATTAGGTGTAGTAAAAAGAAATCCATTATTTTTGCATTAAATTGAGGGCTTTATTTAAGATAGTTAGAATGACCCGATTTAGGTCAAATATGCGCCGTTTTGTTCGATAACTTGTTGCCATTTTAAAGGTAATTTCATTATGCCTCTCTCATAGAAGCCCTCGTTCCTATTAGCAAAAAATTGAGACAGTCGAATTTCAGAAGCCTCTCTTGAAGCGAATGTTTCACCAGCAAAATTGTTCGCTATGGACAGGAACAGATGGTAATCACTTGGTGCCAGGTCCGGACTATAAGGTGGATGCAGAAGAACCTCCCAACCAAACTCCCGGAGCTTCTGGCGAGTCACTATCGATGTGTGTGGCCTGGCGTTGTCCTGATGGAACACAATTCCTCTCCTATTGGCCAAAGCTGGCCGCTTATGGGCGATTCCTTCCTTCAGACGGTCCAATTGTTGACAGTAGAGTTCCGAGTTAAGAGTTTTGCCGTATGGGAGCAGCTCATAGTAGATAATTCCCTGCCAATCCCACCAAACACACAGCAAAACCTTCCTGGCCGTCAATCCTGGCTTGGCCACCGTTTCCGCCGGTTCACCGTGTTTCGAACACGACCGTTTTCGCCTGACGTTGTCGTAAGTGACCCACTTTTCATCACCAGTCACCAACCGCTTCAGAAATGGGTCGATTTTGTTGCGGTTCAGCAGCGATTCGCAGATGGAAATTCGGTCTATGAGGTTTTTTTGCGTTAACTCGTGTGGCACCCATACATCGAGCTTCTTTGTGTATCCAGCCTTATTCAAATGGTTCCAAACGGTTTTTTGTGCAATCTTTAGCTCTTTTGCAATCGAAACAGTTCTAACATGACGGTCGGACTCGATAATTTCCATGATTTTATCGACATTTTCGACAATTGGCCTTCCAGTGCGTGGTGCATCCTTGACATCGAAGTTACCGGAACGGAATCGACAAAACCAAAATTGCGCATGATTGGCTGTTACAGTATTAGGTCCATAAACGCTATTCACATTTTCAGCCGCCTGGCTTGCGTTTTCTCCCTTATCGAAGAAAAACTGTAAAATGTAGCGAATTTTCTCTTTGCTGATGTCCATCTTTGACAAGCTCTCAAACAAAACTGAATCAATCAATCAAAAAGTGTCAAAAAAGCTTTTTTAGTAGGAACTGTCATCTTTCTAATGCCCCCTAGCGGAACACGATCGGACTAATACAACGCGAGATGCAGATAAATAACGCCATCTATTGGAAAAATAATGGATTTCTTTTTACTACACCTAATATTTGGTTAAGTCGCATTGTAGAGTTAAAATATATCTGAAATTATTTGATGGGCGTAAGGGTCCTATTGTGTCAATTGATACTACTTCAAAAGGACTAGAAGGGGTTTCAGTGATTATCATCTTCTCTTTAGTATGTACTGTAATTTTATTTTTCTTGCAAATTTCGCAATTTTGTATGAATTTCTTTACCATTTTATTCATACCTTTCCAGACATAGCGTTGTTTCAACTTAGCTATTGTCCTGTTTACACCGGTGTGACCTCCGAGTAAAGATAAATGATTTTCTTTAATGAAACGTAACTGATCAGGTTCGTTATTAATTGATTCGGGGGGTTTGAATAAAATAATTGTTATGGGAGTGCACAATCCCTTATTCATGTGTTTCTGCAGTGTCTCTTCATATAAAATTTTTAATTCTTGTTGACTCATAGATTCAAATACTAGGTCCTTCTTGGAAAGAGCTAGCTTACTTATGCCATTGCTTTGTAGTACTGGAATCAGCTTCTCCAAGACCTGGCTTGTGCAGTATGGTTTATCGCTTGATTCAATCAAAACATTGTTTTTGATTATGGCAAAAGTCTGCAAATTATTAAGCTTTTTGCGTTTATTATTTCCCTGTTTTTGCACAAATTTAAGAGTAGGTAAATTTCTTATGTCCGATATAGATATACATTCCCACATGTGCGGATAGCTAATCCTCTTTGTGGGGGTAGGTGTTCTATTTGGACGGGTCACATTTTTAGTTGTACTTCTAGTTATTGCTGCAATGCATGGAATCAAAGTTTTTAACTCATTTGAGTCCACTGGAATTCTAGAAAGTGCATCAGCATTAGTGTTTAATTTTCCTTGTTTGTAAATAATCTCAAAATCATATTCCATGAGATCCATTCGAATTCTGGTGAGTTTTGAAGAGGGGTTTTTGTGTTTAAACAATGAAACTAATGGTCTATGATCTGTTACAATTTTGAAAGTTTTTCCATAGAGGTAAGGTCTGAAATGATTTATCGCCCAATGAATAGCTAAAAGTTCTTTTTCTATTATTGGTTTATTTAGTTCGTGTGTATTTAAAGATCTACTGGCATATGCAATAGGAAGATCGGATCCTATGGTACCTTGAGAAAGTACTGAACCAAGGGCGTAGTTTGAGGCGTCTGTGGTTAGAATGAATTCTTTTTGAAGATTTGGATATTGTAAGATTGGTGGGTTAATGAGTGAGTTTTTAAGTATTTGAAATGATTTTTCACATTCAGGGCTCCAATTAAAAACTACGTTCTTTTTGAGTAAATTATTCAGGGGGTTTGCCATTTCTGCAAAGTTTTTTACGAATTTTCTATAATAATTGCAAAATGCAACGAATCTTCTTACTTCATTTGAATTTGTAGGTCTTGGAAAGTCTTTCACTACCTTGCATTTTTCTGGGTCAGCTGTTACGCCAAGGTCTGTTATTTTATGACCTAAAAATATTACTTCGTTTTTAAAAAAGTTACATTTTGATGCATTTAACTGTAAATTGTATTTTTGTAATCTTTGGAATACTTGTTGAAGATTTGAATTATGCTCTGATATTGTTTTGCCAAAAACTATAATGTCGTCTATATATATAAAGCATATATTGTCTAAGCCTGAGAGTGCTATTGTCAACATTCTTTGAAAACTGTTTGAAGCTAATTTTAATCCAAATGGAACGGTTTTAAAATGATAATGTCCGTTGTTTGTTGAAAAAGCTGTTAAAGGTCTTGATTGTTTACTGAGCGGAATTTGATGGAATGAATTTGTCATGTCTAATGTGGAGAAATATTTAGCACCTTCTAATTTATCGAGTACATCCTCCAATCTTGAAATGGGAAATTTGTCATCGACTAGTTTTTTATTTAGCTGGCGAAAATCAACTACTAATCGCCATTTTTTTTCTTGTCCTGAGTCTTTTTTTGGTACTATTAGTAAAGGTGAATTGTAGGGGCTAGTAGAATGTTCAATAATGCCTTTGTTTAGCAGTTCTTGAACCTGTTTATTGATTTCATTTAGTTGGCTATGGGGAAGGCGATAATTTTTAATATAAATAGGACTGTAGTCTGTTAGTACTAGCTTTTGTTCATAAAAGTTATTAACTGATAATTCTTCATTGTTTAAATAAAATAGATTTTGAAATTTATTGCAAAGAGCCGTTATTGATTTGCTAGTGGAATAGTCTAAATTTTGTAAATTCAAAAGCGTTTTCAACTTTAACCATCGCAAGTTTAAATCGTTGGTGGACAAATATTTTTGTTTCCTTATATTAGTGAGAAGAACTTCTTTGGGAATTAAATCAAAAATGTGGTCGATGCCTCTATGTGTAAAAGAAAAGGTAAAATTTTCATAGTTAATCTTTGCTCTGAACTTTGCAAAAAAATCTCTTCCTAAAATTCCACTTGACCTTATAGGAAATGAATCATCTACAACACTGAATTTGTGTCTTAAAACACTATCCTCTATATTTATAGGCAAAATACATGTCCCTAAAGTCACAATGTCTTTCTTTGAGATTCCTGAAATTGCACATGAGTCGCTACTGTCAATGCATATATTACACAAATGTTCATATTTAATTAATGATATATCTGCCCCTGTATCTATTAAAAATGAAAGAATGTTATTATTACATTTAATATAAGCATAATTACTGTGATCAAAATTTACAGTGAAATGAAAAATTTTCATATAATTCCCCGAGTGACCTAATCTGCTACCTGTTCGGTATCGGGGGTACTCAAGTTTCCCTGTTGCTCTGTGCCATTTACAAAAAATGCAGTATGCCTTACATTATTTTGGCTTTGAGAGTTATTCGAATTTGAATTCGCACGAGCATTGTTGTTGTTGTGCCTTTGATTTTGGAAATTGTTGTTGTTGTTGTATTGTGCACTTTGCTGATATGCGAGACGATCGCGGGTGCCTTGTCGGTTACCGTTGTTGTTGTTGTTGTTGTTGTTGTTGTTGTTGTTGTTGTAGCGATTGTTGAAGCGGTTGTTGTAATTGTTGTTGTTGTTTCCTCTGCGATCGTATTGCTGCTGTCTGTTGTATGTTTGGTTGTTTTGATGACTTGAGTTTGTCGAATGATTTTGTTGTGTCTGTCTGTTGTTATCATGTCTCCTATTACAATTTTGCCTCTGCTGATTACCTTTATGCTGTTTTTTTCCGTTGCGCTGTCTATACATCATGATACGAGCTTCTTCCGTATGATCTGATTCTTGCGCTATTTGGAGAGCCTCATTAAAAGTGGTGACTCTACTTGCTGCAATTGTTTGTGCTATGTTAGCATTTGTTATGCCTCGTTTTAGCACATTAAGGGCTATCACATCATTTGATTTGATTATAGCTGCCTTTTCTGCTGGTGTTTGCAGCGTTGAAATTTGTATTGAATTTAATTCCGAAATTAAACTTTCGATGGTTTCAGCGAATTTAGATATTGGTTTTCGGCCTTGTGTTGCTCTGGATAATTCATCTAATACAGTGTTTGCAGTTTTTCTGGGCTTGAATATTGCCTTTAAATTTTGTATTAGATTTTCTATGCCAGTTGTGCCAAGTAATTCGAGTTTTGTTTTTACTTTATCTGGTATTTTGGTGTTGAAGACTAATGCAAAATAAGTGGGTTTTTTACTATCTGGAATTTCTGCGTTAAATAATTTGATTAAGTTGATAAATTTTTGAGCATCTTCTAATCTGCCTGAAAATTCTGGTATGGCCTTAGTGTACTGTATCACGTTGAAGTTTGATTCTGTCATTCTTGTTTCTTTTTTATTTTTCTGGTATAATGATAAAAAGGACGAAACGCACGTTGCAATGACTTTAAATGTTATTAATTTTCTATGGTCTTCCAATTTGCTGTTCAAAATCGTGAGGATAGCAAAATATAATTCTCTTGCTGTTTTTGTGGCTGCTGTTTGAAAATTTTCCTCCGCGTCTTTAATAGCGTCGATCAGCCCGTTGTACAATTTTTCATTTTCTTCCTTTTTACTTATGAGAGTTTTCTTTGTGTATTTTCTCGTCGGGGTCTTTTTGAGATTGGACAAGTTATGTTTTAGACGCGCAAGTATTTCTTGCGTCAATGCTTCCATATATGATTAGTTGGATCTGACGTCAGTAAGGCATGCCACAGATCTAGCTGCTTTAAGAGCTTCTTGCCTTTTATTCTTTTTGTTTATTCTATAAATTTTAAGGGTTAAATTCAATATGCAAATGATTAGAATTGCCCATAAAATGACTTCGTGTTGATCCAGGACTTCTGAATGATAATTTTGATTGTTGATTATCTGAACCTGCGGGTCTCCCGATTGTGTTGTTGGCTTAGAGTTTGTGGTTCCCATGGTTTTTGGAAATGAAATGTATTTGTATTTCTCAAATGTGGATTTTTGTCTTCTAAGTATTTTCCACGAAGCATATATTTCGGTGAGCGTCTTCAGTCGTCTATGACACAGAGCAATTACAATATATTGGGAAAAATATATATATTTTTTTTTTTTTTTTGGGTTTTAAATATAGTCTTTTTTAATGAAAATTTTTGTATGTGATTCTCATCTCAATTTGTCTGAGCGTATAAAAAAAATTCCATGTATTTGTTCAAAGCTTTAAAATTGAGTGGAGATAAACAAAATTAATTTATGGCAAGGCTGCTAGTGCTATGGTTAAAATAAAAAATTATTTTTTTTTTTTTTGAAATTTCTGCTTAGGCAAAGGAATTGTCGATTTTTTTTTTTTTTTTCAAAGGAAAGGATCAGAAGGATCCAAATTTGGTCGGCAGGATCGCCATGTAGTGTATCCTTCGCGTAGAAGAATTAATATTTTTATTTTATAGTTTTTATTTCTTTATATCCTAAAGGTTTTTATTTTGTTATGTCCCGCTATTGCTGAGCGGCAGGACTCGCAAATCTATTTGGCGGCTAGCGCCCAATATCTCTATATTTATACGGCGGAGATACGCCAAAGGAGTCAGCGACTAGCGCTTAATTCACCTTTTTATATTTATCCGGCGAAAGGTGCGCCAAATCGAGAATGGATAAGCAAAGGGTTTCGCATGTAAATCCAATCTGAAGTTCCAACTGAACTTCAAGCTTTATTTATATCAAAAATATGTTAAGTAAGCATAAATGAATTACAATTGGAAAATATAGAATCTTATGACTTAGCTTGTGAGGTATGCTGACAAAACACTTTCCCACGATTCGACGACGCTGCCTGCAAAATATGTTGCTCATGCAATGAGTGCAGCTTGCAAAGAATTTGGTCATATGAAACCATTTATGTCGTGAATGAAGTGGAAAAATGCGTTTGTGCGTTCGTGTGTATACATACTACAACACGTTTTGAGTTAACAACGGGGATTACCTATTTAAGACCCTATCTTTAATGTGGCGTTCTCCGTTTTTTGATATCTCTTCTCGTTTTCGAGATATCAGCGGGACATTTGTCACACGTGCTGGTAGAATTTTTGTTTTTTTGCGATTTTGTTCCATGTGCACAGCAATTAGCACGTAGTACATTTATCGATATAAAATCGGCTGAACAAATCGCTAAGTAAAATAGTGTACCACGTGCAATCAAAATGTAAACAAGATGGACGGGCATCAAGTTACTCTGGAATTGGAGGAAATCTATGAGTAATAAATAGAAATTAAAATTTATTTATTAATTTGATTTAATCAAATTCAATTATAAAACAGAATATATGAACCCTTCTGCCCAAATGACGAAATGCCCTGGCCGATTGTTGAGGAGAATGAAAACGAAAGTGCTGGTATGGATGAGTATGTGCCAAATAAGAACTTTATTTGTAATTTGGTGCTTTATTTTATTAAAGTATGTAAAATTCCTTATATATAAATAGAGATACGTCTTGCTTGACAGCGGAGCTGCATGCTATTCAATCAGCTGAACACACAGAGGACAACGAGGCTTTTAAAGTTTCTGGAATAAGCGTTCTGAGCGAAGGTAAGCCAAATGCAATAAGCAAAAAAGTCACTTTCTCCTTAGGGACATATATTTTACAGCAACCAATACGGGTTTGAACACCAGAAAACGCAAAAAAAACCCTAAATGCTGGAAGCAAAATATGCGTACGGCACTCTGCGAAAATGGCTTCCCATTCGTCGACAAAAAAGGCAACTTAAGACCAGGGAAAAGTATGGGCCCGCCTTGTGCATCAAATTGCTACTATTCGTGCACAGAAAATATTTCGGCCGAGCAAAGACAATCCATTCATGAAGACTTTTGGAAGCTTAGTGCGCACGAGAAACACATATTTTATGCCAATTTCGTGAAGAAAGGTGCTATTCCGCGCAGGAGAATTAAATACAACAACGAAAATGAATCGATAAAGAAGAACACGTTCCACTTTTATTTTAAAGTTCATGAAAGGACCATAAAAGTGTGCAGAAAATATTTTTTGAGCACTCTAAGTATCTCTTCCAGAAAAATCTCATATTTCTACGAAAAATATTATGAAAAAGAAACTTTACCATCCGTGTCAACACTTTCGACTCGTGGTCGAAAACCTTTTCCCGCAAATCATGTTCAGGAAGTAAAAAATCATATTTAAAGCTTCCCTACTATAGAGTCGCATTACTGCCGATCCTCAACAAGTCGCCAATACTTAGAGGCTCACCTCAGTGTTACAAAAATGTATAACCTTTACAAGGCTAATGCTCAAAATCCTGTCAGTCTTCATTTTTATCGGAAGATCTTTAATACTGAATATAACTACTATTTTAATGTGCCGAAAAAAGATATATGCGATAAGTGCTCTATATTTGAAGCAAAATCAGGAAAAGCCTCACAAGGAGAGGTAGAAATGCACCATAGCCACTTGAATGAAAAAAATTATACAAAAATTGAGCACGATTTTGATGTGAAAAATATTGAAGAAGGAACGGCAATCATAATATACGATCTACAAAATGTATTTAACCTTCCAAAAATGTAAGCGTCCAACTTTTTTTACAAACGAAAATTAAACGTATTTAACTTAACCGCTACGCTTCTCACGAAAGGCCATGACAAAGTAACCTATTGCGCTGTATGGGATGAAACATTGAGTGGACGCTCTGGAAATGACTTTGCCAGCGCGCTAGTCAAAATATTGCAAGAAGCAATAAATGAATATCCAGATATCAACAGCTTTATTCTGTGGAGTGATTCCTGTGTGCCGCAGAACCGGAATCAAATTACGTCAACAGCTTTGCTGCAGGTTTTGTATTCCAATCCCACGATTAAAGAAATTAAACAAAAATTTGGTGAGCCTGGACACTCCTCATTGCAAGAAGTGGATTGCGTCCACAGCACTATAGAAAAATACCTGAAGAATATTGAAATATCAAGTCCAGCTTCTCTTATTCGTCTTTTGGAAAATGCACGTTTCCCTAAAGTAAAACTTAAACTAGTCAAATTGAGTAGTACTGATTTCAAACTATATTCAACCAAAGCATCAAGACTTAATTTTAAGGATATTAACTTTTTAAAATGCAAAACAATACTTTATGAACAAAAGAACTTATTTAGATTGGGTCGAAAAGTATCGTTCAAAAATACGATGTACGAGAACTTTGACATAACAAAAACAAAAGGCAGATATTCAAACCTTGACAAAATTTGGGAGCAAAGTCTTGCTGAAGCTCCAAACAATAAATTAAGCGTACAAAAAATAAACGATTTACAAAGCATGCTTATGTATTTTAAAAATGAAGAAGACATTCAATTTTGTAAAATTCTTCTAAACTGAAAGCTAAAAGACTGGTTTTAAACTATGTTGTTAACTATTTTTATATTTTATGTAGTTGCTGCTACTGCTGTATCATTGAAAAGACTGGAAGTAATTACTTTTTTATATTTTTATAAATAATAGATTAGGCTTAAGAGTTCAACCTACGAGTATTTTTGTTGAACTAATTTTTTATGTTGTACTTTGCGAAAAGTTTTGAGAATATTATTGTTTGTTTTTAAAGAAAAATAAAAAAAGGCTTTCTAAAGCTACACAGAAAATGCTTGGAATTTTTTACTTCTTAACTTCTGATATACTTTTTTCTCTTGGCTTATTACTTTAAAATAGAATACCATACACAAACTTTTAAAAAATATCATTTTTAACGAAATTTGTATTGGAACGCATTTTGAGAATGGAATATCAGGTCGGGGAACTTAAGGATAAACGTATTGGAATTCCAAAAATAATGGGGGTTGAAGTTAGAAAAAAAGGTAGCATAACGTTTTTCGGGGTGGTCCATGTAAATTTAAAAAATGTCATCTTTGTTTGCCGACCTCCCAAGTCTCGAAGAAAAAAGGTCATAGGTGCTCGTCCATAGAGGCCGTAACGTTTTTTTTTTTTTTCCAAATTTTTAACTCCTCCACCGCTCTCTTATCTAAAAATTGCCCAACAAATTTTTTTTGCTCTCAATGTCACCTGGACGAAGCATTGACTGTGATATCCTTTAAAGATTTAACTATTTGAACATCTTTTTTTCCATTTCTTTATCAATAATTTGAAAACCAATAGAAAAATAAAGAACTGAAAAATTTGCTTCCTGATTTTGTACTATGTGCATGAATTAATATACAAAACAGACAACGAACGGCACATAGTACAATCACTGATTTCGAAAAATCAATTCTTACAATCAAACAGAAATCAAGTATTGCTGAAAAGCACTTGCATTGTATTATTTGAACTGTGTTTTATAAGTCTGCAAAATTTAAAAATCATTGACCGTACTGTTTTTGAGATATCTATTCCCAAACTTTAAACGCAATTTCTCAAAAATAGCTAAATGGCGTATGGGACAACATTTTACTCGCTCGACGATATGTGTCAGACCGGGGACTTATCAGCCAACCTGTTAGAAACACTTTAGAATTTTATATCTTTAAAACTCATTAACGCAACAGCAAACTGTGACTTAAACATTTATTCCTTTTTGACGCAGAACATAAGCGCATAGACTCGAATATGATTTCTGATTTCTTGACTCGCGAAGCACACAGCCGTTCAAGTAGATACGTACGTTGATGTGTAAGCACACAACATCAAGTTTGCATATCCCAGCAGATAATTGGATCATCCAAAGAGTAATCTTAGATCGCTCATTTGCGAGTAATGGATTAATAGAGAATGCTCAGATTTCATATATTTTTTAACATAGGATGTCCCGGCGGAGGAGTAAACCTTTTGACCTCGGAAAGGAGATCAAGTGGAGTAGTCTTTTCCAATTCAAGAGAGAGCATAAGCGGAGTAATATATTGCTCGCGTCTTAGTCCAAATGAATGGATAAGTCATTAAATAACATAGGTTGCTCTCATATTACTCCAAATGAATGATTAAGCTGGGAACATATCCCAGCAGATAATTATGGATTAATACCTTAACCGAGCAAAAGAAGAGTAATGACTTATTCATCCATTTGGAGTAAGAAGCGAGCAATCGAGGTTTTATTTCAATTTTTATAATCGCTTAATCATTCATTTGGAGTAATATGAGAGCAACCTATGTTATTTAATGACTTATCCATTCATTTGGACTAAGACGCGAGCAATATATTACTCCGCTTATGCTCTCTCTTGAATTGGAAAAGACTACTCCACTTGATCTCCTTTCCGAGGTCAAAAGGTTTACTCCTCCGCCGGGACATCCTATGTTAAAAAATATATGAAATCTGAGCATTCTCTATTAATCCATTACTCGCAAATGAGCGATCTAAGATTACTCTTTGGATGATCCAATTATCTGCTGGGTTCGGCGATATAGGCTCAAAAAAAACACACACACAAGGATTGAAGATCAATGTGAAAGAGTAGCACAATTGACTATTCTCACTAAAGGGCTCTACGCTCTAATGGGCTCTGCGCAGATATGCAGGAAGTAATTTTCCTATACTAAACACATGCAAAAAAAACCAAGAAGTACTTTGAGTTACTTCTGATACTTCAACGAATACGCAGAGCAATCGAACATGCAGGGTTGCATTTAAATCATACATTTTCTAATTTCTGTCGACCTGTCATCGAAATCTCAACTCTGATTTCCTTTCTTCACAATAATGAGCTCGTTACTTCCTTTCAGTTTACTTTAACAGCGTTGAGCCCTTATGGGCTCTGCGCAGATATGCAGGAAGTAAATTTTCTATACTTAACACATGCAAAAAAAAAACGAAGAAGTACTTTGAGTTACTGCTAATACTTCAACTAATTCGCAGATTAAAAGCAATCGAACACTCAGGGTTGCATTTAAATCAAACATTTTCTATATTTCTGTCGACTTGTCATCGAAATTTTAACTCTGGTTTCCTTTCTTCACAAGAAAGAGCAGTATACTTCTTACATATCTGCGTACAGCCCATTAAGGGCGAACAAGATGACGGATTTCGGTTTTTGTTTTCGTGCGTACAACTGGACACCCTGCAGTAATTATCAATAGTGACTGATTCAATCTGTCACTAGTTCCTCCGTCACCGTCACTAGTGACCAACTGTACCCGTGCCAATGTATTCTCCTATGGACACTTTGTATGAGCATATGTTCGAGCGGACACCAGTTGACGATTGAACTGGTGATGCTCTAGAGGCAGCTCATTAGCTATATTACCTAAATAGAAAGCGCCGCGCACAGGGCTCGGATGGCTCAGTGTGAAGAGTCTGGCCTAGCGACCTGGAGACCCGTGTTCGAATCTCGCTCGGGCGGGTGCCAATTTTTTTTTTTTTTTAAGTGGATAACATTATAGTAGTCTAACAGGCTTTAAAAAAAATTTTTTTGTGCGAAAAAAATGGAAATATTAAGTTATTGAAAATATAATTCATGAGAATTTTCGCACGAACTGTGAAAGCATTCACGAGAATTCAGAATGGAAACTTTTTTTTCTCTCTCTCACCCATAAGAATAATCCTCCAAATTTTACAATTTTCCACTTTTTCTCGCCTGCCCTGGGATTCGAACACAGGCCTTCGGATTGATGATCGGACATGCTAGCCACTACGCTACGGAGCCTTCTGATTCTCGTGCAGCAAAATCATTTTATGAATGCTCAAGAAAATTGAACTGTGGACCTCCTCGTTGACCATGTCTATAGAATGACAGTGGTGACGCAGGGGTCAATTTGCCCCGCATTTACTGCAGGGCAACAACAGAATTTGCCGATACAAGTGTGGAAAGACGATTTCGAACCCACCGTAGGACTAAATTGCGAATATATACACCTTTAGCATGCCCGCCTTTTTTGGCATTTGTAGTTTCATTTGACATGTTTAAATTTTGAATTTTTCATTTTGGAAAATTTTGATGACACAAAGCTTCCTCGGCGACATTGCCTTGGAATTTCCACAGGTATTTTCTACCAAACTGAGGCGAAGCCTAAACTGTAGAGTTCAAAAACGAAGAAATACTACAAGTTTGGCTGGATGGCTGGTGAGAGTGGCCGATTTTAATAAAACTTCATACTTTTCTTATAGCACGTTTCCAAATGGTGTTTAACTTGCGTTTACGTGTTAAGGTCCCTAACCGTGGTGCTTAACTCGTGTTTTGCCATACAAAAGTTAAACGCGAAAACGAAGTGTTTATCTTATAAACACCTCATAAACACTCTCATCGGTTGGAAAAAAATCGATTTATCGTATCGGAATTTCATGCATATCTAATAAGGCATTTACATATACGTTGTAGCGCTACTCGTTTAAGCTAAAACGACTAAGAGGCCGTTTCCACAATAGCCGCATCTTGCTTTCGCATCTTCAAGATACGAATTTTTGAGATTGGTGTTTCCACTAGCATTTTGCATGTAGCATCTTTCAAACCACCTGATTTTTGTTTACAATCGATATGCCCATGTCCAGCACACTCGCTCGACTTCATTGTTTTCATTGGAACAAAGGAATTTAATAAATTGTATTATAATTTGGAATGGTTTTCTTGAATTTCTTCTTGGTTTCCACTGCCATTCTTGCTGAAAATTTCTGAAATGCTGGTTATTTACAAATGTTTCAATAGATATGTGCTGTTAAAATCGATAGATAATCGGAAAAATATCGCAGTTTCTTCTCATCTTTCAAAGATGCGAAGAAGATGCGGTTCAGCATACAACAGCAATTGCATGTATAAATTAAAACATTTGGTATGTTTTGCAAAAAAAAATATTTAAATGTTTTTATTTATAAACTTTTTTCTTTTAAGGGGGTCTTCTACCTTGTGGCCACGTTTTTATACCCAGCGTAAGCGGGGTATATTAGTTTTGTGCGAATCTTGTAACAGGGAGAACTAAGCTCCGGAGATATAGACATATATATATATAGAAATGATCAGGATCAAAAACTGAATCGATTTAGACATGTCCGTCTGTCCGTCTGTCCGTCTGTCCGTCCGTCCGTCTGTCCGTCCGTCCGTGGTCGGATCTCCTCCGAAACGGCTGCACCAATGAAGTCGAAATTTGGCACACATGTATATCGGGGTCCGAGTATGATCCTAACTAAAAATGGGAGACATCCGCCTACTGCCACGCCCACAAATGAATTTATTGTGTTTTCAATAAAATGCTTGTAACTTGCGAACCACTCAACACATTTCATTGATATTTGGTGTGCTGGTAAGCTACGAAAAGGGACATTTCCTGGCAAAAAATGGACGCCGCCCCCCTCGAGCCACGCCCACAAATAAACCCAAAAATAAGGGCTTATCGTAACTTGTGATGTAAAAGGCGTAGAAGCTTCGAATTCGCAACATCGGTTCACAAAGGCGAATGAAAGGTGTAGGATAAAATTTTATGTGGCCCGCCCACTGCCACGCCCACAAATAAAGATTTTTCGTAACTTCCGAAGTAAAAGTCGAAAAAGCTTCAAAATCGCAACATAGGTTCACCAAGGCGAATGAAAGGTGTAGGGAAATAATTTATGTTGCCCTCCCACTGCCACGCCCACAAATAGAGAAGCAAAACATAGTGCGCTCATAATGTCGGGACGCTGGGTATTTCAAAGTCGGGCTTGACCGACTTTAGCTTTCATACTTGTTGATACTGTTTTTTGACAATAGATTGTAGGGGAACCAATAATGCAATCAAGGTTCGGTTTCTTGCATTGAATTCGTTTATTTCTATACTTTCAACATTAATTTTTCTGAAATTTTACTGTCTCTAGTTTGACCGTGATTTGACCTTGAAATGTTCCTTACGAAAAATTTATACTACAACGGTTGTCACGATTCAGCCCATGAAAGTCGTCTGAAAAAAAAAAAAACAAAATGATTTAGTTTCTTTATGACTTTGGCTATCGTTTGACACGAGCTTTTTAGATTTTTTCATTTTAACGATTTTTACAGCTATTCTTGACCTTGAAAACGTAGACATTTTTGATTGTTTGTTGCCTGTTTCGTGAAATTTTGGAATTTTTCAAACACCTCGTGTCAAACGATAGCCAAAGTGATGAAATACCCTCAAGACCAATGATAAGCTTTAATTTGCTTTCCAGTTCGTCGAACATGAGTGCTGATTCCGATGAAGAAAATTTCTGCTTCTCTTTTTTAGTTCACTCTATTATTCGTTTCAAAAAAAAAACATGTTGTCAAAGATTTTTTCAGATTCACGAAAAGATTTCATTTAAGGTACAAAATTTGTATTTAAAGGGTTTTTTTATATTTTTTTTATATTATTTTTTTTTTATTGATCACAAAGGTTTTTCATAAAACTTTAAATTCTTCACTTAGAAGGGTCTTTGTAGTTTTTCAAATGATTCACAAAAAATTGTATTTAAGGGTTTTTTATTTGATTTTTTTTGTTCGCAAAGGTTTTTCATAAAACTTTAAATTTTTCAATTTAAGGGATCTTTTAATTTAATTATTAAATTTTCCTTTTAAGGACTTTATCCTTGTTACGCGACAGGCCCCACGTTGGGCGCCAATTAAAACATATGATATGTTTTGCAAAAAAAAAATATTTAAATGTTTTTATTTATAAAATTTTTTCTTTAAACACTTTCTTAAATTTTTACTTAGAAGTCCCTTCCGCTATGCGGAATTTGTACTTAATTCTTATTTGTCCGAGTATATATCCGAGTTTCCAGAACTAAACTTGTTCACTTCCAATTCATTATTTTTATTGCAATTAATTGCTTAGCTTTGCCAAAAATGAAAAGCGCGTGCAGACTTCCTACCGGACGTATGAGTGTGAATGCAATCGTGGGAACGTTATCACGTTGCTTTGCATGTGTTGCTTAACTGAAGCAGCGAGAAGATCGGGTTACGATAGAAGGAATGGGTCTATACGCGAAAGGTGCATGGAATGGCTCAGGTGACCAGTGTGGGAATCGGATGTTGCGCAAGAGGTTTGGTGGTTAATCTGGGAACGAGATGTTATGCAAGAAGCACTCTAAAATGTGGAAAATATTTTTATTTTTGAGGGAAACTATCTAAATGTGTTAACTACTCCCCCTTTTGAAAATCAGTCGTCCGCGACTGCTTGAGCTTATTCAAGACGTTGAATATTTTGATTTTCTGATGCCTCTTTTTAATGCAGACGATTATAACGAATATTGCTTAACATGTCACCAATCCAATCAGAATATAATAGTGCGTTTCCATATGGGCATTTCCAAACGGACGCGACACTTAAATGAGCAATTTGAAGCCCAGAATTCAAGTACGCGGTAAATAGTACTTTTGCTTCTCAACACTTTCGTGCAGCTTTTGCGGACTTTTGTATTTTTCAAAGTTTCTATGCAGTCCCGAATGGCAATCAGCTATATACGGACGCGACAAAAAGTTTACTTTTTCTGGAAATGCCCATATGGTGTTATTTACGTGTTAAAGGAGGCTTTCGTGTTAAGCGGCCTTTAACATCTTGTGATGTACGAGTTTTTCCATAAAAATTATTAACACGAAAGCCAAGTGTTATTCTCACTAACACCTCGGTAACACCTCATTCGATAAGAAAATAACGATTTATCGTATCGAAATTCGTGCATATCTAACTGTCAAAATAAAATAAAAACAGAAAGCGACAATGGAAGGTAATAGAAACATTGTTTTTAATATTTTTGTAATGTTTTTTAAACGATTTTTGACAAAATTTCCTTTGAATACGTATGTGAGCCAGGTATACTTCCCCTGCGCCATCAAGGTGTAATTTCCGTTTCAAAATGAAAAAGGTCTCCAGAAATAAAAATGTACTGATTTTAGCGCTTGAAAAGCTGACAGCCCGACTTGCAATTGAAAATACACGAACAGCTGCCAAGCTTGAACACCTTCGTATAATGTGCAAGTGGAAACGGTAGTGTTAAACCGAAGTGTTAAAGCTTAACACTTCAGAATTTAACACCACATGGAAACGTACTATAAGAAGTTTCATTCATTTAAGAGTGCAAATGGGAAATTTTGTTGATATTGTGAACATTAAGTTCGTGCAAATAGGGGAGTGACAAGACAGAGATGTGGTCTGTTAGGTTTACTGAGTGAGCGATAGGGATTGCAGGGGCCATGAAGGCGAGTTTCCTATAGTTCTTTAATTTTGTTCCATTTATCGTTAGCTCATCTTCGAATGTAAATAGAAAACTGCATTTTTTGAGGGTTTTCTCTACACCTTGATCTATAATTTTAGATGGTTGGCTGTTAATGACTGCCTTTCCATCATCAACGATAGTCAAAAAGGGTATTTCATGGGCAGACACAGTCCCGCAGGTAGCTGAATTATTGTTAAGGAGATTAATGAGGCACGAACTACTCGACTTAGTTACTGTCTGGCAGAATGAAGTGGAAGCTTTCTTTTTACAATCACTTAGCGTTATATATTGATTGTTGCAAAAGGCTATATTAGTACTTTCAAACAGAAGAGTTTTCATTTCGTAAACAACTGGTATTATTAACAATTTTTTACAAACTATTTTTATAATTAGAAATTTAATCGTAAACTGTATAATTTCTTCATCTTGTAATATTTTTAGTCTATAGTTTCCCAATAAACACAAAAACGAGGACTATATCGTAACGATATCGAGACGAATTCGAGAAAACCGAATTTCTCGATATCGCGATTTAGGCTCGCGACGATATCGAGACGAGTTCGAGAAGATAGAATTTCTCAATATCGTAATTTTGGAGTCGCGAAGATATCGAGACGACTTCGCGAAAATCCAATTTCCCGATATCGTTATTTTGGCCTCGCGAAGATATCGAGACGACTTCGCGAAAATCCAATTTCTCGATATCGTTATTTTGGCCTCGCGAAGATATCGAGACGAATTCGAGAAAAATCAAAATCTCGATATTATGATTGTGGACTCGCGAAGATATCGAGACGAATTCGAGAAAAATGAAATACTCGATATTGCGATTTTGGACTCGCGAAGATATCGAGACGAGTTCGCGAAAATCAAATTTCTCGATATCGTTATTTTGGCCTCGCGAAGATATCGAGACGAGTTCGCGAAAATCAAATTTCTCGATATTGCGATTTTGGCCTCGCGAAGATATCGAGACGAGTTCGCGAAAATCAAATTTCTTGATATCGTTATTTTGGACCCGCGAAGATATCGAGACGAGTTCGCGAAAATCAAATTTCTCGATATCGTTATTTTGGCCTCGCGAAGATATCGAGACGAGTTCGCGAAAATCAAATTTCTCGATATTGCGATTTTGGCCTCGCGAAAATCAAATTTCTCGAATTCGATTCCAACTCGTTAACATTTTTGTGTTTATTTGTTTATTGGGTACGAAACTTTAAATCTCGAAGGTAGTTTTGTTAATTTGTTTCCAAATCGGAAGGCATTCGAGGTAAATATAGAATCAAGCTAAACTTATAAACGAAAAAAAGTCATTCATTCCAATTCGGCGAAGACGGCGTAATGGGTAAGCAGACTAGAAACATGACTAGAAATCAAGAGGTTCGGTGTTCAAATCCCACAGCCGGTGGATTCAAAAACGTGGTTACCAGCAATAGAAGCGTTTTTTTTTTTTAAACCGAAAATAGTATTATAATAAGACTGTTATTTGAATTTTACATTAAATATAAAAATTAATGATTTTTTTGCTAATCGTCCGTTAACGATACGAGAGCGATGAAAATCTCGATTCGCTAGCGATTCGACTTAAGGCTCGTTAACGATTCGAGAACGATGAAAATCTCGATTCGCTAATGATAAGTGACTCTCTCACGATATCGAAATCGTCTCGATATCGTCTCGAATTATCGTCGCGAAACATTTTTAAGAGAAAACGATATTGCCTCGATATCGTTACGATATCGTTGCGTTTATTGGGTTGCGACGACTTCACTTACACTTATAGATACATTCTTTGAATCAAAAATATGTTTTATCTCTCTTATGTTACATTAGGGCGTTTCAGACGTGAAAAAAAGTGTTGAAATTCGAAGACGGCGGGGTCTAAAAAGAAAGTTTAGGCAAATAGAAAAATTTGGGCATGATTTTCAATTTTTTTCATTGAGGTTTAGAGGTAGCTAAATGGTCTTGAATTTTCCTCAAAAAATCCCTTAAAGTCTGCAACGAAAATGTTAGTTTTTTCTTCACAAAAAGCTTTATTGAAAGAGCTTTTTTTTTAACAACACATAATGTCGTAGTTTACTGAGTTTAAAAAATTTGTTGAGCCAACGAGCTTTTTCGTTTGCTGTCTCTGCCAAAATTGACATTAAATTCAAGGAAAATGCGTGTGTTCCACCAACGAGCCTTTTCGCTAGCTCAAATATTCAAATAACTAGTCCGAAAGAAAAAGAATTAGTTTCAAATAATTCAACAAAGTTTATTCAATAATTTAGGGCAAATCAAATTGGAAATAGGCACGTGCGCACGTTAAAGAGTTCAAGCGACAACTCCACTGAAAATCAAACATTGTATTTTTCGTTAAGAAGAGAGTTCAAAGAGTAACACCAAGAAATACTCGAGATACACCTAATCAAATGTATATAGATATGATAAGCTTCACCAAAAGATTCGATTTATTATACGACTTATACATGTGCAAATCATTCAAAAATAAATGATTACTCTAACATATTATGTTACTCTATGATGCCATTGGTAATATTTTTCGGCTGTGTTCAACAACCTGGAAAAGGTACTGTTTTTGTTCTTCGTCATTTGTTATGATACCGTTGAAATCCGTTGCAAGGGCTATACCTCTTTCAGCGCAGTCATTCAGTACAGCAACATTTTTGACTTTTTGCAGTCCATTGATGAAGTCCATGTTTTGTGTCCAGCACTTAGGATCCTGAGACAAAAAGGAGGTTCCAATTAAGAGTTTTGCAAAAAAATATTTTGTTCGTTCATCGACAAAATGCTCTATATCGAGATTTGATATGTTGTCAAAAGAAACTTTTGGTACTTTGGCTATATCTGCTTTTTTGTGTAGCGAATTAACCATCCAGCGTTTTCTTTCAATAGATATCTCTTCATCAAAAAACGACAGTCCAACCAAATCTCCACTTAGGTACCAAAGATGTTTCAACAACTTGTCGGTAATAGCCTTCCACATTGGTTCTCCAGCTTTGCTGGCTACTGACTTTAATAGCATTTAGTCGTTCATTGGTGCTTTTATTGCCAGGGGCGCCATGAACCATGCTTTAGCATAAAATTTAACTATAAATTTGCAAAAGCGCTGCAAAGCTTCATTTTTACCATGTTTCAAATGAAATTGGTTCCTGAAAATGTAAATTTTTAGCGAATATATGACACGGCTCATCCATCGTGCTCTATGTATTGGCCCCGGTTTTTTAAAGGAAACTCCACCTGATGGAACTTTTCCTACAAAAATGAGACATAATTCCAAAAGTTCCTTGTAGTCGTCCCTCGGGAGTTTTTCCTGCAGTTATATTATTGAGATATATTTCGAAAATTAGAGTAATAAACAGGCTAAGTACCTTGATTTGTTTTTCACAGAATTGCGTGAAATCGTTTTGATCAGAAAGGGCTTGAAAATAGCTTGGGTCGTTTTGGCCGAGTTGAAATTATCTTTTCGAGTAAGGATTTTTTTTTAATTTTTGGTGTTAAATATCGCATTCGCCACTTACCAATGTCTATTTGTGTCCATGCAGATCGGAAGTTCGCAAAGAGTGGAATGTCCGGACTGGTTGAACTTCCAAACAAATTATCAAAAGCTGCCTTAGCAAGGAGCTCGAGTATGTGATGTCGAAAAGCAAACCTGCAACAATTTCGTATTAATTTTTTTTTCTAGAAGAATGCAAGCACCATTCCTGACGCCCGTGTTTGTGCTCGTTGTATCGAAACACATCCCAATAACCTTTTTTTCCAAGGACCACTGTTTCAGTAAATTGTACACCGCGATTGCTTGGGCCTCTCCAGTGCAAATGCTTAGTTTGGGCACGCCTAACAACTTACTGTTGCCTTGACTGGAAATCAGCACTGCTAGACGTTCCACTTTTTCTCGGTTTTTCTCACCGGTGTAATCATCCAATTTTTTCCCGTCCCAGTGTAAAATACAAACATCACCAGGTTTGAACGTTAGTTCAATTTCTTTAGCTAATTGCTGGCGGTTTTCCTTCCTTCGTCGCCACAAAGTTGAGCTCGAAACTTCATAATTTTGATGTATCGAGTTGTATAGCAGATGAGCCTTGCGATGCGACACACCACATCGATCGAAAGAAGTTAAGGTTTCGTAGGAATTCAATTTTTTTTGTTTCCAATGAAGATCGTCCGTTTTTACGGCTCGTTGTTGGTACCCAATCTTCATCATCCGGATCACCATAGCCAACAGCATTTAGACTCAAAAATTCATTGACTGCATTTCTCTTTCTTGACTCTTTGACTTGAGTTTCAGTTAACGTTGAATCGCTGCAATTCTTCTTCTCCTTGGGGTTAGTGAAGCAAATATCAAAAACTTCATTTAGCTTGTTTTTGAAGCCGTCAACCTTCTCTGTATTTGATTGCAAGTATCTATTTTTTTTTTAAGGTGACTGTAGCGCTGTGAAGCTTAATAAGGTCTTCAGTTGCTCTGCGCTCAGATTTTGCTTTGATACCCAACGCAGCATATATTTTTAAAACCTCCTTTATTGTGTTTCTAGCACTGTCTCTGATCGTGTTTTTGCTATTGGTATGGAAGGAATGAAAGCGCTGCAAGCATTCCTTATTGCTCGGAATTTTGCTCTCCTCAAATTTTTGGATCGCTTGACCTATAAGCCAGACTTCTTCAGTGTTTTTCACAATTTCCATTTCAACCTATGCAAACATTATTCATTCACAGCATAGTTAGAAATATTTTAAATATTTACCAAAATTCCGGCAACAGCACATATGGCGAGAAAAACAAAATTTCAAAGCTAGAAACTCGCTTTAAATTATTCAGTTGAAATATTTTAATATTTTTGACATTTCTGAAAGCTCTTTCACGCAAAGCTTTCGAATCTTTACTTGCATACTTTAAGGATCAGGAAATTCAAAAATGGATTTCAATAAATGGTTTTTGCGAAAAGAGGTTGTGGTTTCCCGAATGTATCTTTTCATAATATGTTGACGCAAATGGAAAATATTTATATTCTTATAAATTTGTTTATGTAACAGACTTGCATTTAGGCTATATGTCAAAAATGTTACATTTCAACTTAAACCCATTTTAGCTACCTCTAAACCTCAATGAAAAAAATTGAAAATCATGCCCAAATTTTTCTTTTTGCCTAAACTTTCTTTTTAGACCTCGCCGTCTTCGAATTTCAACACTTTTTTTCACGTCTGAAACGCCCTAATGTTACATCTAGTAACATTGGATTTATGACATTGATTTTTCCCAACGTTGTTGAAAGGACTATACTATCTAGTTCCATAATCATAGCCCTATTTATACTAGTTAAAAGTTCATATAAGCGCTCTAATTCAATGTTCGACGTTTTCGTATTATTTACTTATATGTTAACTATTCTTGTTAAATTGTTTATCTGAGTCTGAAGTTCGGAGTTTATGAGTCTTTGTTTGTTGTTGCTTGTGACCAAAGAGTATTAATAAATATAAGAGCAGCCAATGTACTCTATCGGCTCTCTTAGCATTTTGAAAATGCTGGCCTCCTCATTACGATACACTTTGTCCCTATGCCATTTCGTCTCACATCACAAAGCGAATGCTGATTGAAAACAAAAATGCGCAACGCGAGTGCGAGAAACGTGCGTAAATGAACATTTAATGAATGAATTGTGCGTTTGCTTATGCGCAGAGAAAAAAGGGATGGAAATTTTTTTATGCTTGTGCGCAGGCAAAAGCTGCTTGACGATACAAAGAAAAAATAGCCGAACAGTGTGCAATATTTGACTATTTCAAATCTTTCTTCAGACAAGTTCTATTTTACTTATTATTGATATAATTTTTATAGTAAAATAAAAATTGAAATGTTATCAATTTGTTTCTAGACATTAAGAAAGCTATTTTGCTGAATTTTATATTCATAATTTATAGTTCATGAAAATTTTTTCATAAACTGAAAGGAAGAGAATCGATATTTGCACACTGTATCATTCTTGTAAATTTTTTTTTAGTAGGATTGATTGAAATAAGCAAAAATCATTCGCAGAAGGACGGTGGAAGGGAAAAGAAGTTCTATATGTATGAGCATAAGAATGCTTGTATGTATTTAAAATGGAATGATTCAGCTTGTTTACATTCGATGGTGCAAATGCGAAGTCCGTTGAAGACCCATAAAAAAGTTTTTTGAAAATTTCAATTTTGCTATTGACTTCAACAATTTTTTCTCTTACATTTAAATTTAATATTTTGGTAATATTCGAAAAAATCCTTAAATTAGTTGAACAAATTTCAATATAAAGGCAATTCAAAAAGTCTTCTAAAATTCATTTTTAATTTAGCCCCACCTAAAGGGAATATTTTTACAGCTGAAAATACTAATTTCAGTAGAGGAACAATTTTAAAGAGATTTAATTTTTAATATCAAAAGTAAAATAACATTAGCATCAGAAAAACATCAGAAAAAAGATTTTTTTCGATTGCTAAAAATTAACATTTCGTAATAGAAATGTTTGGATCCTAAGCCCGAAAAAATATTTAAGTAAATAAAATTAAAATATAAAAAGGGTCGAATTAAAACTAAAAACACTAGCACATAATGTTACAAAAGGTAATCGAAGCGACCAGGCTTCGACTTTTTCGCATTTAGCGCCGCGCAAGTCACCCTACAGAACCATACGGTAGTGACTTTGCATTGGTCACGTAGAAACAGGAAAACAACATAAGCGAGCGAGTCGAAAAACGATTTTTGAATTTGTCAGCGGCTGAAATTTGCAAAGGCACACAACAGCCAAATACAAACGTACGTATGTACATTGGCGCACACACAAACTCATATATGCGCATAAGTAAGGCACGCAATCGAAAGAATAACAGCACAGCGCCGAAAAACTATAAGACATGAAAACCGTTTCTCAATGCGTAAAGGCGAGAAGTCAGATTTTCGTTTTTGTTTTGATCCTTTCTATCAATTCCTACATTTCGAGTGTCTTTCTTTCCTCGATTTCATGCTTTGTGAGCGTTTCAGTTTTCAAAGCATAGTGTATCGTAATGCGGAGGCCAGCATCGAGAATGAGTGAAAAATGGGATTCGCCATAGAGTACGTTGGCCTCTCTTATATATATTAATACTCTTTGCTTGTGACTAATTCATTTTCTCTGTTACGTAATTCTTCGAAATCGTTATAGTCAGGCGTACCCGCAATGTATTTCAGCGCTGATCCAAGAAAGTTTAAACTACGCGCATGTCGGTGGTGAACTTTCAGTGAGTCGATCAATTTTCCTATTTGTTCCAGGTCTGCATCCAATAGTTTCCTCATATGAGACTTAGGGAAATATGTTGTTAGGTTCTGAGTTTCAATCAGCATAACTTCAAATTCGGTAAGATTGGTTCTATGTAACAGACTGCCGGTGTCATTAAAAATGGCAACCTTTCCATCATAAATAGGAATGTAGTGCGAGACTGTTATCGTTGTGCGGGTGGAGGAAATAATTGCTAAAGTCGTTGTTCTAAGGGGAGAAAGAACAAAAAAAAAAAAAAAACTGTTACTATCTTATGTTATCTTTATGGATCAATCTGTTATCAATTCGCACTGAGTTCCCCATATCTTCCTGTACTATTTTCCTTACAAATATGTTACTAAATTTGCTTCCCAAGCGTTTATTGGTCTTAATATAAACAATATCTCCTGGGTTAAAAACCCTTGTCTGTCTTTGCCTATTATGATATTCTAGGTCCTTTTCCTGTACTTCGGATATCCTTTTTCTTATTTCTTCTTTTTTTGCGTCGGAAAGAGGGTGAATGATATCGGCGGGCTTACAATTTGTGGTTGAATGAATGCTGTTGTTGTACCTAGAAGTGGCGAGAAGGATAAGGTCTTTTGTTTCCGATACTTGTCCTTCATTTTTCATACATCTAGCTATTTCAGTTAACGTACTGTGTAGTCTTTCCACCTGACCATTGCTAGTACTATGAGCTGGAGGTACTGTAAATATGGTTACTCCGAAATTGTTCTCTAAGAGGGCCTTTATGGTTTGTGAATTGAAGGATTTCTCATTATCGCATATTATTGTTTGAGCATCAGGGAAGAAATTCATGATTTGAAGCATAGGCATTTTTATATCTATAATAAATCGTGATTCTATTGGAAAGGTTAAGGCGTATTTTGTTAATTTATCAAGGCAACTGATGAAATGCGTTTTGTCAGTAGAGAATATGTCGATATGCAGGATCTGCCCTGGTTGAGTCGGGATTGGTGTTTTGACAATTTCGCTTCTCCTAAGATGTCTTTCGTATTTGGCTTCCTTGCACGTCCTACAGGCCAGTGCTATTTCTTTGAGTTTTTTAGTGATTTTCGGGAAATAATAGTACTCTAAAATTTTTTTTGGATTTTCTTGGATATTTCTATGAGCTCGGTTCTGTTCATTTATTAAAATTTCTGTTTGGTCATTACTGTTGTGCACATCTATAACGATTTTTTCTGCATACCGAAATTTAACAGAAGGGAAACGTTTTAAAATTTCATTTTGAATTTGCCCCAATGTATGTAAGTCACAATGAATCCAATTTATTACCTGAGGGTTAACAGTGCGGCTTAAGAGTGAATAGATCTCATCAAAAGTGTTGAAATTTAGTAAGTGCCTAACTTGATTTTTGAAAACCGATTCGAAAGTTAGTTCCGGGATGATCGCCTTATTAAGAATTATCTGGTTTCTAAAACAGTTTACAGGGTTTTGTACCGACTTAATTACTTCGGTTAAAGACTCCTCGCTGTGATTTGTCCCGATATCAGAATTACTGACTGCGTTTGTTGCAAAATTTTGGCTCTCTGATGCAGTTCCGGTACTTGACGTCACTATTTATGGCGAGTGTGATGTGGTTTGGGTGTTTGAAACTTCAACTTCCTGTCCGTCTGATGCTGTTTCAGTGTCGGAACCTATTTCTGCATTTACAGAGCTAACGGAACCCAAACCATCCTCAAGATTATTAACATATTGTCTGGATAATGCATCAGCAACAACAGTTTCCTTACCAGGCTTATAAAAGAATTTGGGCGCAAACTCTTCAATAAACGACCGTCATTGCCTAATCTTTGTGTTTGGGTTTTTTTCTGATACGGAAAATGATAACGGTTGGTGGTCGGTATAGATATGCACACTTTTGCTTCCATATAAATAGTTTCGCAATTTTTGGAGTGCCCAAACTATGGCTAGTAATTCCCGTTCGTTAGTCGCATAGTTTTCTTCTGTAGATGAAAGGGTTCTAGAAATCATTGTTATGGGCCTTCTATCCTGGGACAGTACGGCGCCGATTGCTGTTGAAGAGGCGTCGGTCGTTAACTCGAAGGGTTTATTAAAATCGGGTTGTAGTAAAAGTACGTCTTCTGAAGCTAATATCTGTTTAATTTTGGAAAAAGCTCTAAGAGCCTCCTGATCAAGGCTTATTTGAATGTTCCTAGAATATCTACTACCAATATGCCCGTTTTCCCCTCTTAAGTATTTTTTAAGTGGCTTCGCAATGTGAGCATAATCCTTAACGAATCGGCGGTAGTAGCCTGCTAGTCCTAGAAATGATCGCAGACTCCTTAGCGTTCTTGGTTGTTTGTAATTAACAATATCATTGACCTTTTCCGGGCAGGTTTTGATACGATCTTGAGAAACTAAAAATCCAAAGAATGCGACTGATTGTTGAAAGAATTTTGATTTTTCGCGCGAAACCTGCATGTTTGCTTGGTATAATTTTTTTAAATGGTGTCTAAATCTCGGAAATGCTGGTGTATTGTAGCTGAAAAATCATTATGTCATCGATATAAACATGACACGTCTGTCCAATCTCTTCACGTAGCACGTCATCTATTGTACGTTGAAAAATGCTTGGTGCATTTTTCAAACCGAACGGTAGGCGACAGAATTTGTACTTCCCGTTATTGATACTAAATGCGGTTTTTTCCCTGTCCTTTTCCGCGAGCTGAATTTGATGGAAGCCAGATTTAAGGTCGAGGGTTGAAAAATATTTAGCCTTGCCTAAGTTTGATAGAATGACGGAAGTGTCCGGAATGGGGTACTTGACGCTAATTGTTTTTGAATTTAATTTTCGGAAATCGATAACAAGTCTTTTCTTTGGCCTCCCCAGGTCATCGAACCCTTTTTTATCTACGACCCATATTGGGTAATTGTAAGGAGAGCGTGAAGGCCGGATTATGTTGTTCCTTAGCAAATCCGAGACTTCTTGATTAACGAATTTGGAAAGGGCAAGAGGATAAGGATATGATTTCGAATATACTGGATCATTGTCCAAGGTCCTGATGGTGGCTATTACTTTGGTATGGTAAGGGGGTGTTTCTTCAGGGTCGGCGAATGTGTTTTGATTGTTTTCTAACAGTTAAGAGAGTCTATCAGAGAAATTTGGCAGAGTTTGTCGAGGCTTGCTGGCTGTGAGAATATTATTTACTTCTTTACAATAGAGGTATTTGAAGATTTCCTTTCCATTGTCGTGAGTTAAAATACCTTTTCTAAGGTCAATCTGAGCATTGATTTCGTTGAGGAAATCGAGGCCGATAATACCTTCAAAAGTTTTCAACTCCGGCAGATTAAAAAAGCGAGCATTTTTATTAAAAAGGTTGAGGCAACATTTTGATTTTATTTCTCAATTTCCGTGCACCGATCTTATAAGGAAGGGCTTTTCCACAGGTTTTACTGAATTAAGATTTTTGAGATTTCTTACGTAATTTTTTGATGCGCCTGTATCTATGAGCAGTTATACTCTTTTCCCACCTAATGATCTCTCGACATAGGTGAGAAGGGACTTTCCTCTAAAACATTTATCTCATCCTGTACGAATTCCTCACCATTTGGGGGAGATTCTGTGCGATTTTCGATGTCTGCAGGTTCGTCGTGTGGTTCCGAATTCCCTATTTCCTTAGCACATTCTTCTTGATTGAGGTAATTAATTCTTTGGAATTTAGGGAGGTTCTGTTTGGCGGACTCCGATGGTCGTTTGTAGCCTTGAGGCTGTTGGTTATTAGATTGCCTCTGCATACTTCGTAGGCTCCGATCGACATTCATTGGTTCTGGCTTTGGCTGGTAATTAGGGTATCTAGCTTTGTTAAAATTGTTACCGGGGCGTGAGCCATTATGAGCGGGACCGCGTTGAGGAAAAGAATAATTTTGTCCGGGTCCAATATTGGTTTGTGAATGCGGCGTTGATTGTTGTGCCGGTATTCGATTAAAATGGGGTGAATTCTGAGTTTGGGCCTATCTTTGCGATTGATTTCCATAAATTGTCGCAAAATTGTACCTTATTTGGTTTGACTCTAACTCCTGAGCGAGTGCAAGTGCAGACGGCATATCTGCAGGTTTACATGAGAACAAGATGTCACAGGTAGGGCGTCTTCGACCGGATATAAATACTCTAAGAGCATCCTGTCTATATTTTTGGTTTAATGATTCTATTAAATCTTTATTGCGTTCATATGTCATGATAACCTTATTTCCAATGAGCGTAAGTTTCTGTTCTTTTTCATCGTAAAAAGTTACTATTGATTTCGTGCCTTGTTTAAGGGTTGATAGTTCCTGTTCAAGTGTGAAAATCGACCTTTTGGCACCGTAAGAAAAATCAAGGCGCGCGAGTATTGCCCTAAAGTTTAATACGGTGTTGTATGAGCTTAATACCGTGTCAGCTGATCCCACAATCTTATTTCGGATTATGGCAATCGCCTGGTAATACCGTGAGCTGCCTTCATAGATCTCGAAGAGTTTGTGGGCTGTCGTTGCAGCTTGACGCCACGAAACATACCTGGTGGAAGTACCACTAAATTCCGGGAGGGATTTTATTATGTCATCGAAATTTTAACTCTGGTTTCCTTTCTTCACAAGAAAGAGCAGTATACTTCTTACATATCTGCGTACAGCCCATTAAGGGCGAACAAGATGACGGATTTCGGTTTTTGTTTTCGTGCGTACAACTGGACAACAACAGAATTTGCCGATACAAGTGTGGAAAGACGATTTCGAACCCACCGTAGGACTAAATTGCGAATATATACACCTTTAGCATGCCCGCCTTTTTTGGCATTTGTAGTTTCATTTGACATGTTTAAATTTTGAATTTTTCATTTTGGAAAATTTTGATGACACATAGCTTCCTCGGCGACATTGCCTTGGAATTTCCACAGGTATTTTCTACCAAACTGAGGTGAAGCCTAAACTGTAGAGTTCAAAAACGAAGAAATACTACAAGTTTGGCTGGATGGCTGGTGAGAGTGGCCGATTTTAATAAAACTTCATACTTTTCTTATAGCACGTTTCCAAATGGTGTTTAACTTGCATTTACGTGTTAAGGTCCCTAACCGTGGTGCTTAACTCGTGTTTTGCCATACAAAAGTTAAACGCGAAAACGTAGTGTTTATCTCATAAACACCTCATAAACACTCTCATCGGTTGGAAAAAAATCGATTTATCGTATCGAAATTTCATGCATATCTAATAAGGCATTTACATATACGTTGTAGCGCTACTCGTTTAAGCTAAAACGACTAAGAGGCCGTTTCCACAATAGCCGCATCTTGCTTTCGCATCTTCAAGATACGAATTTTTGAGATTGGTGTTTCCACTAGCATTTTGCATGTAGCATCTTTCAAACCACCTGATTTTTGTTTACAATCGATATGCCCATGTCCAGCACACTCGCTCGACTTCATTGTTTTCATTGGAACAAAGGAATTTAATAAATTGTATTATAATTTGGAATGGTTTTCTTGAATTTCTTCTTGGTTTCCACTGCCATTCTTGCTGAAAATTTCTGAAATGCTGGTTATTTACAAATGTTTTAATAGATATGTGCTGTTAAGATCGATAGATAATCGGAAAAATATCGCAGTTTCTTCTCATCTTTCAAAGATGCGAAGAAGATGCGGTTCAGCATACAACAGCAATTGCATGTATAAATTAAAACATTTGGTATGTTTTGCAATATTTAAATGTTTTTATTTATAAACTTTTTTCTTTTAAGGGGGTCTTCTACCTTGTGGCCACGTTTTTATACCCAGCGTAAGCGGGGTATATTAGTTTTGTGCGAATCTTGTAACAGGGAGAACTAAGCTCCGGAGATATAGACATATATATTAGGTGTAGTAAAAAGAAATCCATTATTTTTGCATTAAATTGAGGGCTTTATTTAAGATAGTTAGAATGACCCGATTTAGGTCAAATATGCGCCGTTTTGTTCGATAACTTGTTGCCATTTTAAAGGTAATTTCATTATGCCTCTCTCATAGAAGCCCTCGTTCCTATTAGCAAAAAATTGAGACAGTCGAATTTCAGAAGCCTCTCTTGAAGCGAATGTTTCACCAGCAAAATTGTTCGCCATGGACAGGAACAGATGATAATCACTTGGTGCCAGGTCCGGACTATAAGGTGGATGCAGAAGAACCTCCCAACCAAACTCCCGGAGCTTCTGGCGAGTCACTATCGCTGTGTGTGGCCTGGCGTTGTCCTGATGGAACACAATTCCTCTCCTATTGGCCAAAGCTGGCCGCTTATGGGCGATTGCTTCCTTCAGACGGTCCAATTGTTGACAGTAGAGTTCTGAGTTAAGAGTTTTGCCGTATGGGAGCAGCTCATAGTAGATAATTCCCTGCCAATCCCACCAAACACACACCAAAACCTTCCTGGCCGTCAATCCTGGCTTGGCCACCGTTTCCGCCGGTTCACCGTGTTTCGACCACGACCGTTTTCGCTTGACGTTGCCGTAAGTGACCCACTTTTCATCACCAGTCACCAACCGCTTCAGAAATGGGTCGATTTTGTTGCGGTTCGGCAGCGATTCGCAAATGGAAATTCGGTCTATGAGGTTTTTTTTGCGTTAACTCGTGTGGCACCCATACATCGAGCTTCTTTGTGTATCCAGCCTTATTAAAATGGTTCCAAACGGTTTTTTGTGCAATCTTTAGCTCTTTTGCAATCGAAACAGTGCTAACATGACGGTCGGACTCGATAATTTCCATGATTTATCGACATTTTCGACAATTGGCCTTCCAGTGCGTGGTGCATCCTTGACATCGAAGTTACCGGAACGGAATCGACGAAACCAAAATTGCGCATGATTGGCTGTTACAGTATCAGGTCCATAAACGCTATTCACATTTTCAGCCGCCTGGCTTGCGTTTTCTCCCTTATCGAAGAAAAACTGTAAAATGTAGCGAATTTTCTCTTTGCTGTTGTCCATCTTTGACAAGCTCTCAAACAAAACTGAATCAATTAATCAAAAAAGTGTCAAAAAAGCTTTTTTAGTAGGAACTGTCATCTTTCTAATTCCCCCTAGCGGAACACGATCGGACTTATACAACGCGAGATGCAGATAAATAACGCCATCTATTGGAAAAATAATGGATTTCTTTTTACTACACCTAATATATTATATATAGAAATGATCAGGATCAAAAACTGAATCGATTTAGACATGTCCGTCTGTCCGTCCGTCCGTGGTCGGATCTCCTCCGAAACGGCTGCACCAATGAAGTCGAAATTTGGCACACATGTATATCGGGGTCCGAGTATGATCCTAAGTAAAAATGGGAGACATCCGCCCACTTCCACGCCCACAAATGAATTTATTGTGTTTTCAGTAAAATGCTTGTAACTTGCGAACCACTCAACACAATTCATTGATATTTGGTGTGCTGGTAAGCTACAAAAAGGGACATTTCCTGGCAAAAAATGGACGCCGCGCCCCTCGAGCCACGCCCACAAATAAGCCCAAAAATAACGGCTTATCGTAACTTGTGATGTAAAAGGCGTAGAAGCTTCGAATTCGCAACATCGGTTCACCAAGGCGAAAGAAAGGTGTAGGATAAAATTTTATGTGGCCCGCCCACTGCCACGCCCACAAATAAAGATTTTTCGTAACTTCCGAAGTAAAAGGCGTAGAAGCTTCAAATTCGCAACATAGGTTAACCAAGGCGAATGAAAGTTGTAGGTAAAAATTTTATGTAGCCCGCCCACTGCCACGCCCACAAATGGAGATTTTTCATAACTTCCGAAGTAAAAGGCGTAGAAGCTCCAAATTCGCAACATAGGCTGACCAACGCGAATGAAAGGTGTAGGAAAAAAATTATGTGGGCCGCCCACTGCCACGCCCACAAATGAAGATTTTTCGTAACTTCCAAAGTAAAAGTCGTAGAAGCTTCAAAATCGCAACATAGGTTCACCAAGGCGAATGAAAGGTGTAGGGAAATAATCTATGTTGCCCTCCCACTGCCACGCCCACAAATAGAGAAGCAAAACATAGTGCGCTCATAATGTCGGGACGCTGGGTATTTCAAAGTCGGGCTTGACCGACTTTAGCTTTCATACTTGTTGATACTGTTTTTTGACAATAGATTGTAGGGGAACCAATAATGCAATCAAGGTTCGGTTTCTTGCATTGAATTCGTTTATTTCTATACTTTCAACATTAATTTTTCTGAAATTTTACTGTCTCTAGTTTGACCGTGATTTGACCTTGAAATGTCCCTTACGAAAAATTTATACTACAACGGTTGTCACGATTCAGCCCATGAAAGTCGTCTGAAAAAAAAAAAAACAAAATGATTTAGTTTCTTTATGACTTTGGCTATCGTTTGACACGAGCTTTTTAGATTTTTTTCATTTTAACGATTTTTACAGCTATTCTTGACCTTGAAAACGTAGACATTTTTGATTGTTTGTTGCCTGTTTCGTGAAATTTTGGCATTTTTCAAACACCTCGTGTCAAACGATAGCCAAAGTGATGAAATACTCTCAGGACCAACGATAAGTTTAATTTGCTTTCCAGTTCGTCGAACATGAGTGCTGATTCCGATGAAGAAAATTTCTGCTTCTCTTTTTTAGTTCACTCAATTATTCGTTTCAAAAAAAAAAAAAATTTTGTCAAAGATTTTTTCAGATTCACGAAAAGATTTCATTTAAGGTACAAAATTTGTATTTAAAGGTTTTTTTTTTATTTTTTTTATATTATTTTTTTTTTTATTGATCACAAAGGTTTTTCATAAAACTTTAAATTCTTCACTTAGAAGGGTCTTTGTAGTTTTTCAAATGATTCACAAAAAATTGTATTTAAGGGTTTTTTATTTGATTTTTTTTGTTCGCAAAGGTTTTTCATAAAACTTTAAATTTTTCAATTTAAGGGATCTTTTAATTTAATTATTAAATTTTCCTTTTAAGGACTTTATCCTTGTTACGCGACAGGCCCCACGTTGGGCGCCAATTAAAACATATGATATGTTTTGCAAAAAAAAAATATTTAAATGTTTTTATTTATAAAATTTTTTCTTTAAACACTTTCTTAAATTTTTACTTAGAAGTCCCTTCCGCTTTGCGGAATTTGTACTTAATTCTTATTTGTTTAACCGAGTTTCCAGAACTAAACTTGTTCACTTCCAATTCATTATTTTTATTGCAATTAATTGCTTAGCTTTGCCAAAAATGAAAAGCGCGTGCAGACTTGCTACCGGACGTATGAGTGTGAATGCAATCGTGGGAACGTTATCACGTTGCTTTGCATGTGTTGCTTAACTGAAGCAGCGAGAAGATCGGGTTACGATAGAAGGAATGGGTCAATACGCGAAAGGTGCATGGAATGGCTCAGGTGACCAGTGTGGGAATCGGATGTTGCGCAAGAGGTTTGGTGGTTAATGTGGGAACGAGATGTTATGCAAGAAGCGCATTGCAATGTGGAAAATATTTTTATTTTTGAGGCAAACTATCTAAATGTTTTAACTTATATTTATACAAAATTTTTCGCATCTTGCCAAAATGCTGAAAGATGCAAGAAGCGGCTATAGTGGAAACAGCGTCTAAGTCAAAACGGGGTGTTAGCATATGCGCATGTCGTTTTGTCATTTTGTAGTTATCTTTTGTATGCCCAACACGTGATATATGAGTGAATATTGTTATTTAGAAAAGAAGCGTTTATTAAAATTGCGTTTGTTTTCCACAATGGTTGTGAAAACAACCTCACAATTTTCGATATGCTTACAATTTTGAAATTAGGAATTTCAATGAACATATGTTTTGCATTTATATAGTGATGACACTCAGATTTCGATTTTTGATCAGTTTTAAACAGGATTTATCTTGTTAAGCTACTTGTTTTAAATTAACACAGGAAAGTTTCTCGTTTTAGTTTTGTATGATTAAACGGGAAAAGTCTAAGTTGTTTGAGTGCTAAAACGGGCAAAGTTGCTAAAACGCGAATAAAACGGCATATGTTAATGGCCTATAACTGTCAAAAGAAATCGAAACAAAAAACGACGGCAATGTTGCCAGAAGCAAAAATAAACATTCTAAAAAACTACAAAAAATTCCCTAAAATTCTTTAAAATTCTTTAAACAAGGAAAAATGAAAATAAATTTGGAATATGTGTTACGTGAGGCGTCATGTGTCCTAAAAAGAAAAAAAAAATTAAGTAAACACTTTTCCTTAAAACAAAAATATAAAAAAATGTAAATAAAGGAAGAAGAGAATTGTAGTTTGAAAAAAAAAATATAAAAAATAAAAAATAAAATAATAAAAAAAAATTTAAGAAAATAAAAAAATACACATTTTTTGATACAACCACAAACACAACAAGTAACAAGTAAAGACGACATATGCACAAACAACATATACATCCAAAACATTAAAACACTTCTATAGATGGAGAACTTGAACAATAAGCTAGAGGCTGCAAAATTAAAATTCCTGGTGACCCATCGGCAGATAAAGGAAGCCCAACGAAAGAAAAAAGAGTTGCCGGCGACCTTGGTGGAGATCCAGGACCCAAAAACAAAGCACGTGCGCCTACATCCAAGATCCATGCCTGATATGATGAGGCCAAAGCTCATATCCGTAGAGCCTGCGCCTGTGATAGCCGCGCCGACAACTGCTCCAACACGCAGACCACCTTCTCCAGAGGAACCTAGTTGGAAAGATGTCCTCGAAATCAACATTAATGGAGAAATTGACAACCTGAACTGGTTACAGTCAGACGAGCCCAAGTAACCAAATCATAGCAAGCGTGAATAAGGAGCAAGTGGGTGAACGTACTCCGATGGATTTACGGAAAGAGATATACGCAGCGTTGCAAAGACGCGCCCCACGTCAGGCTCTGCGTTTCAAAACACGTGTGAGCGATACCTTGTACCAGATCAGGGTGTCGAAATCCGGGTATGTCAAGGTAACAAGTGAACCAGCACCAGTGCTACAGCCTTGAAGAAGTCCAAGAAAGAACTGGAAAATTGGTCACACATGAACACATTAACACTTTTGAAACATTGAATATTACAATTTTCATTTTTATTTTTTTGCTAATTAGATGTTTTGTATTTATGTATATAGAATGTTTATTTTTAGATAAAGGAATAGAAATGAAATATTTAAAAAAAATTGTGAATCTTCTTTCCTTTTTTTTTTTGTTTGTTTTTCAATCCACTTCACTTAGAAATACTTAACTCAAATCTCACACCACCGTTTACATCATAGCCACATCCGGAAACCAAATAGGCAAATTAAGGATGTACTTACAAACTCAATAAATATGGGTATTCATTCAGACCTTGAACTTAGTGAACTTTGAGAACTTTTTAAACTGACGTCAAAACTTCCATGTATTTTGACAGTTAACTCAAAGAAGTTCTCAGAGTTCACTACTTCGAGTGTTTGAATACCCATAATGAGTACAAATGGGCTCTACGCAGATATGCAGGAAGTAAATTTCCTATACGAAACACATGCAAAAAAAACCAGGAAGTACTTTAAGTTACTTCTGATACTTCAACGAATACGCAGATTAAAAGCAATCGAACATGCAAGGTCGCATTTAAACCATAAATTTTCTATATTTCTGTCGACCTGTCATCGAAATTACAGCTCTGATATCCTTTCTTCACAAGAACGAGCTCTATACTTCCTGCATATCTGCGTAGAGCCCAATACCAAAGAAGCACGATCAATAATCCAGCGCAAATTTCTTATTCATATCAAGACAAAATGAAAGCAAGGAAAGGAAAAGGAAAAGGAGAACAAATAAAAATAGCTTTTTAGCTATGCAGAGTTGTATTTGGACACTCAAGGGTTTTGGAAAATCTAATGCTATGTTCTCACTATAGGGGTTAAGTTCTTAACCTGTCATTTTAACTCAAAGCGTTCATATTAGCTTCGAGCGAGTTAAGGTTTACTAACGTCATATGACCCAGCCGGAAAGTTCACTACCTCTGCACTACTTCCGAAGTGGTGAAATTCATACTGCGGCTACTCGAATTACTTACCCTAACTGTTAATGAAGTTTGTTGGGAGATGGCCGCTGTTTACATTACATGCATGTGATAATGTCCAGCTTGGGAGTTTGAAATCTAAAAATCTAAAAAGGCGCAAGGTATATCATCGAGAAATTGTAAATAAAAATGGAATTTACTTTATTAGAAATGTTCAAAGGAGCTGAAAAAGCCAAAGGAATATTGGAAGCAATAATACCAGAAGAGCATTACAATGTCCGCAGGAACAAAAGAAAATTAATGGAGCAAATAGTGAAAGCGGCATCACAAAACGTTCCACGACCTGTGATCAAATATTACATATCCAAATACGTGCTTCCTTCCCCACTCATTTTCTGCGCGTGAAAGCTTCCTGCCAGTGTCGTTTTAAATTTTTACCCGGTTTTTGTACTCCGTGTTAGCAAATGTAACTGAAAGTTTCTAATGCAACTCTGCGCTAACCTTAGAGTTAAATGTTAACCCAGGGTATATTTTCGGGTTAGATGATTTTTTTATATGTGTTTTGACATTTGAAACCCTGGGATTCGCCGATAACCCTAACCCGGCCTAGTGAGAACATAGCATAAGATCAAAAAGATCCATGCGCTTTATGCCATTGTAAAAGCTTTTATTTAGTCATTGTATTAGTTCGTCGTTACTGCCAATGCAGCTACGAGAGCAAGGAGATAGGGCAAAGAGCTTTGATATAAGAAGAGATTGCAAAATTTATAAAGCTTTTAAAGAGCTTTCTCGTTCAGGCGACCGCCTCGGGTATAGATCGAAATGCGTGTATTTTGTTGTTGTCCACTTGCACGCAAGAAAAAAAACCGAAGTCCGTCATCTCGTTCGCCCTTGAGGGCTCAACGCTAATAAAGTAAACTGAAAGGAAGTATAGAGCTCATTATTTTGAAGAATCAAATTAGAAATCAGACTTGAAATTTCGATGACAGGTCGACAGATATATAGAAAATGTATGATTTAAATGCAACCCTGTGAGTCCGATTACTTGTAATTATCGTATTCGTTCAAGTAGCGAAAGTAAGCCAAAGTATTTCTCTGTTTTTTCTACATGTGTTTGGTATAGGAAATTTACTTGCTGCTTTAGAGCGTAGAGCCCTTAAGTAAGAAAAGTCAATTGTAGGGTGACCAAACATCATTTTTTAAAAGGACATGTCCTTTTTTTGGCGATTTGAAGAAAGTAAATAATCGGCCTTTCATTGTCCTTTATTTTATTAATTTTTCTGGTGATATTAATAAACCCCGTTCCAGTGTATATAACTTATTACTAATAAGTACTAGAGTGTCCCAAATTGTGTTTTTTTTTTTGGAAATGTTAAAATGTTCAAACGGAATTCGAAAGATAATTACCTAAAAACATTTTGAGAATTTTTTCAGATTTTTTGAAGGACGTTTAGAGGTCGCGCAAATGGATTTTATGGGGAAACCTCCGCTTTTGAGGGATGGGTTGTAATTTATACCTCAAATCGATGCCTACGTGTAAAATTTTATTGTGATATGTAATCAGATCGAAAGATAATGAATTGAGGCGTACAGGGGCTCGAAATCGTTTTTCAGGACCCGCTAAGCCGCAAAATGGGTTTCTTCTAAAAAAAAAAATGTACTTTTTTTGAAAAAACCAAAAAAAAGTAAAATTCGCTTTAAATGTAAAATCTTAGTATGCAGATTTAAAGTCCAATCAATTCTTAGCAAACAAAAAACAATGGTCATATACCTTTTATTTTGACGAGGCTATGCTAATTTAAAATTTTTACTCACCTGTGTGCGCGCGATTTGCCACTATGAACTTAGCTTTCGTAGTGCAACAATGAAAAGCTCATAGTTTTCTAATTTTTTAATGCAACAAGAATTTATTTATATTAAGAAGATAATAAAAACAACAAAAATTAATTTCTTGAAGAGTAAAAAAAAATTATATATAGAAATTTTCTTTTTCTCCGTATTTCGAAAAGATTTTCTTAGGTCGTGTTTGACTATTTGAAGTTAATACTACGCCCTAATAAGAACATGTGGAAAAGTGTTTTCATTGAATATGGAAAACATTTGTCGAAGGGGGAGGGGGAGTTTTGGTTTTCGATTTATGGTGTCCTTTATTTAACCGAAGGCAATTTGGTCACCCTAGTCAATTGTACTACTCTCACATTGATCTTCAATCCTTTTGTGTGTGTGTTTTTGTTCGAGCCTATTTCGCCGAACATACCAGCAAACCAGACTGCAAGTGTTAGACAACCAATTATTAATATAAGCTTTTTCTAACCATAATATTAAAGTTTTTAAAAAAAGGTTTTAAAATCTCTTGAAAAAAAAATGTTTTATAATTGTGAATTCGAAATATTTTGTATGAAAACATAATATATAAGCAATTCAAAAATGCTTATAAGAAGCTTTTTGTTATTTGTTTCATTGCTGTAGCAACGGTTCGGCGAAATAATCGTTCGCGTTCGAATTTCTTAAGAATTCGTGAGAAGCCGCATTTACGGCTGCGCTTGTTTAGTTGGTGATTGAATTTCTAACAATTAAGACCGCGCGTGTGCCAAAAAATTGGAAATTATAATTAAATTTATATAAATAAATAAACGTTTAATTGTACGTTTTATGCAAATAATGTCGAAAAGGACAAGCAGGGCAATTGCACGAGAAAGTCGGAAAATCGTCGAAATGGTGATGTCTAAACGGCGAGCGGAAGAAGAAGGCTCAAATAATTAAATTCCGGCTACTGCAAGCTTTGAGCCAGAAAAGGAATACATCGAGGACATGGATCGAGATATTTTCATGGAAAGCGATTCGGATAGTGAAACTTATAGTGATGTGGACGATGATGAAGACTTTTCTATAAGGGAGAGCCTGGGAAGTTGATGTGTTCGCCACAATATCAGCAACAGCGCAACCAACGAGCTGTTGCAAATTTTGCGTCCAAAAATAAATGGTCTCCCAATTGACGCTCGTTCTTTACGGAAAACTTCGAGATAAATTGAAAAATTTGATATTGCAGGGGGTGAATACGTTCACTATGGGATTCAAGACTGTCTGACAGATTTTCTTCCTTTAAATGGCCAATATGACCCCGTTTTGTATTTAAATGTCTATATTGATGGCTTACCTATTTTAAAAAGCTCATTAAAACAAATCTTTTTATTAAATGTGTATCCATTTAATTAAATGTGTATAGCACAGATTCAGTTTCGTAGTCGGGATTTTTATCGGGAATTCAAAACCGAAATGTGTTTCTTCCTACCTAAATTTTGTGTGACCGAGCTGAAATGTTTATTGGAAGAAGGGTTTGTTTTCGAAAAAAAAATATTCAATTAAGATTAGAGATTTTATATGTGATGCTCCAGCCAGAGCGATGCTCTAAGGAATAAAGGGACAAACAGGGTACTACTCTTGTACAAAGGCTCCCAAAAAGGAGAACACAAGGAGCATCGTTTGATATTTCCTATTCAGTTAAGTTATCCCCGGACGGATACTACGTTTAGGTCCAGAGAAAATAGTGAGCATCATATGGTCAAAACAGAAATTTTGTTGGAGTCCTATTGACCTATTGACATGATTAAGCAAATCCCACTTGAATATATGCATGTGGTTTGGCTTGGCGTTGTCACGACATTGTTAAGTGCCTGGATAAAAGGAAAAAATCGCTTGCCGTCTGAAAATCTTCAACTACTTTCACAAAATTTCTTGGACATGAAAAGTCAAGTACCAAGAGAGTTTTCAAGAAAACGTCGCGGTTTTGCTGAACTCGATTGCTTTAAAGCCTTGAAATTTAGACAATTTTTGCTATATACGGGCCCAGTGGTTTTCAAAGGAGTATTGAGTAATGAAAAATATGTTCTAATTAAGTTTGTTGTATGCATATGCAAACAGAGAGTTGTTTTTGCAATTTAACTGTGAAAGTATATGAGCTAAACTTCTCTTTTCTTTGATAGCGAATCAACAGATTCCTATTTTTGTTGCATTTTTTGGTCCCTTATTCGGTGACACTTTTCTGCAACGAAAGTTTTTATTCTAGAAGAACAATAATTAGTTTATTAATGTGAAAATATATTTTCAAAATCATCCATAAGCGACTACTTGCGCAAATGGATTTTATGGGGAAACCTCCGCTTTTGAGGGATGGGTTGTAATTTATACCTCAAATCGATGCCTACGTGTAAAATTTTATTGTGATATGTAATCAGATCGAAAGATAATGAATTGAGGCGTACAGGGGCTCGAAATCGTTTTTCAGGACCCGCTAAGCCGCAAAATGGGTTTCTTCTAAAAAAAAAAATGTACTTTTTTTGAAAAAACCAAAAAAAAGTAAAATTCGCTTTAAATGTAAAATCTTAGTATGCAGATTTAAAGTCCAATCAATTCTTAGCAAACAAAAAACAATGGTCATATACCTTTTATTTTGACGAGGCTATGCTAATTTAAAAATTTTTACTCACCTGTGTGCGCGCGATTTGCCACTATGAACTTAGCTTTCGTAGTGCAACAATGAAAAGCTCATAGTTTTCTAATTTTTTAATGCAACAAGAATTTATTTATATTGAGAAGATAATAAAAACAACAAAAATTAATTTCTTGAAGAGTAAAAAAAAATTATATATAGAAATTTTCTTTTTCTCCGTATTTCGAAAAGATTTTCTTAGGTCGTGTTTGACTATTTGAAGTTAATACTACGCCCTAATAAGAACATGTGGAAAAGTGTTTTCATTGAATATGGAAAACATTTGTCGAAGGGGGAGGGGGAGTTTTGGTTTTCGATTTATGGTGTCCTTTATTTAACCGAAGGCAATTTGGTCACCCTAGTCAATTGTACTACTCTCACATTGATCTTCAATCCTTTTGTGTGTGTGTTTTGTTCGAGCCTATTTCGCCGAACATACCAGCAAACCAGACTGCAAGTGTTAGACAACCAATTATTAATATAAGCTTTTTCTAACCATAATATTAAAGTTTTTAAAAAAAGGTTTTAAAATCTCTTGAAAAAAAATGTTTTATAATTGTGAATTCGAAATATTTTGTATGAAAACATAATATATAAGCAATTCAAAAATGCTTATAAGAAGCTTTTTGTTATTTGTTTCATTGCTGTAGCAACGGTTCGGCGAAATAATCGTTCGCGTTCGAATTTCTTAAGAATTCGTGAGAAGCCGCATTTACGGCTGCGCTTGTTTAGTTGGTGATTGAATTTCTAACAATTAAGACCGCGCGTGTGCCAAAAAATTGGAAATTATAATTAAATTAATATAAATAAATAAACGTTTAATTGTACGTTTTATGCAAATAATGTCGAAAAGGACAAGCAGGGCAATTGCACGAGAAAGTCGGAAAATCGTCGAAATGGTGATGTCTAAACGGCGAGCGGAAGAAGAAGGCTCAAATAATTAAATTCCGGCTACTGCAAGCTTTGAGCCAGAAAAGGAATACATCGAGGACATGGATCGAGATATTTTCATGGAAAGCGATTCGGATAGTGAAACTTATAGTGATGTGGACGATGATGAAGACTTTTCTATAAGGGAGAGCCTGGGAAGTTGATGTGTTCGCCACAATATCAGCAACAGCGCAACCAACGAGCTGTTGCAAATTTTGCGTCCAAAAATAAATGGTCTCCCAATTGACGCTCGTTCTTTACGGAAAACTTCGAGATAAATTGAAAAATTTGATATTGCAGGGGGTGAATACGTTCACTATGGGATTCAAGACTGTCTGACAGATTTTCTTCCTTTAAATGGCCAATATGACCCCGTTTTGTATTTAAATGTCTATATTGATGGCTTACCTATTTTAAAAAGCTCATTAAAACAAATCTTTTTATTAAATGTGTATCCATTTAACTAAATGTGTTTAGCACAGATTCAGTTTCGCAGTCGGGATTTTTATCGGGAATTCAAAACCGAAATGTGTTTCTTCCTACCTAAATTTTGTGTGACCGAGCTGAAATGTTTATTGGAAGAAGGGTTTGTTTTCGAAAAAAAAATATTCAATTAAGATTAGAGATTTTATATGTGATGCTCCAGCCAGAGCGATGCTCTTAGGAATAAAGGGACAAACAGGGTACTACTCTTGTACAAAGGCTCCCAAAAAGGAGAACACAAGGAGCATCGTTTGATATTTCCTATTCAGTTAAGTTATCCCCGGACGGATACTACGTTTAGGTCCAGAGAAAATAGTGAGCATCATATGGTCAAAACAGAAATTTTGTTGGAGTCCTATTGACCTATTGACATGATTAAGCAAATCCCACTTGAATATATGCATGTGGTTTGGCTTGGCGTTGTCACGACATTGTTAAGTGCCTGGATAAAAGGAAAAAATCGCTTGCCGTCTGAAAATCTTCAACTACTTTCACAAAATTTCTTGGACATGAAAAGTCAAGTACCAAGAGAGTTTTCAAGAAAACGTCGCGGTTTTGCTGAACTCGATTGCTTTAAAGCCTTGAAATTTAGACAATTTTTGCTATATACGGGCCCAGTGGTTTTCAAAGGAGTATTGAGTATATGAAAAATATGTTCTAATTAAGTTTGTTGTATGCATATGCAAACAGAGAGTTGTTTTTGCAATTTAACTGTGAAAGTATATGAGCTAAACTTCTCTTTTCTTTGATAGCGAATCAACAGATTCCTATTTTTGTTGCATTTTTTGGTCCCTTATTCGGTGACACTTTTCTGCAACGAAAGTTTTTATTCTAGAAGAACAATAATTAGTTTATTAATGTGAAAATATATTTTCAAAATCATCCATAAGCGACTACTTGCTGACGTACGTTTCTACCTGCCGTCTGGGGTCTCATCAGAGCAGTTTTTACGGATTGACTAACTATTGAGTCAAATTTCGGTTTGCGTATTAAACTACCTCTGACTTCAATCCATACCCTTGAATTGTAGCATCAGAAATGACTGCTAATAGCAGATCTATCTTAAGCTTTTGAGCTTGAAAGCATTCACTAAATTAATCAGTTCGTATTCTATGCGGCTGGATTCCCGCTGTTTGAATTAAGTTTGTTGCATGCATATGCATACAGAGAGTTGTTTTTGCAATTTAACTGTGAAAGTATATGAGCTAAACTTCTCTTTTCTTTGATAGCGAATCAACAGATTCCTATTTTTGTTGCATTTTTTGCTCCCTTATTCGGTGACACTTTGCTGCAACGAAAGCTTTTATTCTAGAAGAACAATAATTATTTTATTAATCTGAAAATTTATTTTCAAGCGATGCTTGAGAAAATCATCCAAAAGCGACTACTTGCTGACGTACGATTCCACCTGCCGTCTGGGGTCTCATCATGTTCATTTTTTGAAACTATCCTAAGCAATCCAGATTTTATTAGACCCAAAACAGTGCATAGTCAAAAACCAATGAGCCAACAAACTCTTGTGTTCCTTCGTTTCAGAAATTCCACATTTGTACAAGGATACTATGCTGACCACAAGCTTTCACGGGTTAACTCATTTGGCTGCAGACTGCTTAGAGTTACGATCAAACTACGAAAAATTATAAGTGGTACTTTTAGCTTCCTTCAAAATAAGTCATTTTATTTGTCCCGATTTTCACCAAACGGTTATTATCGTGTTAAAGTTGACGATATAACAGAAAGTGACAACAATATAAAGATAAATGGAAAACGGGTACTCGACTTAACAAATTATTTTGATTTCAAAATAACTTCGTCCAGTTTTTTTATAATGCACACTAAAAACCTTCACTTTTCAGAATGCATTTAGTCACATTCGATTGAAATCAATTCGTTTAAAATGATACTTTTTAAGGACAAAGATTTAAGTTACACCTTAATACCATTTGTAAACAATGAATCCAAGTTTTAACTTCAACGCTGATTACGCCGCCTTAGAATCTACATCATCGGATGAAAATTCCGAAGAAATGGGTTTCTGAAAAAAGTCTAATAAGCCTTATATGTATCTTAATATTAACATAAAATTTTTTACAGAGATCAGGAAATGTGTAAACGAGGCACTCAAAAAAAAAACTACAGGAATTTGAGGAGAAAAACAAAAACATGTTTGTCCGTCTGACTGAAGAAGTTCTTGTTTTGCGGAAAGAAGTTGGGAAATTAAAAAAAAAAAAATTAAAAAAACGATGAAGAGGTTAAGATCCTTCCCAAAGAGACATTCAAAGAAATTCCTAAATTTTTAGAACTCGATTCTAAATTGATAAGTGAAGAGGAGACCATACACCAAATTGTAATAATTTTCATTTTGGCTATGCCCATTTGTTAATGTAAATATATTTTTCAGAAAGCGGAGCAAGCCAAAATCAATATAGTAGGGAGCCCAAGAGGGGATTTTCGCAGTTACTCGAGCGTGTCAGAAAATAATATGGGGAGAAAGCTTGCACCCTGTTATATGGCCCCACCATATATGAGCGCTCAATATTGGGGTGTACGTTGAGGGCAGCCCGTCAGATTAGTAAAAAATCGATCCTCTGAAAAACTCGAGTGCGTCAGATTAAGAGAAGGTAAGTTAAGCAGATGTTAGAAAATGTAAATTTCAATTTTCTGACAATTTGAGCATGGCATAGAGAAATAGGTGAGTACTAAAGTTGCAAATAAAAAATGTCAACTCGAAATACTCGAGCGCGATGGTTTTTTTTTTTTTTTTTGAAGGAAATCGTTTCACGGATCACGAAAAACATGTAATCTGACGTTTTTCGTGGGGCAAAGTAGGAAAAAATGGCACATTTAATTGCAAGCTTTGTAGTGTATTCAAATGATTTTTTAAAATTAAAAATTTGTATTCCGTGTCAATAAAGAGCTTTTAAAACTGAAAAACTTTGAATCGCGAATCCTTTTCGTTTCTTTTTCTCTCTCTCTCTTTCTCTCTCTCCTTATAAATAAATATTTATAGATTATTTTATATATTGATTGTTTGGTTTTTAAACTGTCAGATTAACAATACGCCTCCAAGTAATTGTCAGATTATCATTCAGGGCGACTAAGACAAGTTGATCCCTCTGCATAAAAATCTGATATGCTCGAGTATCTCAAGGTTACCGTTTTTTTTTACATTTTCAAAAATTATTCCTGAGCTTTGGCCACCTCCAAAACGTCAGTCATTGAAATATGACATTTTCAGGAGTCCAATTTACTTTCACTGTGAATATCTGACACGCTCGACTAACTTTTTTGTCTCTTTTTTTCACCTCTATTTACGGCCAACTACCTCCAATTAAACGTCAGGTTAATAAATATTGATTATCAGGAACATAAAGCGCGTTTACTGTATCAATTTCTGACGCGCTGGAGTATTGCAATGTGTCCATTTTTTTTTAAAACATTTTTGACTATTCTTACACGCTCCCATCCCCATTAAGAACGTAAACTTCACAATCCAATAAGTTTCGATGACGCTTTAGTAACTGCAAATTTATCATCTCGGGCTCCCCTACTAATATTTTGAATAGCACAAGGTTCGCGAAATATTGTTGGGGACGCATTATGACTGATAATTTAGCGGAAAAATTCGCCTGGCGCGGAACAATCGCAAAAAGATGTGTAAAAGACACGAACTGTTCAACAATTATAAAAAGTAACTGATTTTCTCACGTTTTTTTGAATTGTAAAACTTTACCTTTTTGTATTTATTACAGATGTTATCAGAGCTTAATATGAGAAGCCCGATGAGGAATTTGTTCGGGCAACAAAAAGATTTTTTCAATTTGCGAAAAATCGTAAACAAATTAAAGCCGCCAAGTTGTTATCTGACATTTAAAGCGGAAAAGTTCTCAGAGTTCACCCATTGGAGGTCTGAATATATCCCCACATTGTTTATTTAAAAAAAGTTATGTTTTGAAAGTTTAGAAAAGTGTTAACAACTTATTTATAAACAGTTTCATTTTGAATACGTATTTGGCTTTTTATAAGCAATTTATAGGTGTTTATAAAATACTTCGATTATCATTACAAAACCTTTAAAAACTTAAGTTTTTTAAATGATACAGTAAGCTTATTAAATATCTATTGATTGTTTTAAAAACGTTTAGAAACAACGATTTTTAAACAAAATAGTGAGCTTATAAATTAGTGGGCCGTTTCGCTAGTTTTTCGCTTATAGTGGTACGATTTTAAAATGAACTTGAAACGTTTTGAAAGCTTTTCGAAGCCAAGGTTTGGATTGATAATTATAAGCTTATAAGCTTAGAAAAAACGTATTTTAAGTGATATTGTTTGCTGGGATATATGAAAAATGGATGGTGTGTGCCAGTGCCGTAGCAACCATAGGGGCAAGAGGGGGATTTTCCCCCCCAACGCATTTTTGTTTTTGCCCATGAATAAAATTGAAAAAAAAAAATTTTCCCCCCCACGGAAATTGGAAAAATAATTTTGCCCCTCACGCAAAACAGAATTGCTACGGCACTGGTGTGTGCTTACACATCAACGTACGTATCAACTTGAACGGCTGTGTACTTCGCGTGTCGAGAATTCAGAAATCAGTTTTCGAGTCTAGCGCTTATGTTCTGTGTCAAACAAGAATAACTGTTTAAGTCCCAGTTTGCTGTTGCGGGAATAAGTTTTAATGATACGAAATTCTTACATGTTTCCATATTAAATGGAGTTTCATTTGTTGACTAATTTTTTTTTTTCTATTTAAGCCAAGATTGTAAGATTTTGCTGGAATAGACCGCGACAAAACGATAGCACATTAACATATTTGGATGTTACTTTAAAACTATGAAAGCGGGAACTTTTTTTTTGAGGCACTTTAAAAATGACAAGTTTTTCTAAGAATTCGCGATTTATTGGAAAATTTGGTCAACATGTAAAACCGTAAACTGCACAAACAGGTTTTGGGGTGCGACAAAACGATAGCACAAAATGCTTAGTGCTAGAATATTTTCAGATTATACAATAAAATAAAGTATTAGAAGTTTTTTTTAGTAATGAGTAGACCCTCCATTATTTTTTATTACTTCAGCCATGCGGGTCGGCAATGATTTAAACAGTTTTTTTTACGTATTTTTGGGGTATGGCCTCCCAGTGCCTCAAAATGCTTTCTTTAAGCTCCTCCACCGTTTCAAACTGACGATTTTCAGCATAAACAGCTCTAGCTAAATTTCCCCAACAGTTTTCAATTATATTTAGGTCCGGAGAACGAGCTGGCCATTCCAAAATATCAATATTTTTTTCATTGAAAAACTGTTTTACAATTTTTGCTGTATGAACGGCTGCATTGTCCTGTTGAAATATCATACCACCTGTAGTTAAATTATGTCCTCGAAAAGCTACTTCATTTCCTATCAAACGAAGATAGTCCACACTTTTCATTTTCGATGGTACAAACTTAATTTCAGTCTTCCCGCAATAGCCAATTCCAGCCCATATCATAACACTACCACCACCATACTGTCGGCGGCTTAAAACTTCCTCTTCCTTCCTCAGATCGTGATAGTAGTATGACCACCCATCTGGTCCATCCAGATTAAATTTTTTTTCATCGGTGAAAAGCACTTGTCGCCAACGTTTCTTCCAAGCAATGTGAGCTTCCGCAAATTTCAATCGCTTTTCTTTGTGTAAAGAAGTGAGAGGTGGTTTGCGAACCAATTTTTTGCGTTTGATATGCTGGCTTTTGTTCAAAATTCTTTGCACATTTCGGACGTTAGATTTAATGCCACACTTTTCAGCAATTTTTCTGGCTGTGAGATGAGAATTGGATGCTGGACGCAAAATCGCACGTTCATCTCTGCGAGAAACTGCTCTCGGCCGACCCCCAACACGATTTTGACCAAAATTTTCTGGATCTTTTAACAGATTATAGATCACCTTTCTGCTTCTCTTTAAGTTTTCAGCGATTTCGGCGACTTTCATTCCATTTTTATGTAAGTTTAGAGCCACGCCAACCTCAGAACCATTAAGCAGCTTTCCTCGACCCATCTCACCTCAAATTGCGCAAATACACCTTTTAATATTAAAACAGAAGTACAACTCGAAAAGAAAAATGAGCGATGTGTTGTCTGAAGCTGTACAAATTAAACTAAACCCGATTTCCTCAAAATGTGCTATCGTTTTGTCGCACCCCAAAACCTGTTTGTGCAGCTTACGATTTTACGTGTTGACCAAATTTTCCAATAAATCGCGAATTCTTAGAAAAACTTGTCATTTTTACAGTGCCTCAAAAAAAAAAGTTCCCACTTTCATAGTTTTAAAGTAACATCCAAATATGTTAATGTGCTATCGTTTTGTCGCGGTCTGTACTTCTCTCTGAAAGGAATTCAATGAAATAAATAACTCATTTTGAGCTTAAGTCGACTCACGCAGTTTTTGCTTATTCCCACAGTATTGTATGTAGAATATGGGTGAGTCCAGAGAAAATAATCCACTGAATGGCAGTCATATGATCGATGTTATATGATCGATGACAAATAAGTGACAGTATCATGCATGACACCTTGGGGGACATGTCATCTTATAGATATATAAAAAAAAAGGGAGAGATTTTTTTTTTTTTAGTTTGTAAGTACTTATTATTTTATTTTTCCATTTAAAGAAATTAAGTTTATTGAAAATTTAATTGTACTTATTTGGCAAAAAAAATGAAACGAAAAAAACAAAAAGCAAAAAAAAAACCCATGGGTACATATAAATAAAAATATAATAACAAATATACTTAAACTTAAATTCCAAATAATATTGTGTAATGAAAAAAAGAGTAGAGATCAAATGTGATTGTGAGCGAGAGAAAAGACGGGATCAACAAATCACTTCATTGTGTTCTCAAAGCCGACCAGACTTTATCTTTTTTATGACTCGCTTAAGAAAAATCGCACTACAAACGCGGATCTGCAGCTTCTGGCACAAGTCGCAAAGGGACAAATAAACAATACTGTGGAAATAAGCAAAAACTAAGTTATAAATTTCATTGAATTCCTTTCAGAGAGAAGTATAGTCCAGCAAAATCTTACAATCTTGGCTTAAATAGAAAAAAAATTATTATAGAAAAGAAACTCCATTTAATATGGAAACACGTAAGAATTTCATATCCTTAAAACTCATTCCCGCAACAGCAAACTGGGATTTAAACAGTTATTCTTGTTTGACACAGAACATAAGCGCTAGACTCAAAACATGATTTCTGAATTCTCGACTCGCGAAGCACACAGCCGTTCAAGTAGATACCCAGCCGGAAATGTCCCGGCGAAACAATTAATGATTTCAGTATGACAAAGCCCCGACTCCTCCTGATTATACACCAACTTTCTCATGAAATCTACACACAAGCGGCATTGGCCGTCTTAAGAGCACATGTCACGTTTTCGTAATCGAATTTGGAGTAGATCTTCTCCATCGCGTCGATACCTCTATCGATGACAATGGCATTGGAGTTGCGATGAATAACATTTCCTCACGATGACATTACCATTGCAATTGCGATAAAAAGCTCCTTCTCTCGATGGCAATGCAATTGTAATTGAGAAGTATAGAATTTTTCCCCTTGACATCCTTGGTGAAAAACTTTATGAATTGGTAATTTATGAGAAAATTTTGCGGCTGCCCACCCGGAATCAAATCCACTCATTGGCGGAGGTCCGCACAGGCCAAGAAAAAACGGATCTCAAAATTCCTTGAGTTCCGCAAAAACCCGCTCAGGCGGAGATAAAAACGGATACAATCAGAGAGCGCAAATCTGATTACTCGCTCTTATTTCTTGTGTACATTTTGTGTATGCAAAATTTCTCTCTCTCTCTCTCTCTCTCTTTTGCACGCCGGTAGTGGTTGAAAAAAAAAATTACTGAGAAATTTTTCGATTTTGCGCATCAGTCGCAGAATTAAACCGACGAAGCGTGCGCGTGTGCTCAAAAGTTTTAAAAATATAACTATAAAAAGTATGAATACCGAAAAACAAAAAAGGAAAATGCGACACTATTTAAGTGAACCAAAACACATTAATACGAAAATAATTGTTTATAAAAATAACCAAAATTAAATTGAAAATGCCAAGTGTGTTTAAGAAAAAGTTCAAGAAGACTCAAGTTCAATTTCTATTGAAAGTTATAAAGAGGAAGAAAGTTTTAATGTTCGATTAACACAGTGGTTTTGTCGCAATAATATTAGTAGAGAAGCCTCGAATATTTTTTTATTGCTTTTGTCCGAGAAAATACCTGACCTACCAAAAGACGTCAGGTCTCTAAAACCCACTCCCAAAGCCATCATAAAAATACGAGTACATCCTGGCGAATATGTGCATTACGGCGTGGAAGATGCTCTCACTGACTTTTTTTTTATCAATTTTCAATTCGAGGGTTCTGAGTAGTGATGCCACGAATATTCGGCCACTATTCGGTATTCGGTCTATTCGGCGTCATTTTTCAGTATTCGGTATTCGGCCGAATAGTTAAAACATTCGGCCGAATACCGAATAGTAGAAATAACTTATTAAAAAAATCAGCAGTAACTACAAATTAAATTTTTCTCACAATAACGTAAAAAAATTTAATTAACGAGAACTAAAAATACAGCAGATTTGCATTTTATTCTTTAGAAATATTAAATGTACGCTAGCTTCTTCTAAATTTTCTTCGAAAACATTATGAACAGTTGGCAAATTTTTCAGCGATAGCTTTTGCCTTGACTCCAGCTAGTCGCGAGTAGACCCAAGCTGTCTTTACTACGTGCCGAATATTCGGTTGCCGAATATTCGTTATTCGGCCGAGAGGTTGACCGAATATTCGGTATTCGGTATTCGGCCAAATCCACTATTCGTGGCATCACTAGTTCTGAGATAAGCCTCAACATAAATGTAGATGGTCTCCCTCTGTTTAAGAGTTCGCAAAAAAAGCTTGGCCAATATTAATAAATATTCATGGCACAAAGCCTGTAATGGTAGCTGGAATTTATGTTGGGTGCTCAAAACCGAAGGATCCAAATATATATTTGGATGAGTTTGTGACTGAACTCAATTATTTAATTAATACTGGAATGGTGTTTCAAAATAAGCATTGCAATTAGTGATGCCACGAATATTCAGCCACTATTCGGTATTCGGCCTATTCGGCGTCATTTTTCAGTATTCGGTATTCGGCCGAATAGTTAAAATACTCAGCCGAATACCGAATAGTAGAAATAACTTATTAAAAAAATCAGCAGTAACTACAAATCAAATTTTTTTCACAATAACGTAACAAATTTTATTAACGAGAACTAAAAATACAGCATATTTGCATTTTATTCTTTAGAAATATAATATTAAATGTAGGCTAGCTTCTTCTAAATTTTCTTCGAAAACATTATAAACAGTGGGCAAATTTTTCAGCGGCAGGTTTTGCCTTGACTCCAGGTAGTCGCGAGTAGGCCCAATCTGTCTTTACTACGTGCCGAATATTCGGTTGCCGAATTTTCGTTATTCGGCCGAGAGGTTGACTGAATATTCGGTATTCGGCCAAATCCACTATTCGTGGTGTCACTAATTGCAATATAAACATAAGGACTTTAATTTGCGATGGACCCGCCCGCGCTTTTATTTTAGGTGTAAAACATCATTCTGGTTATTATTGCTGCAATAAATGTGTTCAAAGAGGGGAAATTTTTCAAAAAAGAATGATTTTCAAAAAATCAGAAAATGTTCTTCGCACAAACACCGGCTTTAGGAACAGATCGCACCCAGAGCACCCTAATATAAAGTCCGAGTTGGTTTTAGAGAAACTTCCTATTGATTTGGTCGAACAGTTACCGTTCGATTATATGCACGTTGTGTGTCTAGGAGTAGTGAAAACTTTATAAGTGGCATCAGTAAGAAAAGGAAGACACGATTTTTCTCTTCATCGGAATAAAATAAAGTCAATAAGTGAAAATTTGCTTGCTCTGAGAAAATTTGTTCCGAAAGAATTTAAAAGGAAGCTGCGATCTCTAGATGATTTGGAACGATTTAAGGTAACTGAATTTAGGAGTTTTTTGCTTTTACACAGGTCCAGTCGTCTTAAAATTTGTTTAAGATAATAAACGATATACCCACTTTTTGCTCTTGAGTTTAGCTATAAGACTTCTTCTTCACGAAGAATATTGTAGAACAAAAAACGAATTAGCAATTCATTTATTGAATGATTTTGTGCAGCAAGTTCCAGACTTATATTCTTATACAATTTTAACTTACAATTTCCACTGCCTTACACATATGAGCAAACAAGCCTTAGTTTTCGGCTCCTTAGATACTATTTGTGCTTTTCCATTTGAAAGTTTTCTAGTGGAAATAAAAAAACTTGTAAAAAATAACGAAAATATTTTATCTCAAATACACTATCGCATTGTCGAACGCAGTAATTTAAAAATTGTATTTGAAGAACAAAAATTTAATAATAACTGCAACACGAAAATAAGATATAGAGACTTATATTTTGAGTTAACCGAATCTAACTGTTTTTATTTCATTAAAACAAACACATATTATGTATATAAAATAGTTGAAATTAAAAGAAACGGAAAAAGTATAGAGTTGTTTAGCAGATTATTACTGGGCCTTCAATCCATCTACATGCACACAATTGATACAAATCTTGTAGGAATATTTACTGCAGTTAATTACACATTGCAGAATAACATAGTGCACCATAAACTTGAGATGGTTTCTGGGAAAATATGTCATTTCTTAACGAATGGTGAAGATATTTTTTACCTCTTATTCATTATTAGATACTTAAATATAAAATATATATAATGGTTATTTATCACTTTTTCCCTAGTGATCGGTTAAATAAATGAAGCCGAAATTGCGTTTCTATAACAAATAAGGAAACAACATTTAAAGCCTCTATTCCAGGTCTTCGTTATTCACTAGGAAAAAACTCGATTAACAAGTTTTCCTTCTAAACTTTAAGTTTACTTTTTACATATCATCACTCGCGTGATATGGAAACGACAAAAAGCCTTAGTTATATTCTACTAAGTTTTAAAGCTTAGTTATACTGCGTTGCCACTTTGTCGACAAAGTGGTAAGTTAAATTTAAAGATAAATAAAAACACCAGTAAAGTGGTTTTCCTTACATCTCCCCCCTCGTGCAGAAACAATTTCAAATAAAAATTTTCGTAATTGTTTATTTACATTCCAGCACTGGAGATAGTTTTGTGATGTGGTAAAAATTTGATTCTTTTGTTTTATGTCCGGTATCAACTTCATATATTGAGTTTAAAATTTTGCTGTGAATTTTGTATGGTCCAATCCTCAGTTCATCCATCTTACTCCTATTAAGTCGATTTCCGTTTTCCACATATGGTCAAAGCCACGAGAACTGAAACCAAAGTAAAAAAATTTTTTTTTTAAATACCGTTTAAATTTATTGTTTTTCCGAACGACCTCATCCCATTGCATCGGGAAACGTGAATTTCACACAATTAGAAACATAGTAGGATGGGCATACAACATCATTTTTAGGTATTGCTCATGTTTCGCAACAATGGAAAACATTTCTGGGTCGGAGAAAAAAGTAAATATATTCGATATATTTTAAATTTTTATGCTGTTAGTCTCTATTTCAAAATAATATGGTTGATCTTAACTGAAAACGTAGAGTTTAAAAAAAAATGCGTTCGGTGAATGTATTTGATGGCACTGAAATGTAGGTTATTTTCGTGTAACGTGCGACACCAGAATTTAAAAAAAATGATTTTCGCATAGTTCAAGAAGTTAACAAACTGAATCAAGCAGATTTTTTTGGAGTATTTTTAGTCTACTTTTTGAATCAATATTGAAATTATTCAAATATAGCAGCTACAATAACCTACAAAGCCAACGAATATGTGTAACGTGCGACACTTTCATTTTTGGTTATTATTATGAAGCACAAAATATTCGCGAATGATGGTCACGGTCAAATTAAAACCGTAAGAGAGCATTAAGTCTAGCTGCGATATACTCAATTCCAAATAGTGCAAATGAAGTTTTTGCGAATTTCGCGAATCGTGGTCATGGTCAAAATCTTACCATAAATTACCACTTTATTTGGCGGCTAACTGCACAATCAGAAGAAGCCAAAAATCCGTTTATATACAGATATGAGAATAAGAGAAAGAGTAGTTTTTTCTTGTGTATAATGATGACCATTGTAATAGCGAGTCCAAATTTTTTTCAGCCAAAGCTGTACCCACACCAATAGGCTGGGATGTATAATAAAAAATTGGTGTCTGTAGTCAATTTACGGACGATAGTTTTACGTGATAACGTCATAGAACAATCACTATGTACGTAAAATAGAGCATTCAAGTTCACGTACGCTATTTTTGACGATTTTTGAAAATCTCTTAGAATTAATAATTGAAAAGTTAGCAAATAAGTCTCATTTTGTAATTTGTTTGGCGATTTTTAATATAAGTATAAAATAGAAAATAATAATCATACTTCACTTTTTAAATTAAAATTGCATATTAAAGTTTTCAAAATCAATGTCATGCATACATATACTTAACGTGCAAAGTGAAAAATTACAACACATTTTTGGTTTTTCAAATATTTCAGTTGGAATATCCGCTTAATTAACTTTTTTTCCTCTTTATACAGAAATAAAATCGAAAGGTAACGTGCGACACTTTTTTGTGTAACGTGCAACACCGCCTGTTTACGGCCATATAACCAAAATACCAATATATTTTGGAGGGAGTTATTTTTAATTTCATATCTTTGATCCTTCAGCTTGAATATAATAAATAGGAACACAGATTTTCACCGCTATAATCGCTAAGTTTTCAATAGGTGTGCATCAACCTCAAAAAACACTTCCAAATTTCTGTAACGTGCGACACCACTCTAATCTTCTACAGATCCGAAACGACAACAGATATCCAAAAATTTTGTTCCTAGGAAATGTAGGCCTTCAAAAGCTTTATCGATTGCAAAAAAAAGTTATGACCTTTACCTAGTTCTTTCCAAAATTTTTACAAAAATATGCGTACGAATGTAACGTGCAACACTTTCGCTTTGACCATATACTTTTTCTCCCACTTAGAATTCGTATTCTTGTCGATTACGATCAAATATTTTTATACCCAGCGTAAGCGGGGTATATTAGTTTTGTACGCCAAAACGGTTTTGAATTTTATTAATAGCTTATCAAGTTTTGTTTTTTTGTGTGCTTCTAAGTGGTCGGTCAAGCTTTCAAATGCATCTGTTCTAATATTTTCATTTAAATTTATTTCATAATTTTGATTATGTTTGGTTCTTTGTTGTAGAGCTTTAGAGTGCGGTACAAACTCCTCTTCATTTTTGGTTTTTTCATTTGCTTCTAGAGTGTTCCATTGCACGATTTCTAATTTTTCGTTTTGAATTAGTTTGAAATTTTTAATACAGTCTAAGCCAATTAAAAAGTCATAACTAAGGTTTCGCTTTCTTTTACAAAGATATCCATAGTTTTTTCAATATTATAGCTTTTTATTTTGAGGGTAACCTTTTGTTCTTTTCTCACCATTAATAGTCTTCAAGTTTATTGTTTGTGTATCATTTACGTAGTTTTGTTGAATTTTCAATAACTTACCGTTAATTAATGACACATTTGAGCCTGAGTCGTATATTCCAGAAACTTGTACAGTGTCATTCAATAGTAAATTTATTCGTATTAATGGTGGCACCTCTAGTTTTTAGGATTATTTTCATTCAATTCAATTTCTAGTTCTGAATTATTTACTTATTTTAGAATGTCATTTTTATTCTTACTTTTGAACCAGCAATTTTCCTCAGAATGGTAACGTTTTCCTTTCTTTTCGTTAATACATATTTGGCATGGTTTTTTCTCTTCAGCTTTTTTTTTTATTTAGTGTCAGAAGTTATTAAATTTTTTGGTTTGTAATTATTCTTCCCAACAAGGTGCTCCTACTTTCCAATTTCATTGTAAAGCTCTTCCGTTTCTTTTAAACTTCCTCTGTCAATTTTATCAGCTACATAGTTAGGAAGACCGGCTGCTATAAGGTCTATAAGAGTCCCAGTATCAATTGATTTTCTGACTTCCAATAGCAATTTTTCTTTTTTCAAGGAGTACTTAAACAAGGACCCCGATTGGTACTTGAAGTTTAGGGCATATCTAATAGAGGACCATCCTTTGTTTCCAAATGGTTCACAAAAATTATTTTCCCATGTGCTCCAATTTGATTCCACTGTAAGTTTCATTAACATGCAGCTGTACCAGTCTACACTGGCATGTTCCAAGAAATATTTTAAAATCTCGATTTTCTTTCTTTCCTCTTCTATTTTGAAACGAACACATTCTTTATTAAAATCTTTTATCCATTGTCCAGCATTGGAGTTTCTGCCCGTGAATTTTTCGATCACGAAGTCCTTTGCGATTTCCCCCAAATTTTGAGTTTCTGGTTTATCATGTTTTTCTTCAAGTAGTTTTTCCAATAATTTCTCCAGTGTTTGATTTGAACTGCCAGAGTCAGCTGTTTTTTCTCCTCTTTTATTTCTTCTAGGTAAAAATCATTGAACTGTACGTTAAGTTCTTCATCCAAGTATCTTTTTGGTATATTTTCTGTTAAAGTTAGCCATATTTTCCTTGTTTGGTATCGATTGGTTAATGATTTTCTTACCTCAGCATAAGAGGGAGTGTTTACAATTTCTTGATGAAAATTCGCAGGCTGGAGTTCGGCCGGTATTCCAAAGATCTGTCCATTAGGCGTAGCTATTGAGGTAATGCATATGACATTTGACTTCCCATCTGGTGGTGTTTTCATAACGAAATCAAACCTCAGTTTTGCATGCTTTTTTTTTTTTGTTTTTTTTTTTGTTTTTGCAGAAAATGTTTTTTAATGGTTATTTATCACTTTTTCCCTAGTGATCGGTGAAATGAATGAAGCCGAAATTGCGTTTCTATAACAAATAAAGAAACAACATTTAAAGCCTCTATTCCAGGTCTTCGTTATTCACTAGGAAAAAACTCGATTAACAATTTTTCCTTCTAAACTTTAAGTTTACTGTTTACATATCATCACTCGCGTGATATGCAAACGACAAAAAGCCTAAGTTATATTCTACTTAGTTATAAAGCTTAGTTATACTGCGTTGCCAATTTGTCCACAAAGTGGTAGGTTAAATTTAAAGATAAATAAAAATACCAGTCAAGTGGTTTTCCTTACATAAATATAAATTAAAGTAATAGAAATGTTATTTTTAATAAATAAAATTAAAAATTCTACTGCGATGGAGAACTACGAGCAATATTTTTGCATCGAGCCCAGCAACAGCTCGCGAAAAAAATTGAAATGAAGGGTATGAATACTGTTAATTCTTTTATTAATTAATTGATTTTTCAGATATATTGGACCAGTTGAAAAAATTTCAACAAGAAATCCAAAGTCAAAAGTTGACAGATTGACAGCTGAAACAATTTCCATAAGGAATGAAGTTTCTTCAATTAAAGCCAAAATTTTTCACGAACAATTTGTAGAAACTCGAATTACACCAGATTCGCCCTTTTCATCAAATGATGAAAATTTAAATTTCGAAACTATATTGCAACGCGAAGCTGAAATGAAAACATTTGTGAGTATTAAGTTAATCATTACACCGAGAGAAATTACAACAGTTAAATCAACTTCTTAGAACAGTTAAAGTAAGAGTGGTCAAATAAACTATATTCCGCATTAAATGCACTGAAAAAGGCAGTCAATTGAACAGTTGAAAAACTGTTACTTTTTATGCTTAAATTCGCTTTCGTTCACATAGACGTATAAGTTCGCATTCTGATCAACCGTCTCTGGAGGTTTCGATAGCTCAGTGCTTTAAACTTAACTTAAAACATAAACTTTAAACAAAAAATTTTGGGAGTGAAACAATTCCTAATGCACGTTCGCCAAAACTTGAGCAACCATAAACTCAAGTGAGCATTTTGACTAACCAAATAGATTCGTTCGTTTAGCGTTATGGTTAAGACGTTCGCCCAGCGAAGTGGAGGTCAGCGGTTAAAGGCTCGGCCGAGGCGAGAAAATTTGAAGAGATGAAAGAGAAAAACATTTAAATAGAAACAAATAAATAAAGAAAAAATATAATTCAATAAAAAAAAAATATTAATAAAAGACGATAAAAACAAGGGTGTATAGTCAGGGGAGCCTAACAATAGAATACCCGACACAGACACATAATTTTAAATATCAACTGGGACACAGAAGTAGGTCAGCAAATATAAAAACACCGACGACGGCAGCACCAGCTGACATAAGAAGTTATAGCGGTCAGCGAGATTGCGGAATTGTTCTGAATTGGACGAAAGTGCAGTCTAAAGCACTTTCGTCTTATAAAAGAGAAACATCAACGACGACAAGAGGACTCTTGATTTAGTATTCAAAGTACCAACTCCGGTGCAAGTACTCACCCAAGGGCCACGACAACGGAGCGTAGACTTAAGTGTTAGACAGGGAGCTAGGGAAGTCCTTTCGAGTCAAATAGGAGATAGAGTAGGATCGAAACAATGTAAATTAAAGTAATAAGTAAAACCAATAAAAAGGACTGAACTGAATTGCCTGTCTCCGTGTTTATTTGAAGAGGATATTTAGGTCTATGTATAAGTCTGGAGGAGCCAGACTGATACATCCCCCTAATAACAACAACATTTTGGCGCAGCCGGTATTCGACCGACTTTCGGTTGGATTCGAATCAAGGATAAGAATTTTTAAGAAACTATCCTAATGCGTTTGTGCGGTGTGGCATATGAAAATAAGAGTTGAGTGAAGCGGAACCTTTTTTGGTTTTAAAACCTGACAAAAGCAGACCCGGGTGAACGAAGCTCTAAAATTCATGTGTCTAACGCAGGCGTATGCGGTAGTTAAATTGAAGTGGGTATCCAGGAGTAACGTTTGATCGTGCTCTGCCGGTACTCCTTTGAGAAAAATTTTTATCCTGTGAAAAAGAAAAGCATTTGTTTTGAAGAACGGAACAGTGAGATTCAAGAGTCCAAAAGCATAAAAATAAATAAAAAATAAAATCAACGGTAGCAGATTCATCGCTGACGAGGGAATACAATGAGAAAAAAAATGTTAGCAAACGGAAGAATGAAAATGGTGAGTACAGAATTTTAACTAACATATTTAACTAACATATTTAAAATTTTTGAGAAAATTTCCTATGGAACAGGAATTAGAAAAACTTAGACAGACTTTACATCAGTCAGAAATAGATGCGAAATCAATTGTAGCAGATACGTGGGAATTAGTAAAGGAGGTAAATTTGAATAAGGAAATCTCGCAACTAATTAAAGATCAAGCCGTGTTAGGCCAATTTACAAAACTTGAAGAAGTTTCCTCATTAACAAAGTAAAGGATACAGTAGGTCCTTTAAGTCAGGTATCAGAAGATAAAGTTGAAAAATTTGAAGAAACTATAACACTCCTTGACAGAAACTGTAAAAAGTTAAGAAAGCAAATTGAAGAAAAGGATAATTTAATTAAAGTATCGGAGAAGCAGAACGACACTCTCAGGGAAATATTAAAACGGTCTGTAGGAAAAGAAACAGCAGAAGTGATCGAGGATAGAGAGGATAGAGCAAGTCTGAAAGCAAGTGAAGAAAAAGTAATTGAAAAACCACTTAAGGACAGTCTGTGCCACTTCTCCCACTCCAAATCCAACACGAAAAATAAGAACGACAAGTAAAAATACAGTAAATATTGAATCTTCACCGGTTGCGTTCGCAAGCACAGCCCCACCCCAAAATAACATTACACCGGTGACGGTGTCAAAGACAAATCCTTCTTTAAAATTAATTGAACCTTACAGTGCCACACCTAATTTTCAATCTGAACACTTTGTTGCGAGCAGTTTGCCTTCGGTAAGAATGACAATGAATAATACAGTGCAAGTAGATGAGCTAATGAAAAAGGTAACTCGCCTTGTGCCTTACTTCTCAGGATCAAATAATCCAGAACTAAGCCTGGAAGTGGACAAATTTGTAACAGGAATAGAATTATTGAAAAGCGTAGTAAATGGTAGCGATATAAGGGACATTATTAAATTCATAAAAAATAGACTATCTGGCGTAGCGTATGTAAAAATTAATCAGCGGACAATAAATAGCCTGGATGAGGTTTGTGATATAATAAAAAGGGAGTTCTTAAAGCGTAGGAGTCTCGAGACAATAAGATCAGAAATAGCAGGCGCGGCGCAACAGGATACCGAGAGAGCGTCAGCGTTTGGGGAAAAATTGTAGTTTTTATTGAATGAGGCAGAAGAAATTATCAATAAGTCGTGGAATTCTTCAGAAGCGGTATCCGCACTAAGCCAGTATAGAAAACTGGCCACAAACAAGTTAATTTTTGGTGTTAGGGATCCCTATATGCAAAATAGACTCGAAACTAATAAGGATAAGCCGATTTCTGATTTAATCAAATTAGCAGAAGAGTCTGAAGACCTTCACATTGAAAATAATATGAAATCTAGTTCCAACCATTTTGTGAGTCAATGCCTCCCCGCAGCCCCGCAGCCAATTACTTGTTCTTTTTGCAAGACAGTAGGTCATACTTGGAACATATGCCAGGAGAGAAGGAATACCCCTTACTGCGAGGCTTGTGCCGAATATGGGCACCAATATAGCAGAAAATGCAATTTAACAGATAGCAAGACCACACGTACGGATGCACAAACTTGCACTTATTGTGGAAGAAAAGGCCATATAGATAACAATTGTTTTGGCAGGCTTAGGAATCTATTTTGCAATATATGTAAAACAAAAGGTCACGAAAGTAATAAATTTTGTAGATCAAGGCAGGAAAACACCAATGGGCAACCAAATCAGCAGAATATCAGACAACGATTCAATAACGCTGAGCGAATTCTAGAGCAGCCAAATTCAAACCCGAAATACCATTTTAATCCATTCAGATCTCAAAATTTTAACGCTACAAATTTCAATGAAATAGGAAATCAGAATTTTAGTACGCAAAATGTCAATCAAACAACTAGCGAGCCGGGCAGAGAAAGCAATCGCGCGCCTACAAATAGGCAATGTTATAAGTGCTCGAAATATGGGCATATAGCGAGATTTTGTAACTTAGAGCATTAGGATAATAGGAAGGGAAACTCTCAGCGGCCCGGTCAAAGCCTATAGACCGGAAGGCCCTAAATACGTTCGAAAATGAAAGGCCTAATTTAGTTACAATAAGGACGCATGTAAAAAGAGACAAAGAAGAAGAAACAAAAAATTTGAAGGATACAATGAATTTAAGGGACCTAGAATTAAACAAAATTTTTTTTGATGAATTAGACGAAAGAGAAAGGGATGATAACATCATAAACTTAAGCGGTAGAAAAAAAATGCCATTACAAGTAGAAGATTCAAGTGAGAAAGAGGAAAAGAAAGGATATGGACAGGATATTGCCACAAAGTTAGTCACACATTGTCAAAAGCTTAAAAAGAAGGAGAACGTACAGGCAGTGTCGGAGGACGCGTTTATAGTGTTCCCATGCGGACAAACTAAAACCAACAAAGTCACTTTATTAGTGGACACCGGCTCTGATACAAGTTTAATTAAAATAGAAGCACTAAAGGACATGACAAATTTCAATGTTTCAGAAACAAGCCGGCTCGTAGGAGCATTCGAGATGTATATGAACTTAGCGAAACACTTTTCCAATTTGAATTTCTAAACTATCCTATAATTAGCCGTTAATTAACCGTTAATTAATCGTGAAAGAAAAAAATTTACCGCTCTTTTAGTTTTTTTTTATGCGATGTTTCGCTAAGTTCATATGAACTTAGCGGAACAAAAATTTTAAAAATATGTTTTTTGTTTCCACTTATAGCTCAATCGATGCTGTGAATTAACCGTTAATTAATCGTGAAAGAAAAAAATTTACCGCTCATCTAGTTTTTTTTTTATGCGATGTTTCGCTAAGTTCATATGAACTTAGCGGAACAAAAATTTTAAAAATATGTTTTTTGTTTCCACTTATAGCTCAATCGATGCTGTGAATTAACCGTTAATTAATCGTGAAAGAAAAAAATTTACCGCTCATCTAGTTTTTTTTTTATGCGATGTTTCGCTGAGTTCATATGATTTTAGCGGAACAAAAATTTTAAAAATATGTTATTTGTTTCCACTTATAGCTTAATCGATGCTGTGAATAACCCGTTAATTAATCGTGAAAGAAAAAAATTTACCGCTCATCTAGTTTTTTTTTTATGCGATGTTTCGCTAAGTTCATATGATTTTAGCGGAACAAAAATTTTAAAAATATGTTTTTTGTTTCCACTTATAGCTCAATCGATGCTGTGAATTAACCGTTAATTAATCGTGAAAGAAAAAAATTTACCGCTCTTTTAGTTTTTTTTTTATGCGATGTTTCGCTAAGTTCATATGAACTTAGCGGAACAAAAATTTTAAAAATATGTTTTTTGTTTCCACTTATAGCTTAATCGATGCTGTGAATAACCCGTTAATTAATCGTGAAAGAAAAAAATTTACCGCTCATCTAGTTTTTTTTTTATGCGATGTTTCGCTAAGTTCATATGATTTTAGCGGAACAAAAATTTTAAAAATATGTTTTTTGTTTCCACTTATAGCTCAATCGATGCTGTGAATTAACCGTTAATTAATCGTGAAAGAAAAAAATTTACCGCTCTTTTAGTTTTTTTTTTATGCGATGTTTCGCTAAGTTCATATGAACTTAGCGGAACAAAAATTTTAAAAATATGTTTTTTGTTTCCACTTATAGCTTAATCGATGCTGTGAATTAACCGTTAATTAATCGTGAAAGAAAAAAATTTACCGCTCATCTAGTTTTTTTTTTATGCGATGTTTCGCTAAGTTCATATGATTTTAGCGGAACAAAAATTTTAAAAATATGTTTTTTGTTTCCACTTATAGCTCAATCGATGCTGTGAATTAACCGTTAATTAATCGTGAAAGAAAAAAATTTACCGCTCATCTAGTTTTTTTTTTATGCGATGTTTCGCTAATGTGGCAGCGGACTGAGCAAGCATAAACAGTAGACATGACGTTAAAAACGACTTTTTGGAATTTCTTAGGTGGGGTGAACTCATATTGTAGGGTTCCTCGAATAACTTTATGGGCCAAAATTTTTTTTCTGTAGGACGACGCTTAGACGTGCCCCACGGGGGTCAAAGTTCACAAAAACCCTGCCAAATCTTACTAATGTCGCCATAACTCTGTAAGGGAGGTCAGAAAGTGGGTAAAATGTGAGAGCGACCCCCATTAATTTTTCCCCCGTAACATTTTATCTCAACAAACTTTTCCCCTATCTCCCCTCCTTAAGGGGGCTCCCATATAAAAGTACCCTTTTTATAAAATTGGTGCAAACCACGCACCAATGGCATAAATGGGTTAAAATGTATAACTAATCTCAACTATTATTTTATTTTACACATTTCACCCAAATATACTTACCCCCTATCTCCCCTCCTTAGGGGGCCCCCATACAAAATTACCTTCATTTTATCAAATTTTCATTAAAAATGGCCGTCACTAGAGTCAAGCCCCTCCTAGAGAGATGATATGTATGACCGAGCCCCATTATTTTTTTACCCTAAACATTTTCTTCGAACATACCTATCCTCTATCTCCCCTCCTTAGTGGGGTCTCCATATAAGATTATAGTCCGGGAGCTAGCACGTGTTTTACCCTCCTCATAAGCGCCGCTTTCCAAATGTATCTTAAAAGACGGGGTTTTACTCGTACATCACAAAAATCGTTTGCTGCCACCTCAGAGAGGTGGCATAAGGGGCTAAAATCGACCCCCAATGGGTGAAAAAATGGCCAAAAAAGCGCGATCTGCGCCGCGGTTGAAATTTTGCTGAGTGGTAGATAAATGGCTAACTAAGCGAAAAATCATTTGCTGCCACCTGTGGGAGGTGGCGAAGTCTTGCTGCCAGGACGATAAAGTCCGCGGCGCCAAGCGAATGGACAAGTTTGCAACTGAAGTCTGTTCGCAGACACTTCTGTTATAAATAGCGCAAAGACTTAAGACACGAGCTGTAAAGATGTGACATAATTTAAATGGTTGTCCTAAAAACGCAGAGCAGATTATATAAGTTTCTGGTATCAATCAACCAAGTTTTAAGTTTGGTTTGGATCCGATAACGTTTAATGGCCCCGCAAGTCGATCAAAGTTAAAAAATTCTGAACAAATTCCAAGTAAAGCCAGCAACGTATCGCCTTAGCTTGTGTACGTATGGATGTGTGTAGCATTGTACAGAATGCGTTGCACAGTGGGAAAGAGTAGAAGGAGTAGTGGAGACTTTCGGTCTCCTCTCTGAGGTGGCAGCAAACGATTTTTTTGATGAACGAGTAAAACCCCGTCTTTTAAGATACATTTGGAAAGCGGCGCTTATGAGGAGGGTAAAACACTTGCTAGCTCCCGGACTATAATCTTGTATGGAGACCCCCCTAAGGAGGGGAGATAGAGGATAGGTATGTTCGAAGAAAATGTTTAGGGTAAAAAAATAATGGGGGTCGGTCATACATATCATCTCTCTAGGAGGGGTTTGACTCTAGTGACGGCCATTTTTAATGAAAATTTGATAAAATGAAGGTAATTTTGTATGGGGGCCCCCCTAAGGAGGGGAGATAGGGGGTAAGTATATTTGGGTGAAATGTGTAAAATAAAATAATAGTTGAGATTAGTTATACATTTTAACCCATTTATGCCATTGGTGCGTGGTTTGCACCAATTTTATAAAAAGGGTACTTTTATATGGGAGCCCCCTTAAGGAGGGGAGATAGGGGAAAAGTTTGTTGAGATAAAATGTTACGGGGGAAAAATTAATGGGGGTCGCTCTCACATTTTACCCACTTTCTGACCTCCCTTACAGAGTTATGGCGACATTAGTAAGATTTGGCAGGGTTTTTGTGAACTTTGACCCCCGTGGGGCACGTCTAAGCGTCGTCCTACAGAAAAAAAATTTTGGCCCATAAAGTTATTCGAGGAACCCTACAATATGAGTTCACCCCACCTAAGAAATTCCAAAAAGTCGTTTTTAACGTCATGTCTACTGTTTATGCTTGCTCAGTCCGCTGCCACATTAGCGAAACATCGCATAAAAAAAAAACTAGATGAGCGGTAAATTTTTTTCTTTCACGATTAATTAACGGTTAATTCACAGCATCGATTGAGCTATAAGTGGAAACAAAAAACATATTTTTAAAATTTTTGTTCCGCTAAAATCATATGAACTTAGCGAAACATCGCATAAAAAAAAAACTAGATGAGCGGTAAATTTTTTTCTTTCACGATTAATTAACGGTTAATTCACAGCATCGATTAAGCTATAAGTGGAAACAAAAAACATATTTTTAAAATTTTTGTTCCGCTAAGTTCATATGAACTTAGCGAAACATCGCATAAAAAAAAAACTAAAAGAGCGGTAAATTTTTTTCTTTCACGATTAATTAACGGTTAATTCACAGCATCGATTGAGCTATAAGTGGAAACAAAAAACATATTTTTAAAATTTTTGTTCCGCTAAAATCATATGAACTTAGCGAAACATCGCATAAAAAAAAAACTAGATGAGCGGTAAATTTTTTTCTTTCACGATTAATTAACGGTTAATTCACAGCATCGATTAAGCTATAAGTGGAAACAAAAAACATATTTTTAAAATTTTTGTTCCGCTAAGTTCATATGAACTTAGCGAAACATCGCATAAAAAAAAAACTAAAAGAGCGGTAAATTTTTTTCTTTCACGATTAATTAACGGTTAATTCACAGCATCGATTGAGCTATAAGTGGAAACAAAAAACATATTTTTAAAATTTTTGTTCCGCTAAGTTCATATGAACTTAGCGAAACATCGCATAAAAAAAAAACTAGATGAGCGGTAAATTTTTTTCTTTCACGATTAATTAACGGGTTATTCACAGCATCGATTAAGCTATAAGTGGAAACAAAAAACATATTTTTAAAATTTTTGTTCCGCTAAAATCATATGAACTCAGCGAAACATCGCATAAAAAAAAAACTAGATGAGCGGTAAATTTTTTTCTTTCACGATTAATTAACGGTTAATTCACAGCATCGATTGAGCTATAAGTGGAAACAAAAAACATATTTTTAAAATTTTTGTTCCGCTAAGTTCATATGAACTTAGCGAAACATCGCATAAAAAAAAAACTAAAAGAGCGGTAAATTTTTTTCTTTCACGATTAATTAACGGTTAATTAACGGCTAATTATAGGATAGTTTAGAAATTCAAATTGGAAAAGTGTTTCGCTAAGTTCATATACATGCATTCGAGGGTCATATTAATAGTGCAGGGACTACTGAAATTTCCCATTCTGATTATCCGGAATTAAAATTCAAACTTCAGGTGTTGCCCGACGGAAGCAGAATTCCGGCAGATGGACTTTTAGGTAGAGATGAGCTATGGAATCGATCAATAATAGATGGTATCAATAAGGAATAAAAAAGAGATAAAACCAAATGTTTTCGTAGGAAGCGCGCTTACGAGAATCATTAATGGAAAAGGTTATGTACCAATCTTAAATACGAATAGTAGTACCACCAGATTGAGCACCGATATTGAATTAGAATTTGATCGAGAAGAAGATTTCGAAGAATTACACATCCCAAATGTAAATCAGTTGAATAAATGCAGGAATGAAGATATTCGCTATGACCTTTTAGTAAAAACGGTTACTTTAGACAGTAGTCTTAATAAAGATGAGTTGAATTCAATACAAAGCATATTTAAGGATTACTCAGATGTTTTCCATTTGCAAGGAGATAAACTTTCATACACTACAGTCCTGAAGCACCAAATACCAACAGCAGTAGACCACCCACCCATTAATTCTAGGCAGTACAGACTGCCGGAACACCAAAAGAAAGAAATAAACTCCCAAGTGAATAAAATGCTTGAGGAGGGCATCATCTCACAAAGCAAATCTCCATGGAATTCTCCAATAATCTTAGTCCCTAAAAAATCAGGAAAAGTTGGTGAAAAAAATGGAGACTGGTAGTAGACTTTAGAAAATTAAATGATATCACGATCAAACAAGTTTTTCCAATCCCGCGGGTTGACGAGATCCTAGACCAACTAAGTTACAGCCGTTATTTTTCAACACTAGACTTGGCTAGTGGCTACCACCAAGTGCTATTGGACGACAATGATAAGGAAAAAACAGCATTTAGCACAGGTTTAGGACATTTCGAATTTTCAAGGATGCCGTTCGGGCTCACAGGGGCACCTGCGACCTTTCAGCGCATAATGAACAGTATCTTAACGGGCTTACAAGGAATTGACTGTTTTGTATATCTCGATAACATCGTCATCTATGCCAGAAATTTAAATGAACACGAGATGCGGTTAAGAAGAGTACTCGAAGTATTGAGAAAAAACAATCTAAAATTGCAAACAGAAAAATGAAATTTCTTACAAAGAGAAGTGGTATATTTAGGCCACAAATGTTCTGAAATAGGAGTCTTGCCAGACCCGGAAAAGGTAAAATGTGTGAAAGACATAGAGGCACCAAAAAATATTAAACACTTACAGGCATTTCTGGGTTTAATCAACTATTATAGAAAGTTCATTCCAGATGCTGCAAAAATCTCACTGCCCTTGACAAAATTATTGAGAAAAGGAGTAAAATTTAAATGGACTATAGATTGCCAAAGGGCAATGGAACAATTAAAAAACGCAGTCACAAGTCCTCCCATCCTCCAATACCCAGATTTTGAGAAACCATTCATTTTAACCACATATGGTTTTATAAAATTTGAGAAAAACAAATATATTACGATATATGTATAGTAGAATTGAGAAAAAGAAAAAGAAAAGAAAAAAATAATAAAAAATACATATATTTGTATATACATATAGAAAATTTAAATTGAGAAAAAGAATAAATATTCAAAACAATAATGTTCATTCAAAAATTTTGTATAATTAATTGTAATAAATTTAATAATTAGCTTGGTTTTAAGCAAAGAATGGTATTCTAAAATTTTGTAATTTGTAATAATTTATTTTGGTTTTAAGCAAAGAATGGTAGTTTACAAACTAGAATGACTAATATTTTTAAGTAAACTTCGGCATCCGCTCTGGTAAATATCAACATAGCTGATCAACATAACAACCAAAGAAGCATCATAAGGCAACCATCGCAATCGCCCAGCAACAACATCCGGCACCAAAGAACAATTTAAATCAGTACATCATATAAAACGCAGCCGTCCCATATCTCGTATTACAACAGCAAAGGGTTTGGCAGAACCATTTCACAGTCACGATGCTCGCGACTCCGTTAAAAGGGGGAGAGTTGGCAGTCAATATAGACTCACGAGCTACTGGTCTATGAACAACTACAATATACGAGCATACAATTTTCCACTGTCAAGGTCGAATCATAATTGCGGCATCAGCGGGTTTTGGGAATAACAACAAAACAAATTTTACCCAGCTGCATTTGTTTACAATTTTCAAGGCCGAATCATAATTGCAACATCAGCGGGTTTTGGGAGTAACAACAAAACAAATATCCACATTTTACCCAGCTGCATTTATTTACGATTTTCAAGGCCGAATCAGAATTGCTGCATCAGCGGTTTTTTGGAAAAGTTTCAGCAGTACCTGCTGGACATTTAAGTCATTGAACCATAATAGCGTATGAATTCGAGAAGAGTACGCAAACAAAAAAAAACAGAGGAACAAAACAACACCATGGCATAATTACGATATATCGTCTTGAGAGCACGAACAACACCTTACTGCCCTGAGGACTAATGCCGTCACGATAAACGCGAATTCTTCAAAAGGGGGAGGAATGTTGTGAGTACAACATACGAGTACTCACTGTACTACCCAGCACGAAAGAGTCAACCGGTTTGCAAGATCAGCAAAGAACAGACAAAGCGAACCGAAGAAATGCAACGACTGGAGACGATGACGCAATATCGTCAGAATTAGAACTGGGACACAGAAGTAGGTCAGCAAATATAAAAACACCGACGACGGCAGCACCAGCTGACATAAGAAGTTATAGCGGTCAGCGAGATTGCGGAATTGTTCTGAATTGGACGAAAGTGCAGTTTAAAGCACTTTCGTCTTATAAAAGAGAAACATCAACGACGACAAGAGGACTCTTGATTTAGTATTCAAAGTATCAACTCCGGTGCACGTACTCACCCAAGGGCCACGACAACGGAGCGTAGACTTAAGTGTAAGACAGGGAGCTAGGGAAGTCCTTTCGAGTCAAATAGGAGATAGAGTAGGATCGAAACATTGTAAATTAAAGTAATAAGTAAAATCAATAAAAAGGACTGAACTGAATTGCCTGTTCTGTGTTTATTTGAAGAGGATATTTAGGTCTATGTATAAGTCTGGAGGAACCAGACTGATACATCCCGTTAATAACCACAACACGCTCAAATTCTAAGTTTCATTGAAATATTTCAATAAAGTCCGCTTTTGAGGCATTTTTGGGATTTTTGTGACAGACCCTAGTACTAGAGGTACCCTTAATAATGATCCGATCGAAAAAAAATTTGGGGAGGATGTTTGTGGCTACCTACGAGGCATAAGTGCCAAATTTCGTTCAAGTCCCATATGAATTTCGGATGAAGGAGAGAATTTTCAAAAAACGCCCCACGCCCACTTTTCCAATTTTTTTAAATCGTATTACTTGCCTTTAAACATGTTCAAATATCAAATTTCATCAAAATATCTTGAAGCACTTCGATTTTAGAGCAGTTTTTGTGATTTTCGTAACAGACGCTAGTACTGGAGGTACCCCTAAAAATGGTCCGATCGGCTCCATTCTCGAACTTGTTCTTATAGTCCGGGAGCTAGCACGGGTTTTACCCTCCTCATAAGCGCCGCATTCCAAATGTATCTTAAAAGACGGGGTTTTACTCGTACATCACAAAAATCGTTTGCTGCCACCTCAGAGAGGTGGCATAAGGGTCGAAAATTGACCCCCAATGGGTCAAAAAATGGCCAAAAAAGCGCGATCTGCGCCGCGGTTGAAATTTTGCTGAGTGGTAGATAAATGGCTAACTAAGCGAAAAATCATTTGCTGCCACCTGTGGGAGGTGGCGAAGTCTTGCTGCCAGTCGATTGAAGTTGCAAAATTTAGGGGTCAACCCTCCTCATAAGCGCCGCGCTTGAAATTTTGGATTCAGTTAGGGAATATACTCACTAACACGAAAATCATTTGCTGCCACCTGTGGGAGGTGGCGAAGTCTTGCTGCCAGGCCGATAAAGTCCACGGCGCCAAGCGAATGAACAAGTTTGCAACTGAAGTCTCTTCGCAGACACTTCTGTTATAAATAGCGCAAAGACTTAAGACACGAGCTGTAAAAATGTGACATATTTTAAATGGTTTTCCTAAAAACGCAGAGCAGATTATATAAGTTTCTGGTATCAATCAACCAAGTTTTAAGTTTGGTTTGAATCCGATAACGTTTAATGACCCCGCAAGTCGATCAAAGTTAAAAAATTCTGAACAAATTCCAAGTAAAGCAAGCAACGTATCGCCTCAGCTTGTGTACGTATGTATGTGTGTAGCATTGTACAGAATGCGTTGCACAGTGGGAAAGAGTAGAAGGAGTAGTGGATACTTTCGGTTCTTGAATAAGTATCACAGATAGAGGTTAAAATTATATCATTATTTTACATTTACTTACATTTATTTACATTAGACTTGTTTTTATGATAATTAATATGCAATAATAATAAAATAATAAAAAAGAAGGAATAAAAAATGAAGCATAGACAATTAAATTCAAATAACGTCAATCAAATCGCCTCACTGTCGAAATCATCCTCGTCATCAGTCGTACTTTTAAGGTAATTTTCACCATTGTCAGGTTGAATCAGGACGTCTTGTACAAGTCGAGGGCATTGTTCTCCTTCAAACCAAACAAACTTGTACTCTCCCTCTTCTTCTTTCCACCCATATTGTAATGGATGAATGTTTGGTTTGTTAGAAGAATGTGCCCCTTTCCATGTACAAGCTATGTATGCTGTTCTTAAAAAATGCTGCCATAGCACAGACTTGCAGGGGGGCAAAGATGATGCGTCGCAATTGACAATTTTTTTATTGAACTCTTCGTCGATTTTTAGAGCTTCATAGGTCTTTGTAAACATGAGCATTCTTGTTGTATTGACAGAGTCAATTGAGTTTTCCGTGTAAAGCCTACAAACAAATTGCTCGACGTCAGCAAAAGCATCTGTCAAGGAAAGAAAAGAAGTTCCAGAATCTCCTAAAGTTGAAAAAGCAGACTGAAAAACTTCTGACTGTTCGAGCAATTGAAAAGGTTTTTTTTTTCCTTTCCTGAAAAAAGCAGGGTTGTAATCGCAACCAGTTAATGCGTGCAAGCCCGGCAACGCTGAAGACAATTTTTCTCCAAGTTTCTTATATAATAAAGAAACATCGATATACCTTTGCCAGTTCCCTACCCCAACGTGCATAAATATTGAATGATAATGTTTCAGATGCTTCATGTTTCCTAAAAGAATGACTAAAACATCTGTATCGGAGCATCGCACTACAACATTGGTTGGAATAGACAATTGACAAATATGGTACACGATTTTTGTGTCCGCCTCTTCGTGTTCTGGGCACGAGAAATCTTCTTGAATCATTCTGAAAACTTTGCCATCCTGAACGTAAAATTTGAAACAGTTCTCAAAATTGACGAAAAAAGTTTTTGAGCCTATAAACTCAGCCATTTCGTCTCGGGACCATTGTTCCAAAAAAAATTTGACCAGTTCTTCTTTGAACTGGCCATTTCGCAATTCTTTCGAAAAATCAGAAGGGCGGATTTGTTCAGGACCTACAATTTTGAAGACCCTATCAAACTTCCCTCGTGAATTGCGTTCGTAGTCCTTGATAGATGGACTGTGATATCTATCAAAGACAATAGCAACTTCTTTGCTCGTATTGGCTAAGAAAATCTTTAATAATTTGACTGCAATTTTTCCAAATGTTTTAGGCACATCCGTCATGCTGTGGATGAGGAAGAAACCGTCATGAATTATCAAGTCTGTTTGACTCGGCATCGCACTGCCGATTTTTGATTCAATGATTTTCATCAGTGCAGATTTTTCCGTCTTGCAAATTGTGCCATCGACATGGCACAACGACAGTGGGACCATAGTTAATGGAAATTCTAAAATTTTTTTCAAATCAATCTGTTGATTCAGTGCGATTCCGAGCATTCTGCCAAACAAGTTCCGTTGCATCGTGATTTCTTGAATTTTGTTTGAAGTTGTAATCTTTTTTTTGGAAGCGTTTCAATGAAAGTCAGAAGTTTCTGTCTCCGGATTGGTTTTTCAAATCGTAACTCATCTTGCGAACATTCCGAAATAAAAGTTCGTCGCAAATCATTTCCCTGTTGCTCAACATTCAACAAAAACTTAGCTACTGATTCAGTGGCAGCCAAACCACTGGAAATGTTATACAATTTGTCATTGTCAAGGTGGTCGTCGAAAGGGTTCAAATTTTTTTGAACAGTCCCCAGGAATTTTTGCAAATGCGCTGTACTTTTTTTAATGTTGTGTTGCCTCAAATCTGCCGTTACGTCTTGTGTTTGATTCAGTCCTGCTTCCGCCATCACATGAGATGTGATTGCAGCCATGATACTGTGACTGCGACACCATCTCTGTCGGGCAGATATGGAGCCAGTGAAATGAATAACGCCAGTGAGAGATTTTGCGGCGTCACAGTTGATTGTTTGTTCAAGCGTCAAGTCAATCGGTTGCCTGGAGAAAGATTTTGTCGTTCTTTTAATCCCAAAACTGCCTTTTCGTAACGACTGTTCAAGGTCACCGGTCACCTTGGATAGGTTGTCAATATATTTAACCAAATAACGAGCATAATTTTGTTGATTGAAGACAAAGAAAAGATTAGCGATGTTTGGTAGGACTGATTTGAACAAATCAAAATCAGGAATTCTGATACTTGCATTCAAGGTCAAGTAATGCTCAACAATGTTGACGTACGTCATATAGAACTGAGGAGTCTTCCCATGAAGCCCGGCCAATGTCAGTTGACGGTATGCTTCATATTTTTCGAAAAATTTCAAAAGTTGCTCGCTATCAACTTCTTGAGTATTTCGTTTTAAAGACACAACGTTATCAAGGAAAAAAGCAACGTTTTCGGGAATTTCCAAGCATTCATCTTTCAAAAATTTTCGAAAATGCAGTATCTGAAACGCCAAAGAAATGAGAGGATGTAATCGTTTGCAGCGGTTAAAGTGAGTGCCTTGTACAAATCCGTTCACAGAACCGCTTGCAATAATTTCAGAATCTATCATCAAATTTGTCAAGCCGCAATTGTCGATAAATTTACCCAGGGCTTTGAAAAAAGCGAGAAAAATGTGAAAGGTTCCGAGGTGTATGAAAACGTCATCGAATCTTGGGCTCTCAGTGGCTTGAATCTGAAAAGCCATTTTGGCGATTCCAAGATCATAAGTTACTTCTATGAAATTTTGTCCACATTCTACGCGCACTTTTTGACTTTGTACAAGTGTTTCTAAAACAACGTCATTGTTTGTTGGCGACTTGTTTATCGGAGTGAGGTATGAAATTTTCTGTTTCGGAGCATCGTCTTCATGGAAAATCCAGTGAAATCCTACCCACATTGGAGTATTTTCAATGTGCAATGCGTGACTGAGGATCCAAGAAAAGTTAATTTTTTTCAAGGTATCAACGCAGCTTATGGCGATACTATTTTTATAATTCAAAACAGACAATGTTCCGATTAGTTTTGGACGTTTCAAATAAGGCTCCAGTTCGTACGTAATTTCGTCAAAAGTCCGTCTTCTTTTTCCCATGACATTTTGGAAATTTTCGTTTGGTGACGACAGCCCTGATAGAGGGGCGGCTTCACTACAGACTGAGTCCTCACCACAAGCAATATTTTGGAAAATGATACCGACTGTATCGTGCAAAGTGTCCTTTCCCCCAAGAGTGTCGACATATCGGTCAAAATTGTCAAAAGCTAATCCAGTTTGCAAGTTAGGATATTTCTGGATATCTGGGGGACAAATTTCATTTGACGAAGCTGATGCAAAAGTCAGTTCGGTTTCCAATTCTTCAATGACATTGTAACTACAGGTATGACCAAATCTATTGAGAATGTTGATGATTTTTTTGCTACTGCTCAAACTTTTCATAGCTAATCCAAGGGACATTTGTTTGGAAGGCTTTACATTGCCATTGGTTGTAGCAAAAATCGTGTCATGTGACAGTGATTTCATCAATCTCTGACATTTGCTACTGGCCGAACGTTCCCCGCGCGCCCCTGCAAGTACTCCCAAAAAAAAAGTTTTGAGACTCTCCGGTATTGTACACTCACCTTCCAAAATGTCTTCAACAGTGACATTTTGAGGAAGGGGTTTTTTTTTAACTGTAAAATGTCTTCTCTTATTAGTAAACCAGCTTCAAACAAATTCTGGTTTCTGTCTAAGCGGTTGAAGTTATAATCATTTGGCAGTTTGATATCTGACGCTGTAACCAGTATTCTATTTGTTGGAGTGAGTATAAAATTGAATTGAGATGGAAATGATTTTTGCAACTTAATCTGTAAATGTTGAGGAGTATATTCGCCAATGGGACAGCAGGAATTACTGGCAGCTGCTTCATTGTATTCCTGAATGTACATTAAATGCAAAAAAATCAAATAGTGGCATTCTTTTTTATCAAAAATGCAGTCTCTAGCGAAATCAGATACCACCGCAAAAGCTTGCTTATGAAAATTTCGGGAAAAATGCCAGTCATTAGCTTCGGTATTGGGTCGTGGTTTCCGAGTGTAATTATGTCGGCAAGAAATATGGTAATGAATTTCAGAAAATTGACGATATTGATCGACTTTTAACTTCATTTCTGCATCATCAAACTCGGTACCTTTTATCGAAATTTCATCGAGAAAAGAAGTACTTTGCGCTTCAATCAGTACTTCACGACGGTTATTAGTTTGAACTCTTTTTCTACCGCAAAAAAAACAAACTTTTTGGCTTGCAATTGTACAGTTGCTGCTGGTATAGAGCTCTGTGCCAGGCGCAGGACAGTCCTCACCGCGATCGCCTCCGGGAGTCGCAGCAGAAGTTGGGGAAGTTTCATCAGGGCTTGCTGCAATGTTGTCCTGAGCATCGTGCCTAGAGCCTGATGCAGCACTGTAAATAAAATTTACATGAGAAGACCTTTTAAAAAAACTCTTCACTTAAAAACAAATGCCTCAAAATAACCGTTGAAAAGGTTAAAAAGGGATAGTGAGAAATTTATTATAAATTTATATATTATATTATACATATATAATATTATAAATATTTTTTTCTCGAATTCGTCTCGAAATCTTTACGAGTTCGTCTTCGTTACTGTGCTTATTGGGTTTTAAACAATCACTAATATTACCTTGCAATTGATTCTGCAGGTCCTGGAGGATTTTCACACGTCCATAGTTTTTCTTTATATTTCTTATTGACAGCAAGAAATTTGGAGTAGCAATTGCTATGGAATCCAACTTCTTCGCTCTTAGCGTCAGGAAGCTGGACGTCGTTCCACGCCAAATTGTAACGTTTTCGAATCACTTGAATGGAGTGGCATTTTTGCAGTTTCTCTTCTGTGAAGTTACTAATTTTTCCACTTGTAGTTGCACAAAAAACACACACAATTTTTAATGCACCCATTTTCTATGCAAACAATTTCTTTTAAATTGCGATTTTTTAAATTAATAACACCTTTTTATATTGCGTTCGATACAATAGCAGCTTCGTTTTCGACTGATCTATTTTTCAGAGTAGTTAAATGATGTTAAACGACACAAACGCCGCAAACTCTGACTTCCCTAGAAAAATGATACTACAAAAAAAGGCAAAAAAAAATTACCTTAAAAGTACGACTGATGACGAGGATGATTTCGACAGTGAGGCGATTTGATTGACGTTATTTGAATTTAATTGTCTATGCTTCATTTTTTATTCCTTCTTTTTTATTATTTTATTATTATTGCATATTAATTACCATAAAAACAAGTCTAATGTAAATAAATGTAAGTAAATGTAAAATAATGATATAATTTTAACCTCTATATGTGATACTTATTCAAGAACCGAAAGTATCCACTACTCCTTCTACTCTTTCCCACTGTGCAACGCATTCTGTACAATGCTACACACATACATACGTACACAAGCTGAGGCGATACGTTGCTTGCTTTACTTGGAATTTGTTCAGAATTTTTTAACTTTGATCGACTTGCGGGGTCATTAAACGTTATCGGATTCAAACCAAACTTAAAACTTGGTTGATTGATACCAGAAACTTATATAATCTGCTCTGCGTTTTTAGGAAAACCATTTAAAATATGTCACATTTTTACAGCTCGTGTCTTAAGTCTTTGCGCTATTTATAACAGAAGTGTCTGCGAAGAGACTTCAGTTGCAAACTTGTTCATTCGCTTGGCGCCGTGGACTTTATCGGCCTGGCAGCAAGACTTCGCCACCTCCCACAGGTGGCAGCAAATGATTTTCGTGTTAGTGAGTATATTCCCTAACTGAATCCAAAATTTCAAGCGCGGCGCTTATGAGGAGGGTTGACCCCTAAATTTTGCAACTTCAATCGACTGGCAGCAAGACTTCGCCACCTCCCACAGGTGGCAGCAAATGATTTTTCGCTTAGTTAGCCTTTTATCTACCACTCAGCAAAATTTCAACCGCGGCGCAGATCGCGCTTTTTTGGCCATTTTTTGACCCATTGGGGGTCAATTTTCGACCCTTATGCCACCTCTCTGAGGTGGCAGCAAACGATTTTTGTGATGTACGAGTAAAACCCCGTCTTTTAAGATACATTTGGAATGCGGCGCTTATGAGGAGGGTAAAACCCGTGCTAGCTCCCGCACTATTACTCATGTGCCTGTGAGTACGCATGTCAAATTTCATCAAGATAGCTCAACTCCTTCCATAAGAAAACTTTATACAAACAGACAGACAGACGGACAGACAGACGGACTGACGGACGGACATGTCTAAATCGAATCTCCTGGTGACGCTGATCATTTCTATATACATTTTGTATAGTCTATCTCGACTGGTTCTGGGTGTTACACACAACCCAACAAACGCAATATACCCTCGACACAGAGTGTGTCGGGTATAAAAAGACAAAGCAAAAAATAAGTTATTTTTTCCCAGTCGCTGGTGACAGTTGATTTAACCGCGAGACATTTATATCAACCATCAGGTAGTTACATCCTTATTGACTGTGTTTGTACTGTTGAGTTGACCGCTACTGTACATAAGTTAACAATTAACGGTGAACTCGGTTATTTTAACGTGCTTTTTCAGTTAATATAATGTAAACCTGACAGTTATTGTTGGAAATAATCTTAAGCCATAGTGGAAATAGACCTTTAGAGTAACTAGTAGGTATATAATTTATAATGGCTCTAACGTAAATCTACTTTTAACCAAGTGGCAACGCCACGAATGAAGAGATTATTAAAAAGAAGACGTTGACGTGAACACATCACGCATACTTTTGTATTGTTTTAAATATAAATTACATACATTCCAGTTTAAAACTCAGGTGTGGGGTCAACCCAAAATGCATACATCGCTGCTGCCGCCAATCAAAATCAACGACTCTGTTATTGAATATGTAAGCAAAGCCAAAAATCTAGGTTTTATCTTCAACAATACGCTTAATTGGAACGATCACATTAACTGCACCGTAGGAAAGGTAACCGGCATGTTAGGATGTTTATGGTCCACGAGATACTATACGCCAATGAATATAAGGCTACTCATTGCAAAATCCTACTTATTACCTGTGTTGCTATATGGCTGTGAGGCCTTCGCCAACGCAGACGCTGTACACTCACGTAAGCTAAAAGTCTGCTACAATAACGTTGCGCGATATGTCTTTAATCTCGCAAGAAATGATCACGTTTCAGACTTTGCATTTCGCATCAACAATCTCTCTTTCGAAGCCCTACTTATAAGCAAGGTCCTTCAATTGATGCACAAAAAATATTTTGTCAAGAGCCTTCTTATCTTTTTAATAGGATTCGATTCACAAGATCTCTGCGAAACAATAATATAGTTCCCTTAAAGCATACATGCTCCATTTCTGAGCGACACTTCTTTATCTACGGAACTCGTCTCTGGAATTCTTTGGATAAAAAGACACAACAAATTAGCAGCACAATCAAATTCAAGCAAGAAATTCGATTAAAATGAAATTAGTAAAATTAGTTTATATATAGTAGTGCGTACACTTTTTTTTATTTTGTTGAAATGTTTAAATGTTGAGTCGGAATTCGAAAGATGTTTGCCTAAAAACATTTTGAGAATTTTTTCAGATTTTTTGAAAGGGGTTTAGAGGTCGCCCAAAAGGGTTTTATGGGGAAAAAAGCTCTTTTGAGGGAATGATTGCTATTTGTTTCTCAAATGGATGCATATGTATAAAATTTTATGTGGGACTGCAATCATATCGAAAGCTTATTAATTGAACTTTACTTTGGTATACAAAAAGGGGGGTTAAAATTATTTTTCTGGTCCCCCTAGGCCAAAAAAATATTATTTTTTCAAAAAAATTTGATAATTTTTTGAAAAGACCAAAATTTTTTTGAAATATTCCATTTAAATATTAAATCTGAGTATACAGTTATAAACTTTGATCAATTTTAAGCAAATTGAAAAAAAAAAATTTTCCATTTACCCTTTATTTCGACGAAGTTATGCTACTTTTAAATTTTTACCCACCTGTGTGCGACCGATTGACCAGTATGCGGTTGGCTTTTGTACCACAACAATGAATAGCTTATACAAATTTTTTCATTTTTTTTATGCAAAACCTATTTAATTATCTTCAGAAGATCATAAAAAACAAAAACAACCGCTTGATGTAAGGTTGTATTGAATTTTTTAAAGTGTTTGAACAGCTGTTTAAAACAGCTGTTTAAAACAGCTGTTTTAAGTTTGCCATCATATACCTCTTGACAGTTATCGAAAGCACGTGTATCGAATAAATTGCAATAAGCAAAATCACGAGTAAAACTGACGACAATTCTTCTTCGTTACAAAGCAAATTTAATATTTGAAACCAACACAGTCCTTCCACAAATATAAAGCTTGTCACAAAACTAATTGAAGCTATAAGCATAATTTGGGTAAGTTATTTAAATTATGAAAATATTATAAAAATATTAATGGTTTTTATAATCAGAATTATGACGTCTCTCAAGCAAAAAGAAATATGGCTTGTTGGAGAAACAATTCCTGGTTTTAAGGCGTTTGGACTCCCAACGAAGCAAGAGACGTTGCAAAGGTTTTGCCACTTGCATTAGGTAGAGAAACAACAAAAGAAAGCTGCCGCACACACCGTTGCAAAAGAACTCAAAGAAACTTGGAACTCGAACTGTATTCCGTCGATCTATGAGCCATGCCTTTGCATCAAAATTTGCTCACTATATGATCGTTTAACGAATTTAAAAAAAAGAAAAAACAGATTTAATGGAACTACACTAACGCAACGGAACTCATTCATATGCGAAATGTCAAAATTTTTTGACATCGGCTTCACTGATAATTCGGACGGAATTAGCGATCCAGAGGTTTTAAAATTGTACACGAAGGCGAAAAATAATAAGCGACACACGAATGTCAAAGTAACGGCAAAGTCTGTTTGTAACAAAGCTGGAAGCACTCCAATGAAAAATAAACAAATTGCTGTGCCAACAAATGAATCGGAAAGTGAATCTGATGAAGACTGCTCCATTGCAGATGACTTCGATTTCGAAATCAAATATCCGCAACCTGAAAAACGCAGTCGCTCTAGGCTAACAGAACTTTACACCACTTTAGATCGAGCTGGGATAAGCAGCGGAAAAGCGTCATTAATAATGAATGCAGTCACTGATACCTATTGCTGTAATTCTTCCTCTGTTCGTTCTAAATCTGGAATTTGGAAGACTAGAAAAACGACCCGACGTAATGTTTCTGAGCAAATAAAGACCACATTTGTTCCAGCAGACTGTTTTACAGTTCATTGGCATGGCAAAATTATGCCAGACCTGCGGAACACAAGAAAGAAGCACGAACGCATAACAGTTCATGTCGTTGGCAATGGCGAAGAAAAGCTTCTTGGAACACCAGCAATAACTTCTGGGACAGGTGAGAACCAAGCAGAAGTCATAAGCCAGTTGCTACAAGAGTGGAATCTGGTAGAAAAAGTAAAATTCATGTGCGCTGATACGACGAGCAGCAATACTGGGGTTAATGCCGGCGCATGTGTGGCTTTGCAAAGAAAATTGTCAAAACCTTTGATTTATCTGGCTTGCCGTCATCATATGCTAGAAATCATTGCTGGGGCGGCATTTAATTCTTTAAACATCGAAGTATCCGCTTCGCCAAGCATCGCAATTTTCCAAAAACTTCAAGATGCGTGGGACTCAATGGACAAAATGAGTTGGTCGAACTGTTTGCAGCATCCAAAGGTGTCGAAAATTTTCAATCAACGTGAGAAAAGTAAGCTTGTGGGATTTATAAGACAACAGTTAAATAATTTTCATCCTCGGGATGACTACAAGGAGCTGCTACAATTGTGCCTGGCATTTTTAAGTGAGGAAAAAGAAACGATCGGCAGTATAAGAGCACCAGGTGCCATTCACAGAGCCCGATGGATGGCTAAAGTTATATACAGTTTAAAAATTTGCATCTTTAGCGATCAACTTCGTCCTCAAATTGAAGCCGAAAAAATAGATCCCCTTTTCGAATTTAGCGCATTCGTTGTAAAAGTTTATATTTACCATTGGTATCTGTGTGAACGAGCTGACTACGCTGCCTTAAATGATTTGAGCTTGTTAAAAGATCTTGAAAACTACAAAAAGTTCAATGAAAACATTGGAAATTCAACGCTAAATAAGTTTCAAAATCATCTGTGGTACTTATCCGAGCAATTAGCCCCACTTGCATTTTTTGATGAAAGAGTTGATAAAAGAACATTACGTCGCATGGTTCAACGCCTCCAGTGGCCTCGCGACCAAAAGTGTGCAATGAAGGCATCCTTAAAGGAAAAAAATTTGAAAAAGATCGACATTTCACATTTCATCACAGAAAACAGCAAAATTTTCTTTGAAGCAGCAAACATCGCAACAGGCTTTTTAGAGACTGATCCAGATTTGTGGCAAGAAGATAAATCTTATGTCGATGCCATAGAAAAAATAAGATGCATTCGTGTTGTCAATGACGTTGCCGAACGTGGTGTTGCAACTGCTAATGGTTACAGACATTTGACAAAAGCAGAGGACAGCTTTCAAAATTTGCTGCAAGTAGTTGAATACACCCGCAAAAATACTGCTCGAAACAAGGATAAAAAGTAAATTTCTACATGTTTTTGCAACAAATCTATTTTTTTTGTTTTTTATGATCTTCTGAAGATAATTAAATAGTTTTTGCATAAAAAAAATTAAAAAATTTGTATAAGCTATTCATTGTTGTGGTACAAAAGCCAACCGCATACTGGTCAATCGGTCGCACACATGTGGGTAAAAATTTAAAAGTAGCATAACTTCGTCGAAATAAAGGGTAAATGGAAATTTTTTTTTTCAATTTGCTTAAAATTGATCAAAGTTTATAACTGTATACTCAGATTTAATATTTAAATGGAATATTTCAAAAAACTTTTGGCCTTTTCAAAAAATTATCAAATTTTTTTGAAAAAATAATATTTTTTTGGCCTAGGGGGACCAGAAAAATAATTTTAACCCCCCTTTTTGTATACAAAAGTAAAGTTGAATTAATAAGCTTTCGATATGATTGCAGTCCCACATAAAATTTTATACATATGCATCCATTTGAGAAACAAATAGCAATCATTCCCTCAAAAGAGCTTTTTTCCCCATAAAACCCTTTTGGGCGACCTCTAAACCCCTTTCGAAAAATCTGAAAAAATTCTCAAAATGTTTTTAGGCAAACATCTTTCGAATTCCGACTCAACATTTAAACATTTCAACAAAATAAAAAAAAGTGTACGCCCTTATATATAGTCATTCATGTATTTATTTATTTATTTATAAGCATTACAGTGTTTCGATTCAGGTTGTTACCTACCCTATCTTGTTTTTATGATTAGTGTATTTTAAGATTTGTCATCTTGTCACACTAGGAACTTAAATATAATAATAATAATAATAATAAAAGGATAAATCCGTAAAGGAAATAGGGATAAATAGGGATAAATAAATACCAAATAATACGACTGTTCCGCGCATCCGGAATAGAATTTCCTGTAACAGCAACCATTGAGCAATTACGAACGCTGTGCCGAGAAAACAAGCTTGAAATCGACGGCGTGGGTATAATCGAAATTAAAAATGGTGTCGATACCGAGAACTGCTTGGAAATAACTGAAGCTTCTGAGGAATATGATGTCGAGCAGAATAATTGTTTGAAAAGCGCTGATGACGATAACTCCGGTGACAAAAGGGAAGTTTTATCTGAACTCAATAATGCTGGCTCTGCATATAAAAGTGCCGTTCATGCAGAAAACGACGATTTTGCCGCTCATGTATTTGAGAATGCCGCTATTCCTGGAAATGTGCCGTACTATGACAATGAAGCTGCGAACGTTACCCAACAGCGCCCTGTTAACCTAACCTGGTTTCAATCTGACGACATTCAACACCATGAGGAGGCGTTGGATCAAACTCTGCGTTCTTTCAGAAAACGCGCTGAAATCCTTCAACTGCGACGTCAAATAACAGCTTTGGAAGAAGAACAGGAATGCACAGCGAAGAAAATGGACTTCTCAGAGATTGAGCACGCGCTATGCAAATTTTTTGGTGACGAAGAACACACCGACATACGAGCATTTCTAAATGACTTTGAAGACATCATGAATTTGGCCAACTCCGATGAGAAATTTAAATTTTTGGCACTGCGACGTTCTCTAACGGGTTCGTCACGCTTGTTATTGTCTTCACGTGTATGGTCGAACTACAATGAACTCAAAAACGCCTTAATAAGCGAATACGATAAGCCGCATTCACGCCAAAATTTTATCGTTGACGGTATTGGCGATCAGGTGAATAACTTATCCTTGTTGCTGCATGCGAACACCTTGGCTGAACTTAAGCAGCTAATCAAACGATATAGCGACAAATATTTGACCTCGAAAGGCGCCATTGGTAAAGCCAAAAAGAATCCGCTAGCTGACGGTAACGAGAAGGTAGTGCTATGCTTCAATTGCTCGCAGTTGGACCACATCAAGATTAACTGTCCATATCCGTTGCGCCCAGAGAAATCATGCTTCCGCTGCTGGGAAATGGGGCATGATCATCGCTCGTGCCCGAATCCACGTAAAGTGATGGTGAAGAAAGACAACAAGAAATGGCCAAAGCAACAAGTATTGAACATTGACGACGGAAGACGGGCCGATAATTGTAATCAGGAAAAAAAAATTGATATTTACAATATGGTAAGTGTTGCTTTTGAATGGTCATCTAAAGAAAATGCAAATTTCAGTGAATTTTTTTCTCTTTTTGATACTGGCAGCCCTGCTTATTTCATAAGAAAACCATGCGTATCATTTTTGAGACAGACCAGACCAGTAGACTCTCAATTTACAGCCATTGGAGGATTTAAGTTAAAAAAACTGAATAAAATTTTTTGTTTAATTAAATTCCGAAACCATGTAACGAAAATAATATGTTATGTTTTGCCGGATGAAGCAATGTCGGTACCGATGATTTTGGGAAATAAATTTCTTAAGGAATGCAACATATATTTAATACAACAAAAACAAAAATACACAGTCAATAATCTCATGGCTATTAATTCAATAACGAATCGTGATTGCACTTTCTTATCAAATGACGTTCAAAATAAATGTATCCGATACAATCTCATTACGAATAACGCCCATTATTTTGTAAAGAGTGATACATTTTGTCAGATGTTATCGTCAACACAGACGGACAATGGTGACAAAAATGGCGTATCTGTCGGTAACCAACCCAGTAGGAAACGTAATAAAGAAATTATTGAAAGTGATGAAGTGCCAAGAAATAAAAAAATTGTTGCGAGGAAAAGGAAGAGTACAAAGTAAGCAAAGTAGGTAATAAAGTCGAAGTTAGAAAAATCGTCGAACCAATTTTCAATATCGATGTAAAACCAAGTGATATGGAATGGAATGCTGATTTTCGATTAGGTCACGAAGTTAAAAAGCAGTTTGAAGACTTGATAGATAATACGTATCTAAACCCGATAGGCCTGCCCACTGATCCGTATAATTTTGAAATGAATATTCATTTAACCTCTCACGTACCAATATTCTGTTCACCACGCCGACTTTCATATGCCGAGAAAAAAGTGGTAAAAGAATTGATAGAGAATTGGTTGAGCGCTGGCATCATAAGACAAAGTAGTTCCCCATATGCTGCTCCCATCGTTCTTACGGTAAAAAAAAAGTGGGGAAGCCAGAATGTGTTGTGACTTTAGTGCCTTAAATAAAATAACAGTGCGAGACAATTTCCCTTTGCCATTGATTGAAGATTGCATAGAATACTTGGAGGGGAAAAAGTATTATTCTATGTTAGATCTGAAAAACGGATTTCACCAAGTTAGTGTAGCTGAAATTTCAATTCCTTATACTTCTTTTGTATGAGTATTTTAAAATGCCTTTTGGGGACAAAAACGCCCCAGCCGTTTTCCAACGATTCATAACACTAGTTTACAGCCATTTTGTACAGGAAACACCACTCTACTTTTCTTATAGATTTTGGGTCCCTGAATCCGAAAACCTCATCGAAAATTTTTTGAATGGATTGGTTTTTGAGATATGACCATTTGAAATTTTGGCTCTTTTTTTTCAAAAGTAATTTCATTTGATGGATCATATCTCGAGATAGAAACAAACTACCTACTCAAATGCTGTACTAACTTAAAGAATAAAAAATTTTAAATCAAAATATGTCCCTTTTTTATGATATTATGGTACAGTGTCAATGTAACATAAGCCAAAAGTTCAAAAAAATATTTTTTTCTATTCAAAATTAAGAAAAACAAGTAAGAAAGCTAAAGTCGGTCAAGCCCGACTTTGAAATACCCAGCGTCCCGACGTTATGAGCGCACTATGTTTTGCTTCAGAGCAGCGTGGGAGAATTGTAGACGAGCTGACGGAGTTTCTTGACTATAGAAGTGTCGATCACACTGAACGAAATCTCTCAATTATAAGGGCAGAGTCTGAAAGAAATCTAAAAAATTCCCAAGATTATAATGCTGACCACTGTCTGAAAAAAAGCAAACCCGCGAAGAATTTCATAGAAGGCGATTTTGTAGTTATGAGTAATGTCGATACGTCAGTAGGATCAAACAAAAAGCTTATCCCCACATACAGGGGTCCATACGTAGTACAAAAGGCGTTGGGAAACGACAGATACGTCGTCAAAAATATAGAAAACTTTCAGTTGACACAACTACCATATACTGGAGTAGTAGAAGCAAATCGAATAAGGAAATGGATTCGTCCGAATGATGAGATTGTTGAAGAAGAAGCAACACTTGTATAAAATAGATAATAATCGATAAAAACAATGTTTGATCGGGGTCGATCAATGGTCAGATTGGCCGAACTGTAAACCTGACAGTTATTGTTGGAAATAATCTTAAGCCATAGTGGAAATAGACCTTTAGAGTAACGAGTAGGTATATAATTTATAATAGCTCAAACGTAAATCTACTTTTAACCAAGTGGCAACGCCACGAATGAGGAGATTATTAAAAAGAAGATGTTGACGTGAACACATCACGCATACTTGTGTATTGTTTAAAATATAAATAAAATATATTCCAGTTTGAAATTACTACCTTTTTCTCTCGGTTTGGTTTTTTATTTATTAATTTATTTTATGTATTTGCATTGAATTCTTAGATCGCAAAACTCCAAGCGCCCAATGAAAAGTGCTTAGACAAATTTGTTAGACTTTGTTGGAGGAAAATATTCACTGACGACGTGGTTCAACTTTAATCCTGGAGAGGCACTCCTAATAAAAACTGCATTCGAGGATCTATCATAACGTTGGCCATAAGAAGTTATACTCAAAATAATTTCTTAAATAACATAACTATTTTTATTTTAGTTCTTTAGATGCATGCAAAAAGAAATTTTATGTCGATGATAATTACTTCGACAGAGTGAGAAAAATTTTTTCAATACGCACACGGACGCAAAATCAATTGCAACAAAAAAATGAAGAATCCGAACAATTAAACCATTTCGTCTACTTCTCATTTGATCTCAATGAAACTGTGTGATTTTAGTTATTGTTTTTTTTTTTTTCAACTTTAAAAGAATTAATATTTAAGTTTTATTTACTTTTTTTTAAGAAATGACTGAACTTTTTTAATTTTGTTTTTAGTTTTTAAAATGACTGCACAGAATAAGAAAAAATTTATGATAATTAACATGTTAACATGCAATCCAATTGGAAAATGCTAATAGGAAACCCGCAAAACCTTCGCCAAAACGTTCAAAAACGGATCCGCAGGCGGAGGCTTGCGCGAATTGTAAATCAACGTTCTTGTGCCACAAACTTAGCGACGAAGTGTGTATACGCGAATCGTTTTCGAATCCGAAAACGGACATTTTGTCCGCAAAAACCCGCAAAATTTTTCGCCTGCGGATCCGTTTTCGGATCTAAATGCCGGGTGGGTGGGTAAGTACGTTGATGTGTAAGCACACACCATCAAGTTTGCATATATACTCGGCGATATAGGCTCAAACAAAAAACACACACAAAATGATCGAAGTTCAATGTGAAAGAGTATTTCAATTGACTATTCTCACTAAGCGCGAATGAGATGTCTGATTTCGGTTTTTGTTTTCGTGCGTACAACTGGACAGCAACAAAATACACGCATTTCGATTCATACCCGAGACGGTCGCCTGAGAGAAAAAGCTCTTTAAAAGCTGTTTAAATTTTGCAATCGCTTCTTATCCCTTTCCGTCCCTGCCTACACATTTGTGTAGGCAAATTTAAGGTTTTTTCAAAGAGAAATTTAAATAGTATTGTCTTGCATTTTTCTATTGCATTAAGTGCCTTTATATTATTTGTTATCTCTTTTTTGCTGTTTCATATGTTTTTGAGCAGTTTGTTTTATTCTGTGTTCTTACACGTGCTAGAGAAGTGAACACGTTTCGAAGTGCGAGAGACCAAAAATTTAAGTAGTATTATTTTGTATAAATATATCTTAAAATATTAAGATTTTGCTATTATTTTGAAGCAAAAGCAGTAAATTTTTTAATAATTTGCAGAAATGTAAATATTTTCAAATGAAAATTGTGTTTTTTGTAAGAACAATATGTGCCTACACAAATGTGTAGTGTGGGATTTTACTATATAAATTTTTCGTCATTATAGCAAAGAAATATGATTTAGAAAATGAAAGGGATATGGAAAAAGTCCTCAAATTATTGTGTGATGAATCTGACATCGATACCGACAATTCATCAAATGAAATTGAGGATGAGCTGGAAATTCGGTCTCCGCAGTCCGACCTTGATAATGAAATCAGCACGGAGGCTGTTTCAGTCGATAAAAATATCGTTGATGATAATACCATCGTTGAACCATTGCAAGGCACGAATAGACCATTACTATGGAAAAGAGGAAAATTTCGCGCTTTGTTGCTCCACAGCAGGAAAATTGCCATCAGCCAGTGGACCCCCTTCTGGCACTATAGTATTTTGAAAGGTACTTTGCTGATGAACATTTTGAGCAAGCAGCACAATACACTAATATGTATCACATACAAAAACTTGGCACTGATTTAAAAACGGACGCATCTGAAATCAAACAATTATATGGCGCGCATTTTTATTTTGGTTGCATCAAACTTCCTCGTTTGAGAATGTACTGGGAGAAGAAGTTTGGCACAAATATCGTTTCTGCAAAAATGGCCCGAAATCGGCTTTTTCTTTTAAGAATACTGATAGATACTGCAAAACCTCCAGAAGAAGCATGTTCAAACTACCTCTGGAAGGTTCAACCAATCATTGACGCAGTCAGATCACGATGCCTAGCCATTCCAAGAAATATCGCTAAGTACTCAAAAGATGAACAGATGATGCCGTGCCTTGGAAGATTGCCGGGTGGACTTAGACAGTATGTACGCAATAAACCACGACCAGTTGGTCTTAAAAATTTTGTAATCACTTCGTCTACTGGTATTACTTAAATTGATTTAGTTAAATATATTTATATATATGGTTTATTTTTCAGGTATAGTTTTAGATTTTGAAATTTACCAGGGTCCAAGCGTTATTCTTCGTTTGGTGAGGACTTTGCCAAATAATTCGTCAATATTTTTCGACAGGTATTTCACCACGTTACCTCTTTTGGAGCGATTGGCGGAAATCCATGTCCATGGAACAGGTACGATTCAAACAAATCGTTTGCGCAAAGTTAACTTAAAAGACGATAAGCTCATGAAAAGGGGAGATTCTGATGAAATTATTAGATCAGATGAAAAAATCGTTGTTGTGAAATGGAGGGACAACAAATCCGTTACACTTGCTTCCAGAGCGTATGGGCAGGATCCGATGGGCAGCGTCAAAAGGTGGAATAAGGAGCAGAGATGCCGGATGGAAGTGGCTTGTCCTGCCATTGTCATGGAGTAAAATCAAAACATGGGGGGAGTGGATATTTGCGACCAACTGATGGAGTGCTACAGAACCTGGTTAAAATCTAATAAATGGACATTAAAAGTGGCACTTCATTTTATTGATTTATCAGTAGTGAACGCTTGGATGGAGTACCGGCTCGATTGTCGATCTAAAATTATACCAAGAAAATCTGTCAAGGATCTACTCTCATTTCGATTGAAAATTGCAGAGGCTTTGCTCTGGACACCCAAAAGAAAATTAAATGAGTTGAATGAATCAAGCAGCAGCACTGAAGAAGAACAGGTTAGAATAAACCTTAAATGTTCTCCTTTGCCTGGAAAGAGCAAACGGTTGGATGGAGGAGATCACTGGCCAGCAGCGTTGCCATAAGTGAAGATTTATCTTCAAACCGAAGATTTTTTGAGTAGTTTTTTAATAAAAATCTTCAAAAGAAGATTTTTATTTTTGAAAAATATTGCAGTGCAAAAATCTTCTAAGTGAAGACATTTAGTTTTTCAGTAAAATTTTATTAAATTAATTCATATCAATTATTTTCTATTTTTTTTTTCTAAGTGTAAATTTTTCAAAAATTCCGGAGATGAATTGGAATCTTAAGAATAGCATTTTTTATATATATATTTTTTGTTTGTTGAAAAAACTGTGTTCTTGTTATAAAAAGTTGTTGTTTACGTCTTTGTTGTGATACCATGAAGGTTGTATTCATATTATTTTGTGATACTTATTTGTTAAGGCAATGAAGGTATATTTTTATTTTTGTCAATAAAATCAAGAAAAAAAACACTTTTGCTTTTATTTTATTTGAAATTTTAAGTGAAGATTTTTTTAGTTAGGTTTGAGATCAAGAAGATTTTTCAAAGTCTTAAAACTTCATTTTGAAGATTTTTCCGAACACAATGAAGAATTTTTGGCCTCTTGTCATGGCAACACTGCTGGCCAGTGGTCGACAAATTGAAGACAGCTCGAGCATGTCGGCTAAACCAATGTAATAGTCGCACACGAACTCGCTGCGAAAAATGTGATGTTTATTTGTGCCTTTATTCTGATAAGAATTATTTTAAAACGTTTCATACGTTGATTTATTGATAGCAGACATCAATACAATGATTTTCTTTTTCTTTTTAAAGTTTTTGTTATTATATATAAAGGTATTTTTGTGTAAAGCCTTTGTTTTTTTTTTTTTTTTTGCATATGAAATAAAAAGTTTTAGTTTTTTTCATTTAAAACAAATATTTCTATTTTGGCATGGTACACTCCCAGCATACACGTATGTGTATGTCCTGTTTCTAAGGACATGAACTTTGTACTCACGTAAAAATTTTTTTTAGGGCTTTATAGGTCTAATTAGCATATACTGAAAATTTTATTAAATTCTAGTGGCTAGTGGTTTCACAGCCGGCGCCTTAAAAATTTAAAGGGCTAACTTCAAACAAATAAAGGTCTTGCTCCGTAGGGATAACTGCTGATCGCAAGGTACAGCCGTCTTAATATTTTATTCGTTGTTTGGAGCAGTGTCAAAAGAATCGTCCTTTTTTTAGTTTTGAACATTAAATTTTTGCAAATCATTTTTTTATTATCCTTCTCTTCTTCCTTTAAACAAAAAAACAAGTTGAGTGTCATAGCACACCAAATAAGAACGAAGTTCATTATGGTATTTATAAATGTTAGTAAATATAATTTGCAGCAAGGTTTTTCGCAAAAAACAATTGTTTTTATTAATCGAAAAATATATGTATACAAGACCGCCATAAGATCAACATTTTATACGCGACACACTCTGTTTCGAGGGTTTATTGCGGTTGTGTGGTTGTGTGTAACACCCAGAAGCAGGCGAGCTAGACCATTCAAAATATACATATAATATATAAAAATGATCAGCGTCACCCGGAGATTCGATTTAGACATGTCCGTACGTCTGTCTGTCCGTCTGTCTGTATACAGTTATCTTAACGAAGGAGTTTAGCTATCTTGACAAAATTAAATATGGGTGCTCACGGGGACATGAGTAAGATTAAGTTCGAGAATGGACCCGATCGGACTCTTTTTAGGGGTACCTCCAGTATTAGGGACTTTTACGAAAATCACAAAATTTGCTCGAAAACCAGAGTTTTTCCAGATATTTTGATGAAATTTGATATTTTAACATGTTTCAAGGCAAGTAATATGATTCAAAAAAATTGGGTGTGGCAAAAGGGCGGATTTAATAAAGAAATTTAACAATTCGCGAATGCGAATATTCGCAACATCACTTATACTTACATCTTCGCTGAAGGGCTCTACGCTCTAGAGCAGCATGTAAAAAAGGCGTGGCAGTGGGTGGGCCACATACATTTTTTTCCTACACCTTTCATTTGCACTGGTCAGCTTATGTTGCTAATATGAAGCTTCTACGCCTTTTACTTCGGAAGTTACGAAAAGTCTCCATTTGTAGGCGTAGCAGTGGGCGGGCCACATACATTTTTTCTTACACCTTTCATTCGCCTTGGTCAACCTATGTTGCGAATTTGAAGCTTCTACGCCCTTTAATTCAGATGTTACAAAAAATCTCCATTTGGGGGCGTGGCAGTGGGCGGGCAACAAAAATTTTTTTCCTACACCTTTAATTTGCCTTGGTCAACCTATGTTGCGAATTTGAAGCTTCTAGGCCTTTTACTTCGGAAGTTATGAAAGATCTCCACTTGGGGGCGTGGCAGTGGGCGTGCTACATTAATTGTTTTGCTACACCTTTCATGTGCCTTACTCAATCTATGTTGCGAATTTGAAGCTTCTTAGCCTTTTACTTCACAAGTAACGATAAATTCTCATTTCTTGGCTTAGTTTTGGGCGCGGCTCGAGGAGGCCGGCGTAAATTTTTGTCCGGATATGTCCCTTTTGGTAGTTTTCCGGTGTATCAATTATCAATTAAATGTGTTGGGTGGCTCGTAAGTTACAAGCATTTTACTGAAAACACATAAAATTCATTTGTGGGCGTAGCAGTGGGCGGATGTCTCCCATTTTACTTGGGATTATACTCGGATCCCTATATACTCGTGTGTGCCAAATTTCGACTTGGTTGGTCCAGCCGTTGCGGAGGAAATCCGACTACAGACGGACGGACAGACGGACATGTCTAAATCGATTCAGTTTTTGATCCTAATCAAGAATATATGTATATGTCTATATCTACGGAGCTTTGTTCTTTCTGTTACAAGATTCGCACAAAACTAATATACCCTGCTTACGCTGGGTATAAAAATAAATAAGTAGTTTGACTTACTTTCGCTACTTGAACGCATACGCTTATTACAAGTAATCGGACTCACAGGGTTGCATTTAAGTCATACATTTCCTATATTTCTGTCGACCTTTCATCGAAATTTCAACTCTGATTTTCTTTCTTCAAAAGAATGACCTCGTTACTTCCTTTCAATTTACTTTAACAGCGTTGAGCCCTTAAAGTGCGAAGTCAGCTAAGCAGAATATCGCAAATGGGATAGTCTCGGAAAATTCGAATTTTTATACTTAGAGATGTTTAAAAGTATCGATATTTTTCACACCGATAACACATCCGCAGCGCCCGGAGTACAGACGATGATTTTAAATAAGTTTTAGTTAAGTATGTACGAATTGACGTATACTTTGATAGCCCAAAAAAATTATAAGCTACCTAAAATGCCCTTATATATTTGCAAAAACCTACTAATCGGAGTTATTCTGAAAACTTTCAGTCTGGCAGCACCACACATTGTTTTGTTTTGTTTCAATGCATTTATGCTTGTATGTGTCTGTGTAGTTTCCGAATTTAATAATTTTTTGTTTTTTCGTGATATCATCGGAAATAAGTGTCGCCTAAAAAAGTATAATATCTCGGTCGCATCAGTAAGTCATTTTACGTAAATATATGTATATTTTTTTCTCTCTGCGGAGGTTATAATACCCTGTTTTGCGAACTTCAATTTAGGTAACACGGATTTTATAGCGGTTTTTAACTTTTCATCGACAAGGTCCCCTTTCGCTATCGTTTCATAAAGAACTTCGTTCTTAAAAATGGAGTGGCATGCATCGGACATTACCGATAAAGTTAATTTTGGAATTCTCCACTATATTTTCAGAAAATATATGCGTTTCCAAATTGTGCATTTCACGTCCTTCTAAAAACGGGTTCACCCAAAATTTTGGCTTTTTCCTTTTTTCTTCTTCTTATATATCACAAATATTTTTTAAAGCATCGATTGCGCGTGCGCAGCATATTAGCTTGTTCGTCGCCATTTCACATATGCCGATGGCATAACATAAACAATCCCACCCTTGCAATATTTCCTTAAACATAAAATTGACAGATGGTATGCCATGAAAAATTGAATGTCGAGACGTAGGGTAACGCTCATACAAATGAACAGCGACACGCATATTTTAAAAATTTCGATAGACTATGCAGGGGGAGTGAAAATATTTTGTTGCCTTTGTTTTTCAAATTTGGTTGTTCACATATCCAAAGAGTATGTAATGCTTAGACAGGATATGATGTACGCTTTCGTTAATTTTATATATCAAACACTGAAAGCATGAAATCGAGGAAGGAAAGACAACGTTCTATATGAAGAAAACACACACGGTAGGAATAAGTAGAAACGATCACGGAAAGAACAAATCAAACGGACTTCTCGCCTCAACTAATTGAGAATTGTTTTTCATTTTGATTTTTTTCGGTAGTCCCCGCTTGTCTATATGCGCTTGCCTGTCGATTGCGTGACATGTGTGAATTTGTGTGTGCGACCACAGCCATACGTAAATTTGTATTTGGACGTTTGGATATTTTCCTGTCTTGCTTGTGAAGCGACGATTGAGACGATTCGCTTTCTCATGAGAACATGTTGAACGCACATTGAAATCACCGACGTCATTTTTATTTATTTAATTTTTGCTTAAATTTATTTGTTTGATTTTTGTTTAATTGTTTAATTTTAATTTATTGTGTTAGTATTTTGTTTTATTGTGTATTTCAGAAAAATAAGAAAATATTTATAAATTATAAATGGTTAATTATTACTTTTTAAAAATATTTACTAAATTTTAATTATTAACAAATTATTAATTAATATAAAGAATTTTTTAATTTTATTTTTAATTAATTTATAAAGTTTTATTTTGGCTTAATAGATTGTTATTAAATTATTTTATATGTAACTTTTTGTGTGATTTATTATTTATTTTAAAAATATTTAATTTTTATTCAATTGCCGTCAGGCACGTAGCCAGGATTTTCAGACGGGGGGGGGGGGGGGGGGGGGGGGGGGGGTTGGTTTTTATATTTCCAATTTTTTGCTGCGTAACAATTTACATTCTTTCGAAACAATACGTCAATGAAACCGATAGTCGTAACAAAAGTATAAAAAAGTAAGAAACAGAACTCCAAAAGAAGAAGCACCATAGTGTGCGTATAAAAGTTGCTGAAAATTTTATAACTTAAACCAAACCAAACAATCATTGCTGATTTTATTAATTAATAGTTTTAATAATTTTTTACAATCAGAACAGAGTTTACCCGAGAGGGTAGTTGATCGAGAGTGTGTTTTGCTGTGGTTCAGTGGTATGGAAAGTTCCAACAAAATCGACATACCAATATCAAGTACATTAAGAGATAATATAGAGATAAATATTATTTCATATTACACATTTAATAACCAAAATTTACACTTCATTTAAAAAAAAAAATCTTTAAAACTTCTGAAAGTAGTCAGTGAATATAGTAAATCCCGATACTTGGTTAAGTCAGATTGTCTTAATTTATTTTTTCGATCTCAAAATGTCACCAAAAATTAATTTTTGGACTAATATTGAAAAACTTTCGTGATTTTCCTACAGAGTGAAATATTTACTTGAAAAATTTAGAGTGGGTAAAATACCCATGTAAATGGCGTTCTGCCGTGCCTGTATTTGATTATCTGCATACACAACTGCACATAAAAAGTTTACGATTACGAAAAAATTAAAAAATAATCGGGATTATTATATTATATATTGTTTAACACCCAAAACCTCCCCTTTGGCTACGTCCCTGATTGGAGTAACTAATTTTATTATTTAAAGAAATTTAGAAATAGTAATTTTTGAAAGTATTGGTTAAATTTGTGCCAGCTTCCGCGGTTATGCAAATAATACAATTAATCTTTTATCTAATTTAATTAAATTAAATTTTTATAATACTTATATATAATAATATATATAATATTGAATATAGAAGAAGTGGATTTGCTTTAATTTTTTTGGCAGAGTATGCAAGAATTTTATTTATAAGTATATTATTTTCTTAATTTTTTTTTAGAGGGGGAGTTATTTTTTTTTAAATATTTTATTTAAAGTTAGTTTTTGGTCATTAAATTATTTAATATTTTTTATTGGAGTAAAAATTTTTTTAGTTATATTTATTTAGTTAATTTTTTTTAGTAAAGTTAATAGAAATTATGAGCCCTATTATGATTGTCGACTACTGATAGAGAATCGAACAAGTTCTATCTTCGACAAAAATTTTTAACTTTCCACATACTAGAAAATGAAAAATTTTAGTCGACGATAGAACTTTTTCGATTCTCTATCAGTAGTCGACAATCATAATAGGGGTGTATATTTCTATCTTAAGTTTTCAAAACAAATGCTTATTCAAGCTCTTTATCTAGTTTAATAATTTATCTCATCAGTTAGTAATTAGTAAGTTAGTAATAATATAAAAAGTAAATAATTGTTAATAATTGTCCTATAACAATGTAAGGGGTTTCTACTGGTCGAGCTCCAATTCAAGTTAATAAAATAACAGTTATTACTACTTCAAAATAAAATTTTATTAATTGGATAGAATTGAATTCCTCAGAATTTTATTTTATGATAGAATGGTAGAATAACTAAAATAAAAATTGATAATACAAGGGCAGTTACTGCTCCTAATTTATTAGGGATAGATCGTAGAATTGCATATGCAAATAAAAATATCATTCTGGTTGAATATGAATTGGAGTAACCAAAGGATTTGCTGGAATGAAATTATCTGGATCTCCTAATAAGCAAGGATTAATTAAAGTTAATATTATTAATAATATTAATATAATAATAAATCCAATTAAATCTTTAAATGTAAAGTAGGGATGGAATGGAATTTTATCTACATTAGAATTAAGACCTATAGGATTATTTGATCCAGTTTGATGTAGGAATAAAAGACGAATTATTGTTATTGCTAATTTAATAAAGGGTAAGATAAAATGGAAAGTAAAAAATCGGGTAAGTGTGGAATTGTCAACAGCAAATCCACCTCAGATTCATTTTAATTAAATTTATTCCAATGTATGGAATAGCAGATAATAGATTAGTAATTACAGTTGCACCTCAAAATGATATTTTTCCTCATGGAAGAACATATCCTATAAATGCTGTTCCTATTACTATAAATAAAATAAATACTCCTATAAGTCATGTTTCTTTGAATAAGTACGAGCCATAGCATATTCCTCGTCCAATATGTAAATCAATACAAATAAAAAAAATTAAGCACCGTTAGCGTGTAGAGTTCGTAAAAATCATCCATTGTTTACATTACGACAAATATGATTTACTCTATTAAAAGCTAGATAAATATCGGCTGTATAGTGTATAGCTAAAAATAATCCAGTTAAAATTTAAATAATTAAACATAACCCTAATAGGAAGCCAAAATTTCATCATCTTGAAATATTAATTGGGGCTGGTAAATCTACTAATGAACTATTAGCAATTTTAAAAATTGGATGATTAGTTCGTATAGATTTATTCATTTGCTAATTTATTGTTCGAAAAGAACCATGAAATAATTTTCTAATTTTTACAATTGCAATTAAAGTAATTAGCAAATAATTTATTAATAAAATAGTTATAAAATTGGTTGGATAATTATATAATTTATTTCAGTTAAGTGAATTTTTTTTTCTAAAATCTGTTTCATTAAATGATAAGTTTATTTCATTATTAAAAATGTTTATGTTTAAGATTATGTTATCTATAAATAAATAAATAATTATTATTATCTATAAAATTAATCTTATTGAGTATGTTATTAACTTAAAAGAAAATGAAAATAAATTTATTTCAGGCCAGTGAAGTTACATAAATAAATAAAATAAGTATTCCTCCTAAAAAATACTAGGAATAATATGTAAGAAAATCAGAATGTTTTTGTAATTAATCCTCTTAACGTAGAAATTTAAATTGTTTGAATTAATAATGTTAACCCATTAGTGCCCAGAATTAAAATTTTAGAGTTTTGTTTCCAAAGTTTGAATAAATAGACTTCCCACGTGCGCGCTGAGACTAAACTCGAATGTGCAAAATAGAGCAAAAGAGATTGTTTCTCAGTCGTCATACTCTCTTTTGCTCATATTTGGCTTCTGTACCACTCTCAGAGCGAAAATAAGAGTGGAATCTCGGTTGGCAACTTCAGTTTCCAGTGGGCACTAATGGGTTAATCCTATAGCCAATGGATGATTTATTTATATAAAAATTAACCTTGTAATAAAAGTTATTATATTATATAAACGAATTGAGTAATATCAAGAGGTTGTTTATTTTAAAAGAATTATTTCTTATTTTTGATTTACAAGACCAATATTTTTATTAAATTATTAAAACTAATGATAAAATTTTAAAATTGAGAGTTATTAAGATTAATATTAATAATTGGGTTATTAGTTTTTATTTCTAATCGTAAACATTTATTATCTATGTTATTAAGTCTTGAGTTTATTGTATTAATTCTTTTTTTATACTATTTGTTTATTTAAGTTTTATAAATTTTGAAATATTTTTTAGAATAGTATTTTTAACATTTAGTGTGTGTGAAGGGGCTTTAGGTTTATCCATTTTAGTTTCTTTAATTCGTACTCATGGAAATGATAATTTTAAATCTTTTAGAATTTTATAATGTTAAAATAAATTTTTTTAAATTATTTATTTTAGTTATTTGTTTTATAAATAATGCATTTTGAATGGTTCAAAATTTATAATTATTAATTAGTTTTTTTTTTATTATTTTTAATAGTTATGATAATTATTTTATTAATATATCTTATTTTTTGAGATGTGATTTTATTTCTTATAGCTTAATTCTATTAAGTTTATGTATAACTGTATTAATATTAATGGCTAGAGAAATAATTTATAGAATTAATAATTATTATAAGTTATTTATTTTAAAAATTTAAGTTTTATTATTATTTTTCATTTTAGCTTTTGGGAATAGAAATTTATTTTTATTTTATTTATTTTTTGAAAGTATTATTATACCCAGCGTAAGCAGGGTGTATTAGTTTTGTGCGAATCTTGCAACAGGGAGAACTAAGCTCCGGAGATAAAGATATATATATATATAGAAATGATCAGGATAAAAAACTGAATCGATTTAGACATGTCCGTCTGTCCGTCCGTCCGTCCGTCTGTCTGTCCGTCTGTCCGTCTGTCCGTCCGTCCGTCCGTCTGTCTGTCCGTCTGTCCGTCCGTCCGTCCGTCTGTCTGTCCGTCTGTCCGTCCGTCCGTGATCGGATCTCCTCCGAAACGGCTGGACCAATCAAGTCGAAGTTTGGCACGCAGGTATATCTGGATCCGAGTATGATCCTAAGTAAAAATGGGAGACATCCGCCCACTGCCACGCCCACAAATGAATAAAATGTGTTTTCACTAAAATGCTTGTAACTTGCGAACCATGCAACACATTTCATTGATATTCGGTGTGCTGGTTGACTATAAGAAATGACATATCCTGGCTAAAAATGGACGTCGCCCTTCTCGAGCGACACCCACAAATAAGCCCACAAATAAGAGTTTATTGTAACTTGTGACGTAATAGCCGTAGAAGCTTCAAATTCTCAACATAGGTTGACCAAGGCGAATGAAAGGTGTAGGAAAAAAATTTATGTGGCCCGCCCACTGCTACGCCTACAAGTAGAGATTTTTCGTACCTTCCGAAGTAAAAGGCGTAGAAGCTTCAAATTCGCAACATAGGTTGACCAAGGTGAATGAAAGGTGTAGGAAAATAGTTTATGTGGCCCGCCCACTGCCACGCTCACAAAAGGAGATTTTTCGTAACATAGAGCGCCAATAATGTGGGAACGCTGGGTATTTCAAAGTCGGGCTTGACCGACTTTAGCTTTCTTACTTGTTTTTAGTTTTAGGATGAGGGTATCAACCTGAGCGTTTACAGGCAGGGCTATATTTATTATTTTATGCATTGTTGGTTTCTTTTTCTATATTAATTGGGATTTTTTACATTTATAATAAGGTTGGTTCATTAATTTATTTTTTATTAAATAATTATATATTTGATTTTGATATTTTATATTTTTGTATAATTTTAGCATTTTTAGTTAAGATGCCTATATTTTTAGTTCATTTATGATTACCTAAAGCTCATGTTGAAGCACCTATTTCAGGGCCAATAATTTTAGCTGGAATTATATTAAAATTAGGAGGATATGGATTATTACGAGTGTATAGTTTTTTACAGTTAATTGAGTTAAAACATAATTTTTTATGGGTTTCAATAAGTTTAGTTGGTGGTGTCTTAATAAGATTGAATTGTTTACGTCAAACTGATTTAAAGATATTAATTGCTTATTCTTCGGTTGCTCATATAGGTATTGTTTTGGCTGGGTTCATAGCAACGACACACAGTGGCGCGAGTGCGGCCAAAAAGGAAAAAAACGAAATGATAAATTTCAAAACATTTTTAATGTCAATCTATTGGAAATAGATCAACTTGAAGACATCAGATCACTTTTAACAAAAAATTCTGTTGTAAGTAAGTATTTCAGCCCATCAAAGTTGATTGACGAAAAAAAAATTTTCCATGAATGTTTATATGCAAATCTGTGGTTGTTTTAAATAAAAATGATAGTTTAATAGCTGCTATTATTTAAAAAAAAAACCGGTATTATGATAAAATAGGTGTCTATTGTATACAATAACCATTATTTCCAACATGCTTTCAACATATGCTAAGTCCCGTTACTTTTTGTGAAATGCGTTTTAAAAGTGAAAAGTAAATCTTTCGAAAACTTTGAAATTGAATTTTAAAAAAACTTATCAAAACTTATCGAAGAAATTCACAGGATCAAAAGTGAGTAATTTAAACTCTATAATAGAAAAAAAGAGAATGTGCGATGAGGTGCGGCGAGCTAAGTTTTTCGTTAATTTCTACTGTCATCTTCTCCAAAAATTAGCGAAATTTTTGAAGTCTGGTGGCTGCATTGCAGGGGAAAGCTACACAAAGATGCTGTCGAATTGGTTTTAAGTTTTTTGAAATCCAAAGTTGGCGAAGAAAAAGATCTTACTAAATTTCGTAAAAAGACTGATTTACTTCTGTTGAAATTTAAGGCTCTTTGGGCTGCTTCCCGGCACTTTATCTAAGGATAAAAGGATTTGTGTGCAAAACTAGTCAAGTTATGATTCCAAATAGCTTGCATTTGTATGAGAAGGGGAATAGAAGTGAATAGATTTCTAATAAAAAAAAGCGAAAGTTTCCATTCAAAACTGAATGTATTGTTGAACAGCAAGGATAATTTCAGGAGCGAACGGGCGAAAGTGCTGCAATTTTTGCGTTGAATTTTCATACATTTTCGCTGCTTTGCAATTTTCGCTTGTCGTCGTTTGGACCTAAAATTTTTTTTATTTGTAATAAATATATATTTTAGGTATTGAAATCCATAAATAGCTTATTAAATTTTTTAATTAGGTAAAAAAAATTCTATATGAAGAGTGCACCATAAAACTGTGAATTTGAAAGGGTTCAGTTTTTGAAGGGGGCTAGGTACCCCATAAAAATTTTGGGATCTACGTTTTCTCTCTCTTAATAACATTTGGACCAAATCTCAGCTTTCTAACACTAAAACTTTGGAAATTAGAAAATCACTTTATATGGGAGGTGGGCGGTGCAGTGGGCGGAATTATATGATTTTCTCAAAATTTCTTAATTTGGCCCATAGTAATACTCCTACCATGTTTCATTGCTCTACGACCACTCCTTCTAGTTTTGGCCACAGAATATATGGAGTCGCGACACTGTGCGACATTATGGGGATTGTGTGGTTCTTTATCTTGGATAATTGCTCATGGGTTGTGTTCTTCCGAATTATTTTATTTAGCTAATATTTCTTATGAACGTTTAATAAGTCGTAGATTATTAATTAATTAAGGATTTTTAAATTTTATATTTTCAATAACTTTATGATGATTTTTATTATATTCAGTTAATATAGCTGCTCCGCCTTCATTAAATTTATCAGGTTAAATTTCTTTGTTAAATAGAATTATTATGCTATAAACAGAATAAGGGCGTAAGCGAATATTCGCCAGGCGAATACGCCGAAGAATTCGCGCGGGTGAACACAATGACAGCGAATGGCGAACTCATGTTGTTTTCAGAATTTCGAAAAACTATGATTGAAAATATAAGTCATTGCCAGCAGAAAGTACAAACCCTCATTTTCGAAACAAAATCTCAAAGATTTTATACAAATGCATATGTTTTCTGATGTGTAAATTCTGCTATTCGCCAGTCGCCGGCGCTACCATTAGAATTAGATCTATTGCGGCGTTTTGACGCGGCGAAATTCGCTGTGTTGTGGGCAACTTCGTATAACCGTGTGTATTTTAAGCAACGACGTCGAGCGAATATTCGCTGACGCCCTTATTCTGTTTATAGCATTAGTTGATCGTGAGTGACTATAATTATATAAGCTTTTTTGTGTAAAGTATGTATGTAAAGTATGCAAAACCTCAGGTATTTTACTCTACGCAGAATGAAATAGGCAAAATTGCAAGTAAAAAAACACACATAGTATAAAAACTGACGTTAACGCTCAAAACATATTCATGATACCTTATATTTTCCCACTAAGGGCAAGCACTGTTCGGTCACTGAGACCGACATGTAAACAAATCCACCATAATATTCCAAAAGGCAGGGCAAAACGACATTCATTTTTAATCAATAAACAGATAGCATTTATGCATTTATTTATGTGAAAATATATTCAATTGCACCTTCATAAAATAATTTCGGCTCATATAGACAAGTTTTGTGAACAAAGCAAAAATTGTGAAATATCGATTTTTTAGTGTTTTGGCAAAAAAATCATAGCTCCGTAAATTTTCCAGCGATTTTAGCCAAACAGCGCTTATATTTTAGAAGAAAAACTTTACTATACGCAAAAAATTTTTAGATGGGTTTGCCATTTCGATTTCTATTTTTTACATATTTTTATATGAAAAATTTACCCTGATTTTTTAGAAAAAAACACAATTTTCTTGTATAATTGCACCTCTAGCACTAAAACTACTCATGCAAATCAAAAATTTTGTTTGTAAGAGTTGTAGGGAGCTTAATAATCTATAATTAAAAAAAAATATATTAAAATCGGTAGATCGGGGCCGGAGATATGCTTGAAATAGCAAGTGCACCTACGAAATGCACTGAAAAAAATTTCAAAATTTTTTTTCTCAAAATCTCTTCCATAGAAAAATAAAAAAAAAATTTTTTCTTGCTTAGGTGGCCGAGATCTACAGGAAAATTTTACAAATATTCATTTGCTTTTTATAAATTCCAAATTTGTTAAGCTGTGTTACATGCATTCAACTCACCTCTTTAACATGGGGCCTACATTAGAAAGAGAGTAGTGCATGTAAGACTTACCCATGGTAAGACGTTTTGGGTGAGTTGGAGGTCAATTGATTTTGTTAATTTATGGAAAAAAAATTTTTTTATTTTTGTTTTATTTATTTTTAATTTTGTTTTTTTTTTTTTTTGTTTTTTGTTTTAAATCTTTTTGTTTAAACAATATTAATGTTTTTTTAATTTTCTCGTTTCGAACGAACCTCGAACCACTGATCTCTGGGTTGGTAAGTCGGCGTCTTAACCATTACGCTAAATAAGGAAATTTAATATATTGAACAAAATGCTGACTTGAGTTTTTGGTTGCTCAAGTTTTTGTGAAATAAAGTAGACATTTTCATAGCAAATTGTGCTTAAAAAAATTTTAATATGAAAAAATACGTACATATTATAGTGGCTCTGGGATAGCGTAGGGGATGCGTGCTACGCTCTTGATCCCAGGGTCCGAGGTTCGATTCCCGGCACAGGCGAAACGAAGTGTAATGTTCCAAGCCTAGGACTGGTTTTTCAAAAATCGCATATTAGCGGCACACTACATAAAAAGAGATGCACTCACAAAAACACAAGAAAACCTCATTTGTATCACAATGGGCCGATTAACGGCCTAAGTGGCACCCACTTCAACCTACCTACCTACCTACATATTAAGGAAAAATTTTTTATTTTTTAAAAATTAACGAATAAAAAAAATAAATTAAAAAATGAACTTAGAAAATCCTTAGGCAATAAAGAAAAAAAAAACGCAAAACCGAACCAGAGATCGAACCTCAACCTACGTGGTTGCTGAGCGATAGTCTTACCCTTCACGTTAATCAACTGCTAACGGGACATCGATCGGAATGCGAAATTAAAGCAGACAGCAACAAGCGCATAGCAAGAGTACAAAAAAAATGAACTCACCGCCCCTCGATCTCTTACGGAACAGTCAGCGGTGAGACCTATAGAGGTCGACCTTAGGTTAGACGTGCTCCATAGTTTTTATGGTCTAGTTGCCATCAGTCTCACCTTAGGTGGGTCCTATTTTGCAAACTGACCGCTCCTTTACTACAGGGTCTCTTCACATTCATAGTTGTAAGCATCCAGCCGGAAATTTTCTCATAAATGACCAATTCATTATTTTTTTCACCAAGGATATCAAGGGAAAAATTTGAGTACTTCTCAATGGCAATGGCATTGCCATCGAGAGGAAATGTTATTCATCGCAACTCCAATGGCATTGTCATCGAAAGAGGTATCGATACAACGGAGTAGATCTACTCCACTTTCGATGACCAACTCGTGACATATGCTCTTATGACTGCCAATGCCGCTTGTGTGTTAATTTCATTAGAAAATTGGTGTGTAATCAGGAGGAGTCGCGGCTCTATGTCATGCTTAAATCATTGATTGTTTCACCGGGACATTTCCGGCTGGGGTGTCACCGAGTACACACATACTCTGCTTACAGCTATGAATGAGTATTAATGGAAATTGTAGGTTTATGAAGACTTGAAATTTTCTGTCAGCTACGAACTTTTTTCCTTTTGTAGATAGCTATATAACATAGAGTAAGCATATAAGAATTTCCAAATTATTCAGATTTTTTTATAGTTTTTATTTTATGAAAATCGGAGCAGTGTATCAAAAGTTATAGGACTTTAAGGTCAAAATATAGATTATTTTCGCTCATACCATGCAAATATGAGCGGATTTTTTAATACCAAGAATTTTGCAAACTTCTTTAAATAGGACGGATGTGAAGTTAGTGCCATTGTCGGTTACTAATACTTTTGGGATATTAAATTTGGAAATTATTTCATTGAAAAAGGCTCTTGCTACTGTTGATGCCTCTGCATCTGGAATGGGTGTGCAAATAAAGTATTTTGAAAAATAGTCTAAGAATGTAAGGATGTACTTATTTCCCCTGGATGAAATAGGCAGTGGACCAACTATGTCCATGAATACTTTGTCAAATGGTCTGTGAGGGGTATCTGTAATAGCCATCGGCATTTTATCTATGCGGGAGCTTTTGTTCTTTTGGCAAAGCTGAGACCCATTTATGTAATTCTTGATCTGTCTTTGCATCCCTTCCCACTTAAACTGTTTTCTGATTCGGAAATATGTTTTCAAAAATCCCTTATGGCCTATTGGAGTGTCATGAAAAACCTTTAACACTCTCTGAATGTCTTGTGGGTCGGTAATGAATGCCGCCGTGTCTTCGCTGTCTGAAATGCTGTTATCTGCTATGTCTATTTCTTTCGGTTCTTCTGCTACTATGTCATTTCTTGTTCGTGATTTCGATCTTGTAATAACCGATATTTTATTTTCTTCGGCCGGAAGTCCACTTAATGCGTCTGCGCTTAGATTATTTTTACCTGGTTTATACAAAATTTCAAAATCATATTCTAAAAGTTTTAAACGAAATCTGCCTAGCCTGGTGTCGTAATCCTTTAAATTTGCTATTCCCTTAAGTGGTTTGTGATCTGTGTAGATTTTAAAGTGATTTCGCAAAAGAAAAGTTCTAAAATTTTTTACTACCCATACTATAGTCAAAAATTCCTTTTTTATGGTGGAATAACGTCTTTCTGTTGCGCTTAGTGCTCTGCTAGCGTAGTATATTGAAAGGTCTTGTCCCTGTTCTGCTGGAGAAAGTATTGCCCCCAACGCTTCGTTACTGGCGTCTGTAGTTAAAATGAAAGATTTATTGAAGTCGGGATATTGCAATATTGGAGGACCTGTTACTGCATGTTTTAGTCTGTCCATTGCCTCTTGGCAACCTTCACTCCATACAAATTTTTGTTCTTTTCTCAATAGTTCAGTTAGTGGTAAAGAAATCTCTGCGGCTTTTGGGATGAATTTTCTATAATAATTAATTAGGCCAAGGAACGCCTGTAACTGTTTAATATTATTCAGTGGCTTTTTGTTTTTAACGCATCCTACTTTGGGAGGGTCTGTTAGAACACCCGATTCTGAGCATTTATGGCTTAAATATACTACTTCTTTCTTTAAAAATTGGCATTTTTCCGTCTGCAATTTTAAATTATTAGCCCTTATCACTTCTAATACTTTTCTTAATCGTGTCTCATGGGATTCTAAATTCCTCGCATAGACGACAATGTCATCCAGGTATACGAAACAATCTATTTCCTGCAAACCGGTTAATATACTATTCATTATGCGTTGAAAAGTGGCTGGCGCTCCTGTCAAACCGAATGGCATCCTTTCAACTTCAAAATGGCCCATACCCGTGCTAAATGCCGTTTTTTCCCTATCCTTGCCGTCAACTAACACTATGTGATAGCCACTAGCTAAGTCTAACGTGGAAAAATAACGACTGTAGCCTAACTGGTCAAGAATCTCATCTATTATTGGGATGGGAAAAACCTGTTTGATAGTTATTTCGTTCAGTTTTCTTAAATCCACAACCAACCTCCATTTCTTATTTCCATCTTTATCTTCTTTCCTTAGGACCAAAATAATGAGTGAATTCCAAGGCGATTTGCTTGGCATAATCACACTGCTAACATTTTCTCAACTTGCTCATTTATTTCCTTTTTATGCTTTTCTGGTAATCTGTATTGTCTCGTATTTATTGGCGGATGCCCCAGTTCAGTAGGGATTTCGTGTTTTAAGACCGTTGTGTAGGATAGCTTGTCTCCACTTAAATGGAAGACGTCTGAATATTCTTCAAAAACTTTGATCATAGAATTTCTCTCCTCTTCGTTAAGATTTTCATCTAAATTAACCGTTTCTAACAAAATTTTCCGACGATTATTTATCTCGTTTTCTTCTCCTAGATAATTTATGTTTGGGGACTTTGGTTCTTCAAAACTCGTCATCCCTTCCCCCTCTAGTTCAATGGATGTGCCTTTGTCAACAGTACTGTTTCTCGTATTTAAAATAGGTATATATCCTTTTCCATTATAAATTTTTGTTAAAGTTCCTCCCACAAACACATTTGGGAAAATCTCTTTTTTATTTATTACAACATCTCCTGACAGACCCTTTGCATGAATTTCCACTACCCTTGCTTCTCTAGCGTTGATCGTTACTGCTCCTGCAATACAAATCCTTTTGCTATCGGTACTAACAAGTGGTAGACGCGCGATTTCTTCTTTCTGATCGTAAAATATAACTTCCTTTCTGATTTGATTTACTATGGCTCTATTTCTTAGAGCATCCCGTCCTAACAGTCCATCTGCTGGAATTTTAGTACCCTTTGGTACTACATGAAATTTAAAGTTTAATTGGGGATTTTCAGAATGTATCATTCTCACTGTGCCCTTACTTTGAATGCACCCCCCGAACGCTCCTGTAAACTTTCTATTGTCCGATTCATCAATAGTCTCGTGTTATTTTAATGTTTCTATCTTAACTAAACTTGTGTCAGCCCCAGTGTCTACTAACAAGGTAACCCTATTATTTATAGCTTGTCCACAGGGAAATACTACAAATGCGTCGTCTGACACTGACTGCGAACCTTCGATGTTAAGTGCCGATTCATTGCTACTTGATGTTTTTGTAATGACCTGTTTTTTGTTTTCATCCCACATTTAACTAATCCAAACACAGCTCACAATGACCTTTTCGATTAGAAAACTTAAAATGAATAACACAAAAGAAATCGTTAAGAATACAAGTTTTACTGTGTCTTTGTTTTTGTATATTAAATTTTCTGTCGTTTTGCCTTTCTGAACTAGTTTTACTTTACTATCTTCCTGGCAAAGAGATATGATACTTTCTCTCACTTGGCTCTTGTCTGTAATTTCGTTAGAACTTTCTTTATGGACAATTACACTGCCAAACCTCACTTTTGGTTTTATTATTTTTCTTTTAAATAACAACTCCTTCTCACTATCAATATTTTTTAATTTAAATCTATTCGACTCCTCTTCTAAATCCTCTAATAGTATTTTGGAGATGTCTGGCTTCTCTAAATTAAATTCCTCTTTCGTATCTATGAATTTTACTCTCTTTTTGCCAGAGGAGCTTTGGTTGGGCCTATTAGTTTCGAATTTTAATCTGGCGTCCCGGTCTATTGGCCTTGACCGGGCCGCTGGGGGTTTCCCTGGTTGTTACTATTTATCTGTGGCCATTTACAAAATTTGGCTATACGTCCAAATTGGGAACATTTATAACATATAATATTTTTATCTTCTGAACGCATGTTTTGCATACGGACATTTTCCGCGCTATGGTTTGAGGTTTGCGAACTAAGGGGGATACCTGCTCTATTATTAGTCCATTGATTCCGGCCAAATGGCTCCCTCATTGAATGTGAATTTCTCTGTGCGGTAGTGTCTGTTTTTTTTTTTGTTTGCAAAATGGGGTTGTTCTGTGACCATTTAACTGACATACATTGCAAAACAATGATTTCATTTTCTTAAAACAGTTCTCCTCTGAATGTCCTGGTTTTCCGCAAAAATTGCATGATTCCTATTTGAAAACAGTGGCATTTTCATTCATTAAATTGCATTTCTTATTATAATATATTGGTGCCCGTACTGGACACAACTGCACAGTGGTTCCCCCATAGGTCATAAATCCAAAAAATCTATTTTCAAATATCCACTATTCAACTACATGTTTTGATATACCGATAAACGACCAACCTGAAAATATAAATATGTCACCTATTGGAATTCATTTCCAGTTAGTTTTCGACCTCAAAAGTCTAAGCATCGTTTCGCTTGAATTTGCTGATATCAGTGACGCAGAAATACATTTTTTTGCTTTTATAAATTTTGGCAATTATTTTGCTTTTCTGTGGGTTTTTTTGGTATGCTTTAACTATTCTGACATATTTTGCACTTCAGAATGTGTTTATATACGTAGTTTTTATATACTAAAGTACACAATATTTCTGCTAAATTCTAACCTCAAATTTAGTTTTGCGTAGGCCTAGAAAATTTCGCATGCATTTTCATACATTCTCATCTATTTCAAAATTATCGTTATTGTATTTTCGGCCTTTTTGTTAATTTTATTTTGTTGCTGTAGGCTTTTGGCCGTAGTTAGAGGAAAAAGAATTTACGTATATTTTCTTTTTTCTCCGGTTGTTTTAAAATTTATTTTTTCGATATTTCGACTGAAGTTATCAGTCATCATCAGGAATCTGTACAAAAAATATATATAACAAAACATATAAATATATCACATTGTGTCAGTAATTTTGTCATTTTTTACATTTAATTTTTAATTTTTAAAAAACTAAAGACGTTTAAAACATCTAAAAACCAACAAAAAACCAGATAATAAAATTTTTTTTTCTAACTAAAAAACAATCAAACACTTCACCTTCCCCTATGAGTTACTTTTGTAAACTGATTTTTATTTTTAATAAGGTGTTTGTAAACATGAGCGCAATTATCTGTGTCTGTTTTTATAATTAAGCCTCTTTTCTGCTGGAGTGTTGAGTATGTGGAGCATTTTCGATTGTATATCTGCGTCTGTAGTTGTTCTCTTTTCCATTATAAATTTTTGTTAAAGTTCCTCCCACAAACACATTTGGGAAAATCTCTTTTTTATTTATTACAACATCTCCTGACAGACCCTTTGCATGAATTTCCACTACCCTTGCTTCTCTAGCGTTGATCGTTACTGCTCCTGCAATACAAATCCTTTTGCTATCGGTACTAACAAGTGGTAGACGCGCGATTTCTTCTTTCTGATCGTAAAATATAACTTCCTTTCTGATTTGATTTACTATGGCTCTATTTCTTAGAGCATCCCGTCCTAACAGTCCATCTGCTGGAATTTTAGTACCCTTTGGTACTACATGAAATTTAAAGTTTAATTGGGGATTTTCAGAATGTATCATTCTCACTGTGCCCTTACTTTGAATGCACCCCCCGAACGCTCCTGTAAACTTTCTATTGTCCGATTCATCAATAGTCTCGTGTTATTTTAATGTTTCTATCTTAACTAAACTTGTGTCAGCCCCAGTGTCTACTAACAAGGTAACCCTATTATTTATAGCTTGTCCACAGGGAAATACTACAAATGCGTCGTCTGACACTGACTGCGAACCTTCGATGTTAAGTGCCGATTCATTGCTACTTGATGTTTTTGTAATGACCTGTTTTTTGTTTTCATCCCACATTTAACTAATCCAAACACAGCTCACAATGACCTTTTCGATTAGAAAACTTAAAATGAATAACACAAAAGAAATCGTTAAGAATACAAGTTTTACTGTGTCTTTGTTTTTGTATATTAAATTTTCTGTCGTTTTGCCTTTCTGAACTAGTTTTACTTTACTATCTTCCTGGCAAAGAGATATGATACTTTCTCTCACTTGGCTCTTGTCTGTAATTTCGTTAGAACTTTCTTTATGGACAATTACACTGCCAAACCTCACTTTTGGTTTTATTATTTTTCTTTTAAATAACAACTCCTTCTCACTATCAATATTTTTTAATTTAAATCTATTCGACTCCTCTTCTAAATCCTCTAATAGTATTTTGGAGATGTCTGGCTTCTCTAAATTAAATTCCTCTTTCGTATCTATGAATTTTACTCTCTTTTTGCCAGAGGAGCTTTGGTTGGGCCTATTAGTTTCGAATTTTAATCTGGCGTCCCGGTCTATTGGCCTTGACCGGGCCGCTGGGGGTTTCCCTGGTTGTTACTATTTATCTGTGGCCATTTACAAAATTTGGCTATACGTCCAAATTGGGAACATTTATAACATATAATATTTTTATCTTCTGAACGCATGTTTTGCATACGGACATTTTCCGCGCTATGGTTTGAGGTTTGCGAACTAAGGGGGATACCTGCTCTATTATTAGTCCATTGATTCCGGCCAAATGGCTCCCTCATTGAATGTGAATTTCTCTGTGCGGTAGTGTCTGTTTTTTTTTTTTGTTTGCAAAATGGGGTTGTTCTGTGACCATTTAACTGACATACATTGCAAAACAATGATTTCATTTTCTTAAAACAGTTCTCCTCTGAATGTCCTGGTTTTCCGCAAAAATTGCATGATTCCTATTTGAAAACAGTGGCATTTTCATTCATTAAATTGCATTTCTTATTATAATATATTGGTGCCCGTACTGGACACAACTGCACAGTGGTTCCCCCATAGGTCATAAATCCAAAAAATCTATTTTCAAATATCCACTATTCAACTACATGTTTTGATATACCGATAAACGACCAACCTGAAAATATAAATATGTCACCTATTGGAATTCATTTCCAGTTAGTTTTCGACCTCAAAAGTCTAAGCATCGTTTCGCTTGAATTTGCTGATATCAGTGACGCAGAAATACATTTTTTTGCTTTTATAAATTTTGGCAATTATTTTGCTTTTCTGTGGGTTTTTTTGGTATGCTTTAACTATTCTGACATATTTTGCACTTCAGAATGTGTTTATATACGTAGTTTTTATATACTAAAGTACACAATATTTCTGCTAAATTCTAACCTCAAATTTAGTTTTGCGTAGGCCTAGAAAATTTCGCATGCATTTTCATACATTCTCATCTATTTCAAAATTATCGGTAAACTGTCTATTTTCAAAATAATTCACTTTAATTTGCTGCGGTTTGCTGCCGTAGCTGCTATACAGACTCAATGGGTTAGACCCCTGCACAAATATGCTTTTTTTCAATGACAAGAGAACAATGCTTGCAAAGCAAAGCGAACGGTTAAAATTTATTGCCTTTAAATCGAAAGAGGGGTAGGGAGAGTGTATTTTGCAGAGAATGCATGTTGTTATTGTAGAGCAAACATAACTGTACTTACTCTCTTCAAGGCTCTTCCTTCACTGCTTTTCTCAAAACCAAAACAGCAAATTCGCTTACATTTCAATAAGTGCACTTAAACACTTGATATTCTGTTACTGACTTTCTTATGTTATTTAATGCTGCTTTTACACCCAACACACAGTATCCAGGGTATGTAACGTTTTTGCGTACCTGTGGTATACCCACAACCAGTCGAAATACACCATAACAAAAATTCGAATGCATTTGTGCAGGGGTTTAGTATGAAGTATAAATACAGTCTTATTTTTTATTTCAGGTTTTCTGATTAAATGCACGTTCTCTAGATTGCACTTTTTTGAAATTTGGTCTTCCCTTAAGGGAAAAATTTCAAAGAAACATGAACACGTGCTAAAAACCATGCTGGAATCTCTGGATGACGTTGAAAATATAGACACTAAGATTTTGGATAGCAGAATACTTAAATTGTGTAAAAGTGTTCAAAATTTTTGGAAAATTGCTTGTAGAAGCAAAGTAAGATTTTTGAGTAACTACTCTGATTGGGTCAATGAAATATAATATTTAGAATTGGAAAGGAGAAACAAGCGGCAGTTTATTCCAGAAAATAATAACCAGACAGAACCAGGACCTCGTGGACGTCCTGTGAAAGATTTTTCACAACTGTCTAAACGATCGAAACGTCGGCGATTGGCAAATTTGTCTGAAGTACATGAATCTACTGTGGAAGCACTTATCAATGCTCAATGTGATAAGTCGAATACCAATCTTAAAACAAATATTAGTGCGGACGAGGTCTTATCACTTTTTGTTGAGGCTAAATTGACGAAGCATCAATATTTATTAATAAAGGACTTTGTGAACAGTAAAACCGCGAGTCATATTTTACCTTCTTACAAAAGGGTATTAAGCGCTAAAAGGAAATGCTATCTCGAAAATATATCAATATCAGATACCAAAGCGGAAATAGAATTGCAAAGCTTGTTAAACCACACAGCTTCCAGAATTCTCGAGTCCCAAAAAGAAACTTTGGAGAGAGTGCCAATTAATGCAAGAAAAAATTTAAATTTATTTGGGAAATGGGGATTTGATGGAAGTACTAGCCAAAGTGCATACAAAATACGTTTTTTGGATCCATCTAGTTCCGACAGTAGCTTATTTATCACGTCTTATGTCCCCCTTCAGTTAGTAATGAATTCACCCTCCGATAATCATACTATTCTTTGCAAGAACCCTCGTCCTTCTTCTACTAGATACTGCAGACCAATACGCTTTCAATTCCTGAAAGAAAGTTCAAAAGTATCTATGGAAGAGGAGGCTTACTTTAAAGAAAAGATTGGTAATTTGGCTTCAACAATATTTAGCTTTAATAGCAGCGAATTCGAAGTTAAACATGCCTTACAACTAATTATGGTAGATGGCAAAATATGCAGTGCTTTGAGTGAATCATCATCTTCCAAGTGTTATATTTGCGGAGCAACTCCCAAAGAGATGAACAAAATAGACGTCTGTTTACAAAAGCGAGCAGTAGAAAGTCGTTATGAGTTTGGTCTATCTCCTTTACATTCCTGGATTCGATTTTTTGAATATTTTATTCATATCGCTTACAGGATGGATGTAAAGAAGTGGCAAATTAGGTCGAATGAAGAGAAGAGACAAGTAGCAGAAAGAAAATCTTATATAAAGAGTCAGTTTAGACTTAGGTTAGGATTAGTAGTTGATAAGCCTCGAAGTGACGGAAGCGGAAATTCTAATGATGGTAATACGGCCAGAACTTTGTTCAATAATTTTACTGTCTCAGCTGAAATTACAGGCTTGAACAAAGATTTGATCGAGCGTTGTTTTACAATTTTACGCGCTTTGTCATCAGGGTTAAATATTGATTCCGATAAATTTAACAAATTTGCTTTGGAAACCGCCCGACTTTTAGTGCATGAATATTCATGGTATAATCTTCCAGCTTCAGTCCACAAAGTCCTTATTCATGGTGGTCATGTGGCACAGTTTTCGCTATTATCAATCGGAGAATTATCCGAAGAATCAGCCGAAGCCAACAATAAACATTATAAGACCTTTCGTCGAGATTATACCCGCAAAATGTCTAGAGAGATTACCAATACGGACTTACTTAACAAACTATTGCTGAGTTCAGATCCATATATTACTGGCCTTCGAAAACTTCCCCGTAAGAAAGTAAACTTATTACCGAAAGAGGTTTTATATCTATTACGAGTCTAGTTTTATTTTAATGAAGGAAGTTTATTCATTAATTTTCGTATACTTATTTCATATTATTAGTTTAAGAGTTGAAATATGGTTAAAATGAAGTACCTATGTAAATAACTTTCTTTTACAGTTTTCTTTATTATTGTTTAAGATCCATTGGCTATAATATAATAAGACAAAAGTTTTATATATATGTATATAAATACTTAGTTTCATAAGTAAGTATATATAAAGGAAAGGTCAAAAACATAATATTTTGTTGATAAATTTTTTCAAAGAACTTTAATTCTATATACCTACAGTGAAACTTCCCATATGAGAACTGTTGTGGTTACTGAAACATTATCCAGAAATGTAAGGTGTCCGCATATAAGACGTGAGTTCGAACAAATTCAGGGCCGTAAGTTTGAAGCTTTTTCTCGGGTTATAGAACATGACCGCATATGACAATGTCCGTATACTAGACTGTATACACTATATACACTGTATATTTTAAGTAAATAAAACATTACAACAGAGTTATATGACATTAACATATATATTCCCTGGTAAAAAAAGCTATTGAGTGGAGTTAAGGATTTATGACCGCCCTTGTATAGGAGAGGAACCACTGTGAACTGGTGCAAAAGGACGTATTTTTCCTATGTGAGCATATGTCCCATGTATGACCTACCAAATTGCAAAACGAACAAAGAATGTTTTGTGTTCCTACTGGGAGTGTTTGAATAAAGAAAGGCTTTCTGTTATTCTCCTTATGCAGGTCTTCTGAGTCTTTGGCTAATTTTCTTAGGTCTGCAAGAGGTTTGTCTTTTGATCCTTCCAGGCGATTCTGCATGTATGGATCTTTTACCCTACAGATGAAGTTATTCTTCGCTAATTTCCTATATTCGCTAAGCGCTGCTAATGCCTCCACGTCACTCCAATCCTTTTTAATTAAGCTCTCTGCTTCATTTAATAAAAACTCTAATCTTCCCCCGAATGCCGATGCTCTTTTCTCTTCTTGTTGTTCTGCATTAGTTATCTCTGATCTAATTATTTCTAGGCTTCGGTTTTTTAAAAATTCTCTTTTTATTAAATCTCCGAGCTCATCTAAACTGTTTATTGTTTTTCGGCTTACCTTTACATAAGTCTCCCCTGACAATCTATTTTTAACGCACTTAATGATGTCTGACACATCGAAACCGTCAATCACACTTCTTAACAACTTAATTCCCGTAACGAATTTTTCTACTTCTAATATCAATTCTTTGTTGTCTGATCCTGAAAAATATGGTACCAATCGGTTGACCTTTTTCATTAATTTATCTATTTTTGGCGGATTCGGCATGTTGATATTTATTTCTATCAGATTTGGATTCATGGGCTGTAAAAAAGTATCAGTAATGGGATTTCTTGATAATGGAATTAAATTTGGATCGCTCGTACTTGCTGTGTAATCGGTGTTGGTGCTATTTGGTCTGAATTTTCGTTCTGGATTAGGGCTTGGAGAATTTATAGTATCGCACACGTTTTTCAAAGAAAGCCTCAAATGTTTTATCTCCTCTTGCAAAATTTCTACTTGTTCTTCGCTTTCTATCAACCGTTCTTTTTCTTTTTCTAGTGTTTCTGCTAGTTCCTCACCGACTGCTTTAGTTAATGACTCTCTTAATTCGTGATTAGTACTTTCGGAATCTTCTTTGAGTTTGTTTTGAACGTCAATCTGTTTCCTCAAGTTTTTGCACGCTCGTGACAAACCTTCTATTGTATTTTCCAACAACTCAATCTTTTCTTCTTTCTCTTTTTCTGAAGCGCTTAGTGTATTTTTAACTTGGTTAATAAGATATGTCACTTCTCCAATTTTTGAAAACTGCCCTAACACTATGAGATTGTTTATTAATTCTGAGACTTCTTTACTAAAGTTTGCCTCTTGAACTAATTCTCGCGCTTCTCTCAGAATTACGTCGGAATCGTCTTCGAATTTTTTTCATTTCTCTTTTAATACTTCAATTCCTTCGGCCATATGGCAGAAACAAAATAACTTTGGCTAGAGTTAAAAAAAAAAAGCTACCAACTGGGACTCAAGGATGAGAAAAACAAAACATATATATTTTTCTTATGAACTCACCGATTTTATCATCTTGCTTCTTGAAGTTTTTCTTTCTTCCTTGTCCTTCCTTCTCTCGTTAACTGCTTACTCTTGTAACTGCTAATTGCTACCGTTGGTTTTTTGTTATTTATATAAATTTCAGTTCCGAATAAAAAAAAAAATATTTTTAACCGCGTTTTATTAAATTTAAATCGGATTCGCATCCAACCGAAAGTCGGTCGAATACCGGCTGCGCCAATAATGTAATGGTCCTTTTTCTAATAAATAAAACCCCGCGTTTAATTTTTGTTTTCCTTTATTTTTTTAACGTTTACTGATGAAAATATGTCTAAAAACTACTCCCTCTCGTTTGAACATGATTCCTTAAATACTAAATGCACGTAGTGTATTCCAGAGGAGTCTTATAATATGTATCCTTGAAAAGGGTAGTTTCAGGTTTTTAATGGTTTTATTATGGTATCCTTAGATAAAACCTCAATTTGGATTGCCCAGTTCTATTTTTATTGCGGTGTTTATTTTCTATGTTATCTTCCAAGTCCTTTAATTTATGTAGAACTTTAATAACTTTCTCCGACGATAAGCAACGGCTAGACGCGTATAATTATGCTCAACATCGACCCGCGCGTGCCATTGATTTACTGTTGTTATTATTCTGTCGTTTGCCGAAATGATCGTTATGCATTTATTTTTGTTGTTGTAGACGGTCTTGGACAAATTGTTGTTGTTGTTGCAGCTGGTCTAGGCCAAATTTTCAGACACACTGCTGAAACAATGCTATCTATACGATCATGCTGAATGCTCGTGAGTCGCGTATTGACTCACAACACTAGGCCATGCCTCCAAAAAAACGGGAACAGGATGTTTTTTTTCATTCATACCGTTAGGAGATTATTCTATCCATTTATCCACTTAATGACTGGGTGTATTAAGAAATAAAAACAACAAAAAGTTGGCTAAGAATTCTTCATTAGAAAGTTTTTCTGTGTATAAAACAGAGCGTGTAAACGAAATAAATAACGTTCGGGTTATGGTTTTGGTTATGAAATAATTGTGGTTTCGATTACGGTTTCGTTCTGAAAAAAACTATTTCCGTTTCGGTATCGTTTCGTTCCGGTTACGGTTTTTCAAAGATTTACAGAATCGCGGGAAAAATTCAAGATATTAATCTCTCGCAAAGCAAACCCGAAAATTGTTAAGTTTCCAACTTTCGTTGCAATACATAAAAAATATTGACTACGAAATATAGACTTCAAACTCACCTTTACCTTTAAAAATTATAACTGAGATGAACCACAAACATTAAAAAAAATTTTTTTTTACGAGATACCTCTCAATTATGCTTTACATTGAAATCAATTGCAAAAATGGTTATTTTCAGTTCATATTTTTTATTTTATATAGTTTCAAGTTTCACGAAATTAAAGCTTCTGTTATATATAAAAAAACAGTTCATTCTTTACAACAATATTTCGTACAGATAAAGATACAAAGCTTTTGAAATGAATCGAACTAAAAAACAAAAAATGAAATATTGTTGATTTCCAATAATGCAAGAATTTCTGCGCATCAATTCCTGCAACCATTTTACACATACTAATATATAGAATTAATAACAATCCAAAGCATAGTTGAATGAAACTAACTGCATATGCTTGGATGCGTTGAATGTTTGCAGGAATTGATGCGCAGGAATTTTTGCACTATTAAGAATCAGGCATTATTTTCAGCTGGGTTAAATATCTTTAAGCCATACAAATGATTCGTTCTTATTAGTGAAATAGAATCCACCACATGGGGCAAAACACGTCAAGTGTACCACCGGAAAAATTTTTTCTCCCCGATTTGGATGAAACTTGGTACAGTTGTTAAGATTCAAGAGTACGTTAAATGTGCAAAAAAAGAGAAAATTTTAATCACAGGTTGCTGAGATACAGGGTGTCAAAGTTTAGGTTTTTGCTCCGAAAAACATATTTCATTGAATTACAATGGGGCTAAAATCGCCTCGCTTCAAAAATTTTTCGAATGTTTCTTAAAAAAAATTGTCTGAACTTTTCGAAAACAATACTTAAAAAATTTTTCTAGGAGAGACGTCATTTTTTTTTTGTTTTGTCTAAATTGTTCGCTCGCTCAGTGGTTATTGAGGGAAATATGCTAGGTAAGCATCTTCAAAGGTGTATTTGGAGCACTAATCATGGTCCACCCATTCTGATTTATGCATCAATTTAAAGGGGAAGAACTAAGCTTTAATTCAAAATTAAAAAATGAAAATAAAAAAATGACGTCTCTCCTAGAAAATCAAGAAATAAAACTAAAATGCCAAATTTGTCTCATTTACCGTTATCGAAAAATTTTTTAAGTATTGTTTTCGAAAAGTTCAGAAAATTTTTTTTAAGAAACATTCGAAAAATTTTTGAAGCGAGGCGATTTTAGCCCCAT